>ML660197.1:32839868-33173610 GCA_007570785.1 Antilocapra americana
GGGGGGGAGGGAGGAGGGAGGGGGGTTCCGGAGGGGAAGCATATGTAAACCCATGGTGATATCATGACAGTGTATGGCAAAAACAATAAAAAAAAAAAAAAAAGCTTCCTTTAGAATTCTCAGGCATCAAAGGCAAGACTCACTCAAGTTGTAAACAAAAAGGAATACATAAACCCCAAACAAAAAGGCTTACATGCTGCTTCCCAGTAGCAATAACTTTCTAGTATCACAGTGGTCTGTCTTGGAAAAATGTCTTTTTGATTGTTTTGGCCCTTTGCTCTTCACTCAAGATTGATTACTACCGGATCTTTCCTAGAGCTTGGCTCACAATGGTTTTAAATGAGTCAAGCTTTGGCGCCTCCTCAGTAAAGTATTTGCTTTAGTGAATTCTAAATTTCTCTTACAGACTACAACTGTCTCAGAATCAAACTGCCTTTTGTAGTAATTACTGAGCACATGGTACAACTGGAATCTTTGACATTCATTAAAAAGAAGTGTGTATGAATATATGGGAAGGTGGGTGAGAAAAGAAAAAGAGTAAAAATAATCATAAGAAATTAGCATGTTTAAGTAATCACTACACTGCTCAGAAAGATCTGACAGAGACACTCAGAGGGATCAGGTTGCAGGTTCAGCCAAGATGGATTTTTGCTTATCACTTTTCATTCTTCTTACACATTAAATTGTTGTTCTTGTAGGAAGAGCTATTTTTATTAGGGTATCTTCATTTTAAATCATTCTCTGATGCCATGAGAACTTGGTTAAATTGCTACCAATTCTCAAAGTGAAAAGGAGTTTTAACCTTCAAAGAAAATCAGTGATCATACACTTACTACAATGCCGTATGTACACGAAAACACAAGTGTTCCACAGTCACAGGAACCTGAAACTTTGTGATAGAATTATTAGCAGATAATTAGCTAAATACTCTACAAAACTGAATGATTTTTATACAATACCATGACACTATATCCCAGTCACATAAAATATTCAGATGCATGGCTACCCTCCATATAAATGACAATATTTACTACTCTCCAAGTAAACAGTACTGATAAAACAAATGAAAAACATAATATGGAGCCTCTACTACTTGTGAGTTCATTCAAATATCAAAATTCTTTAAAAGTTTTTGCAAAAGTGGATTTTTTCCCTCAATATTTTACCTTTACTTATTTTCCTTGAAAAGGACACCTTTTTCTTCAGTTCAAATGAGTTTTTATTTGGCTATCTCAATTCATGTCTTTTTATAGTGAATTTTAGAAACTTACCAGAATACAAATATTAATTTTGTCTTACAAGTGAAGTGAAAGTCGCTCAGTCGTGTCCGACTCTTTGCGACCCCATAGACTACACAGTCCATGGAATTCTCCAGGCCAGAATACTACAGTTCCTTTCTCCAGGGGATCTTCTCAATCCAGGGATCAAACCCAGACCTCCCACATTACAGGTAGATTCTTTACCTGCTGAGCCACAAGGGAAGCCCTGTTCTACAAAGATGTTTCTTACATCTGTAAACTAATCATTTGATACTTTTAGCAAGCAGCTATTGAAGAAAATTCATAGTAGTATCAGGCACTATGCTTTTTCAGTCATTATCCTTTTGAATACAACATTCATCTCTATAAGGAGGGCTTTTAAAAATATCTTATTTGTGTACTCCCATAAAAATTAATTTTGATAAGCTGATGTATCTACATTGACTATTTTAACATGATACTGAAATTATGATTCATAGTTTTATCTCTACATATGAATAGCATCTATTCTTGCCAGGGCTTGAAATAATTGATCCAACTGTTCAAATAAATTAATTCCATAGACAGATTTTCCTTTGGAGACTACTGGCAGTTTATCAAAATCTCTTTCTTTTTCCTTAGGACACAGTAAGATTACGTTTCCCAGCCTCCCTTGCAGTTAAATGTGGCCACATGACCCACCTCTAATCAATGAAATCTGAGCAGGCATCATTTGTCTACCTCTAGGTTTTGCTCATATACACTTCCACATGCTCTTCTGTGGTATTTTCCCTTCTATCAGCTTAAACTTCAGTAACCACCCCCTATCTGCTGCCTGCACAACAGATCCCAACAGCAGCTAGGACAGGTCATGGGTGCTGGAATGGGAGAAGAAAGAGTCGGCTTGAGGCCAGAACATTTCCTGCTGCTTGTCCTATATTACCTTCTTCATGCCCCTCTCTTTTTCTGGTATGGATGGAGCAAAGAGCTCAGCCATCAGGTTGGTCCTATTCTAATGCCTGCCTTATTGCTAAGGTAGAGAAAAAATTTGCAACTATTTTCAGAGAATCTTAAGACAGTCTGATATTCACCAAGGACAAAGTGAAAGCATTGCCTTTCTTGAGATGGTAGAAGATAGAAGAATTTACATCTGGTCTACTTCCTGTCTCCACAGTCCCTCTTCATTCTCCCTCAACATCTCCTTAAATACTACCTTGCAGAAATCACAGTGTCAGCTTCTTCCTTCCTTATGACTATAGACATATTTTTTTTCTATCCATAACAAACAATCACACACACACAAAAGAAATGACAATTAAAAAACATCCACAATCATAAAACCTGTTTAGTAAATCTGCTACCTTGAGTTATAGCTCATTTGTTTTTCACCTCTTTAACTCCTCATTTATATACCACCTATTCATCTTTCAGTCATTATTTACTAATTATTGTTGCTATTAGCTATTACTATTAACAAAAATGTATTAAGTATTAGTTTGTTTCAAATCTAATAACCATGCCTAATGGTTCTGGAGGCACAAATATAATGAAGACAAAACGTTTGGCTTTGATGATTATACAGAACAGAGGAAAAAGACAGATGAAAATAATTACACAGCAAGATGATTTTTTTGTAGTCTAGATACAATTAAAGGGTTATAAAAGTGCTTCTTCTCTCAAAAGGCACAATTAATACTACCTTTCAGGCTGGAGAAGAAAGC
The DNA here is from genome assembly GCA_007570785.1 of Antilocapra americana. Taxonomy (NCBI): domain Eukaryota; kingdom Metazoa; phylum Chordata; class Mammalia; order Artiodactyla; family Antilocapridae; genus Antilocapra; species Antilocapra americana. The sequence continues at coordinate 32,842,828 of ML660197.1, forward strand.
TTCATAAAAGGTTTGACATCTGAATTGAAAAGGCACAGGCTTTTATAAGTCAAACAAGGGGAAAATGAATATTTAGGTAGAAATAACAAAGGCAATAAGCAATACGAGACAAACATAGTGTACAAAGAGAAATAATTGAAGCTGAAGAAGCAACAAGTAGTCTGCTGTGGTTAGAATGAAGGAAAGAAAGAGAGGGACTGGAGGTTGTCCAAAAGTGGCTACTCAGAGTCCTATTTTGAAGAGTTTTACTGAGCTTGAAACTTTTATTTTTTTATTTTATTATTATTTTATTTATTTTCTTTACATTATCGTGTTGGTTTTGCATACATTGACATGAATCCGCCATGGGTATACATGTGTTCCCCTTCCAGAACCCCCCTCCCGATTTCCTCTCTTTGGGTCATCCCGGTGCACCAGCCCTGAGCGCCCTGTACTGACCTTGAAACTTTATATTACACAAAACCTTTAAGAAGGGGAGAGAAATGATCTGATATATAGGAAAAAGCTTCATGGTGGAAAATCAGATTATGTAAGAGTCAGGAAGATGGAAACTCATCAGAAGTTCAGATAAATGTTGCTGTTGTTCAGCGGGTCAGTTGTGTCTAACTCTTTGTGACCCCATGGACTGCAGTGCACCAGGCCTCCCTGTCCTTCACTATCTCCCAGAGTTAGCTCAAACTCATACCTGTCGAATCAGTGATGCCACCCAGCCATCTCATCCTTTGTCATCCTCTTCTCTTCCTGCCCTCAATCTTTCCCACTGGAGGCCCATGCTGAATAGGTTAGTGTTCAGCGCTTGCTTTATAAAGCACCTCAGTGACCAGGAAAGAATTTTCCCTCTTCTGCTTAAGCAAAATTAGATTTCTTATTGGCTTTCACTCATTACCCAAATTGACTGAGAAAGGCTACTGGAATAGGTCTACATAATTTTCTGAAGGCAACCATCACAAGCAACTCTTGCAGCTCAATTCCAGAAAAATAAACGACCCAATCAAAAAGTGGGCCAAAGAACTTAACAGACATTTCTCCAAAGAAGACATAAAAATGGCTAACAAACACATGAAAAGATGCTCGACATCACTCACTATCAGAGAAATGCAAATCAAAACCACAGTGAGGTACCACTTTACACCAGTCAGAATGGCTGCCATCCAAAAGTCTACAAGCAATTAATGCTGGAGAGGATGTGGAGAAAAGGGAACCCTCTTACACTGTTGATGGGAATGCAAACTAGGACAGCCACTATGGAGAACAGTGTGGAGATTCCTTAAAAAACTGGAAATAGACCTGCCATATGACCCAGCAATTCCACTGCTGGGCATACACACCGAGGAAACCAGAATTAAAAGAGACACGTGTACCCCAGTGTTCATCGCTGCATTGTTTACAATAGCCAGGACATGGAAGCAACCTAGATGTCCATCAACAGACGAATGGATAAGAAAGCTGTGGTACATATACACAATGGAATATTACTCAGCCATTAAAAACAATACATTTGAATCAGTTCTACTGAGGTGGACAAAACTGGAGCCTATTATACAGAGTGAAGTAAGCCAGAAGGAAAAATACCAATACAGTATACTAATGCATATATATGGAATTTAGAAAGATGGTAACGATAACCCTGTATGCGAGACAGCAAAAGAAACGCAGATGTATAGAACAGTCTTTTGGACTCTATGGGAGAGGGCAAGGGTGGGATGATATGGGAGAATGGCATTGAAACATGTAAATTATCATATGTGAAATCAATCGCCAGCCCAGGTTTGATGCTGGATACAGGGTGCTCAGGGCTGGTGCACCAGGATGACCCAGAGAGAGGGAATCGGGAGGGAGGTGGGAGGAGGGTTCTGGAAGGGGAACACATGTATACCCATGGTGGATTCATGTCAATGTATGGCAAAACCAACACGATAATGTAAAGAAAATAAATAAATAAATAAAAATAAAAAATAAAATCACACACACACACACAAAATTCCCACAGTAAGCCTGCCTTATTAAGGGACTTGTAGTCATGCCCAAATGAAAGGACTAAATGCATAATAACCATTACTTTTATTCTAAGCATTAGAAAAAGTGCTCATCAGAACCAAAATTTTGTCTTTTTCTATCTCCATCTGGCCAAACTGTGAAAAGGCCAGACTTAATAACAGCATCCTCTGAACAAGACCTACAGCCTTTTTGCAGCAGGTGGTTCCCACCTCTGCCTACAGAACTGCAGCCCAAACAATCTGCTCAGAATTGCAGAGAACTCAGGAGAATGTGCTTATGACTCAGGCTGTTAAGTAGGAGGACTGTTATTGTTATTTTAACTTGTGCCAGAGTATGTAGGCAATTCTCCCTCTTTCTGTCTCAAGTGAACCAAGAGACATCCCTCTTCAAAACCTCACCCCTGGAATAGATTCTTTCTCAGTTAGAGCCAGAATGGTTTGGGGTCTGGGTATGACTGCCAGCTAATAGTAGAGATTAGAAAAGGCTTTCATACATGGAACATCTGATATTCTAACTTACCAACAAAATTTACTTTTAGAATGCTTAAATCTGCCTTTAAAATTATTTGCACAGAGTGCCATGGACCAGAGCTGAACGCTGATGAGATTGTAATCAGTACAAGTCAAAGGTACTTGTTTTCAGAGGGGATGGTGAAAATAGCAGGTCTTCTTTCACTTTCCCTTAACTGTTAGGATATTGTGGTCCTACTGTTTGTCTTTCTCTTGCCAAATATTCTCAACAGTGTAAATACTCATCAAGTGCTGCTCCTAAGGAATATTGTAAAAATGAAACAAAAAAAATCAGCCTATTTTACAGAATATTGTAAAACTGTTCACCCAACAACATTTCAGGAAAAGGCGTAAATCTATTCTGAAGATATAGCATATCAAAGAAATGTCAAGCTGTGGCAAATATTAACATTATTAGGTAGACAAAAGATGATATGGAATAGGAAAATAAATATTTTCTGCTTTTAAAATCATTTTCTCATTTCCACTTAGCTAATATGTCTCTGTTTTTCTGATGCTATAAATTAAGATTCAAGATTATTTATCAGTAGGATACAAAATATTGTCAAAAGTTTATTAAAATTATGCATAAAAAAGAGGCAGGAAAGTTCCTCAGCATTCCAGAAGTGATGGGCAAACTGAAAGAATCCTGAAAAGGGCAACAATCACCACTGCTGTTCATTAAAGATAATATGTGTATTCCAAAGCAACACTTGCGCACCTCTCTAGTCCTTCAAAAAGTGAGGGTCCACCAAGACACAAGTCCAGAGACAGCCCAGAATATCACAATGTCAGAATATCACCTTACATTACATAGAGAGGCTATGGATGTGACGTCAGGGAGGTAGAAGATGTCAGCTGATACAGCACCTTGTTGGCCACAGTAGGAGTGTGGGTTTTCTTCTGACTATTAAAGACAGCCAATGGTGAATTTTGAACGAGAGAGTTGTATCAATTGATTCATAAAAGACTATGTGAACAATAGGTTATACAGGAGCAAGACTGAGCATAGGAGGCTACTGCGTTAGCTAAGATGAGAGAGAGTGGCTTTCAACAAAACAGGTAAAGACAATGAGAAATGGTTAGATTCTGGACAGAGATGAGCTTGTTACTGTTACCATCTGTGATGAGGCTTAATAAGGTTAAATACTATGCCTCTTATAGGTAGTGGAGTTCAGAAACAATGCAACTGTCAGGGTTGTTTACTATACTCTAAATGTTTACATGGGGCTTTTGTGTCAAGAAGATGCTGATATTAAATGAAGTAATAAGACTTAAACGTCAGAGAGATATATCAATCTTTATACTTAAGAATTACACGTATTAAGTTTGAAACATTCAGTTCTACATTTTACAAATGAATCAGTAATATTAGCACGCAATTACAAAGATACTGACATTTACAAAGCGTTTTCACTCCTGTTATCCTATTCAGTGTTAAGAGAGCATAGCAAAATAGAGATATCAGTAGTCATCTTTATGGTATCTTTGAAGGCCATTCTCAATAGCCTGTTTTTCTCTCTGGGTAGATATGGTGCCTTCCTTACTTTTCTCACATCAGTCCTCTCAACTTTCAAAAAATGATCCTATTATTGGTGGAATAAATGAAACTGTTATTTACTCATCAAATAGGTTATGTTTTCCCCATTCTTTTCCTGGCAGGCAGCTTAGCTTTGAAGTCTGAGGCAGATGAATTTGCATCTAGGCAATGCAACCACTATATGATCTTAGTAAGTTTCCCAAAATGTATGGGCCTCAATTTCCCATCTGCAAAATTGCATTGCACTTGTGACCTTCAAGGTGTACACCAAATCTTACATGTATTTATATTTGCTCAGCAAAGGTTAGTTTATCTCTTCTTTCTCTTCCAACCCTCAGAGTAGTAATGTATTCCCTTTAGGAAATAGAACAGTGCAAGTGGGTTCTCTTTTCTCCATACCCTCTCCAGCATTTACTGTTTGTAGATTTTTTTGATGATGGTCACTCTGACCAGTGTGAAGTGATACCTCATTGTAGTTTTGATCTGCATTTCTCTAATAACTGGTGATGTTGAGATTGTCTTATGTGTTTACTGGTCATCTATACATCTCTGGAGAATGTCTGTGTAGGTATTCTGCCAATTTTTCGATTGGGTTGTTTATTTGACTCAGTGGGGGAATAAGAGGGTGGACAAATCGAGAGAGTTGCATTGAAACATATATATTACCATATGTAAAACAGGTAGATAATGGGAAGTTGCTATATAACACAGGTTGCTCAATCCAGTACTCTGTGACAACCTAGAAGGGTGGAATTGGATCGGGGTGGGAGAGGGATTCAAAAAGGAGGGGATGGTTGATTTACATTGTTGTACAGCAGAAACCAACACAACATTGTAAAACAATTATCTTCCAATTAAAAATAAAAAAATGAAATATTCAATGTCTATAAATCTTACTGGTATATATTGATATTTATTTTACCTTAAATGAACTGTAAAATTAAATGTAGTGATAGAGAAAAATAAGAAAAAAAAGCCTTTTTTTGAAAGTTTCTCTCATGACTTTTGAAGGGAATATGAACAATTAATATGGGCCAAACAAGAGTGTTTTTCTTTCATGCATCATTTAAACTTCAAAGGTAATATTTACCTTTGTAAATATCACCAAATACAGTATTTGGGAATAGTCAGTATTTCATCTATGGAGAAATAAAACAGATTGCAATTATTACATTATGGCAAAAGTAGTAAAAAATATGAATACCATTACTGAGAAAGCTACTCAGAGCCAAAAAAAAAAAAATCCCATAACCAAAAGTTTTTCTAATAGGAAAAAAATGAAACAGAAACAGAATTGGCATGATATCACATATTAAGATATTTGGATGTTTTATAAAATTTAAAAGATGCTTTGAAAGCCACACTTAAGTCATTTTAGCATTAAATCTTCCAAATGCTGAAAGTTATTTAGAAATAAATAACAATACTGAGCACCAGATGACTGAAACATTAAAATGAGTCAACTGTATGACAGAATGAGTCACCCAGATCTTCATGTATTAACATGGATGAATCTCTAAATACAGTGCTGTGTGGAGGCAAGGTACAAAAGAATATCTGCAGTATGACACCATTTATGTAAACAATGTAAATGATCCTATGGAATATTATCTCATATATATGTCATTGAAGTTAGGAAGTCATTAAACACAGGAAGGCTATATCATCTTCAGGGTTGTGACACATTTTAGGAACAAAGGAAAAGTTCATTTCTTTAGAAAAGATTTCAGCAAAGCTGAATGCTAGCATGTTTTCAAATTTATGGGGATGATACTTGGGTATTTATCATAATATTCCCTGTGTGTGTGTGTGTGTGTGTGTGTGTGTGTTTGTGCTCAGTCACACAGTCATGTCTGGCTCTTTTGTGACTCCACAGACTGTAACCCACTAGACTCCTCTCTATGGGATTCTTCAGGCAAGAATACTGGATTGGGTTGCCATTTCCTTCTCCAGGTGATCTTTTCCTACACAGGGATTGAACTCATGTCTCTTTGTGCCTCCTGCACTGGCAGGCGGAGTCTTTATCCCTGCACCACCTAGGAAGCCCCAATATTTCTTATATTTCACTCTGAAAATTTTGTAGATTTTCTTGATTAAAAATAAAGTAATACAGAAATAATGAAAGCAGTAAAGTTCATATTGCTATGGCCAATTTAAGATTGTATATTCAGTAGTTCCAACAGCAAGAAATTTAATGAAAATGCATTTTTCATCTCCTAGAATAAGAAATCATTCATCTTTATTTTTTTCGGTAATATTATTCTGCTTTTGTCATAGGAATTGAGTCTAAAGAAAGATATGAAATCAAACAAAATATTCTTTCTGCTTGTACACTGAGCTAAAATATATATGTTCCTTCATTCACTTCTGCAATAATTGTAAAGTAACAAGTACAAATATCAAATAAATTTTGTCTGTCATGACTTTTTTGGTACACGGATTGTAAATTTTCTTCCTTAAATTCAGATAGAACCAACTCAACACAAAGGAGAATCTGATATTTCTATCACAACCAGCCTCACAATAACAGCTGGGCTGATACTTTTCCCAGTGACTTGCTCCCAGACCCAAGTATACAATCTTGGGTCAATCTCTAAAACTACCTGCCTCCTTTCTCTCTGCCTCATGCCCCAATCTACAAAATGAGCATCCTGATAGCTACTCACGATGCTATTATAGGTTTAGTTAATATGAGCTAAGTCACATAGGACCACACCTGGCACATAGTAAGTGTTGAGAAACACTATTGGTTTTGTTAACCATAGCAGGAGAGACAGGCTTAACTCAATCCTCATTTTAGAGAAATATTTTTTCATCCTTTTACTATGAAAGCATTCAAAACATTACAAAAGGTCATTTTAATAATCTTAAATCTATTAGCTATAAAAGGCATGTATAGTTTCCCTTACTAAAATGAACTAAATTTATTTAATAAAGATTTTTTTAAAAATACAGTTAATAAGTGGTTATTTTTCACAATTATGTGTAATTCTTTTACTTAGAGAGGCTAGGGTCTTACCTGTTCAAAGAAGTGATAAAATGGTAAAGTTCGTTATATTGTGTTCTCAAGGGTTGATAATATGTTCTGGTTTCTTTCTGTAAAAAAAAAAAAGAATTTAGGAAATTAATAATTTAATGTCTAATCCATGTGTTACAATTACATTATATAGGTCAATATCAAATTCAACTCATGGTTTTACTCTTATATTGTGTAAATATGAGACTATGAGATGAATTTCATGATGGTTCTTAATAGTTATACACTGAGCATTTTCAAAGAGCAAAGTCCTTTTCTGAGTGTTTTGAATAGAGAAGTAAAAATGCTAACCGTTGCAGACTTTTTTTTTTTACTTTTTAGTTTCACTTCAGTGAAGCCTAATAAGTATTATATCCAAGAAAAAATAATATTTTAAATTGTTTTCAGCTAATAAATAACAGGCAATTGTAAACTCTCCCTAGAGAATATATTCATCCTGGTAAATCACTAATTATGTCCAGTAAGCTTTAAAGGACTGGGCCTTTCGCCCAGTCTGCATTGATTCTCCACAGCAAGGCTGGAAGGGAATTTTTTTTTAATCAACTAATTATGTTTTCTTTCTAGAGTACTACACTTATTTTGACATTCAGGATACTAAAAGTCATCCTGGATTAGTAGTTCTGCTTAGAATTCCACTAAATGCAAGGGGCAGAACCGAGACCCATTTTTAAGTTGTGCTCTCTTACAACTGAATTGTGGTACTGGAGAAGACTCCTGAGAGTCCCTTGGACAGCAAAAAGATCAAACCAGGTAATCTTGAAGGAAATTAACTCTGAATATGCACTGGAAGGACTGATGCTGAAGGTGAAGCTCCAATACTTTGGCCACATGAGCGAAGAGCCAACTCACTGCAAAAGACCCTGATGTTAGGAAAAATTGAGGGCAGGAGGAGAAGGGGCTGTAGAGGATGAGATGGATGAATAGCATCACCAACTCAATGGCATGAGGTTGAACAAAGTCTGGGAGATAGCAAAGGACAGGGAAGTCTGGTGTGCTGCAGTCTATGGGGTCACAAAGAGTTGGACACAACTTAACGAATAAATGAAAACCTATTTTAAAATAGGTGTCTAAAGCTATGCATCTTTGTGTGTCTTCACCAAGGCTTATGTGATTTCACACCTGGTAAAACAGATCCCATCACATTCTCAAGGAAGATGCTGCTCTAATAGTAAGAAGCCCTCAGAATCAAAGCGATAACTATTAACTCTTCTAGATCAGTCCTGGGTATACATTGGAAGGAATGATGTTGAAGCTGAAACTCCAATACTTTGGCCACCTCATGCAAAGAGTTGACTCACTGGAAAATACCCTAATGCTGGGAAGGATTGGAGGCAGGAGGAGAAGGGGACGACAGAGGATGAGGTGGCTCAATGGCATCACCGACTCAAAGGACATGGGTTTGGGTAGACTCCAGGAGTTGGTGATAGACAGGGAGGCCTGGCGTGCTGTGATTCATGGGGTCACAAAGAGTCGGACACAACTGAGTGACAGAACTGAACTGAACTGAAAGACCCAAAAGAAAGGGCAAACTTGGAAAGACAGAACAGGGGGTTCAGTTCTTCTCTGTGATCCCTCAAAGAAAACTGTGTATATGGGCATAAACAGACAGGGGTCTGATGCAAAAGTGACAAATATTGATCGGGTCAGGACCTGCATTAAGTTCTTTTACATATATAAGTCACTTAACCTGCAGGAATTCACATACAATGTACAGTAGCAAACAAATCTATTAATGCATATTAAAGACGGAAAGGCTTAACATTTTAAAAATGAAGAAAATTCTGCAGGCAAGAAGAAATGTAGTAGAATTCTCCATTCCCTCAAATAACTTGATAGATATTTTAGGAAAAAATATTCAACCACCCAGAACTCTGTACATAGCTATCGTTTTTTTTCAGTCTTGCTCAGTGATTCTCAAATTTGCAATATATACATATAATATTCCTATACAGTTCTATACACAATAAGACTATTATATAGAGTTCTATACACAATAACAAGACTAAAGAATTTTAAAGGGTAGATTTGATCAAAAGCAAGTGAAACTTCATAGGTTGATTTCAGAAAAAAATAAAAATGGTAAACCAGCTCTGGACTGTGTTAAGAGAGTCTTTGAGTAATTAATCAATGAATACTAAAATAAAGTATCATCCTTTATTTCTTCTTTAAATTCCTTCTTTTCATTAAACTTAAAAAAAACAATTTATTTATTTGGCTGCTTCCGGTCCTAGCTAAGGCATGTGGGATCTTTCATTGTGGTTCATGGACCCTCTCGTGGTGGGCAGGCTCCCCAGCTGAAGTGCACAGGCCTAGCTGTTCTACAGCATGCAGGATCCTAGTTCCCTGACCAGTGATTAAACCTGTGTCCCCTGCATTGCAAGATGGACTTTCAACCACTGGACCCCCAGGGAAGCCCGTCCTTAAATTCTTCAATGTACATATTTTTTTCATTTCATCTTTATGATTCTCAAATCAACATGCACACATTTATATGTGTGCAAGTACACAATTATATATGTGTGCATGTGTATTTTACCCTAATAAACATAGGGATTCTATAGAACAGAGGTCAACTAACTATGGTCCACGGACCAGATCCATCCTGATGCTGCCCCTTTTTCCTAATACAGTGTTTTGGGCACACAGTCATGTCCATTTATTTCCTTGTTGCATTCACGCTCCACTGCCAGAGCAGAGCAGTTGTGACAGACTGTGTGGTCCTTCATATATTTCTATATCATCCTAAATATTATTATCTGGCCCTCCACAGAAAATACTTGCTTACACCTATTATCAAGGGACATGTTTGTCATTTGAGTAACACTAAAAACAAAATTAAAAACAATCTCCTGGCTTTTAAAGTTTTTTCCAAAAATTAACTCAATAGTTATATATGAATGAGAGAAATTCCAGCCTTAAACACTTAAAAGCTAATTTCATTCCACAGGAATTGGAGAATTATTGGCCACAGCATGAGATGATTACTAGAAAGCTGAACCTATGCAGTATCCATTCATCATAAAAATAATGCCCCATTTACCCATCATCCATATTTTTGTGGAGTTCTCTGGTTTATTAAAAAATTAAAATGACTATCTTTTTTCTAGGCTTTATTTTTATGAGAAAAGATAAATGCCATTTGGGAATTATTTTTAAAAAGCAACTTATGGCCTATTCCATAAGGCATATAAACTTGAATAGCTGTTTTAAATTAACATAGTTCCATTAGAGGTGATCACTTTTATTCCATATCAAAATGTTTAAATTAGCACAATTTTGTTAAGAATATTATTTTCCATAGTTTTAGTATTTGATACAGTGGCTGAAACATCCCTAAAATAACCCTAGCAAATGCTTATATGGCATTTATTAATCTGCCAGACTTTCAGACAATGTTCCAAGCACTTCATATACATTAATTCACTCATTCCTCTCTCACCCTCTAAGTAGGCAACTCTTATTCTCCCCATTTTACAGATGAGAAAACTGAGGCCAAGAGAGTTTAAGTGCCCTTCCCAGCATGATACAGCTAGAAAGTGGCCAAGCCTTTCTGCCTTGATAGACCCCAAGAGTTGGTTTCAGGTCTTTTCTGGTTAGGAACAAGTTCAACCATAAAGGCTTTGTGGCTTCTCTGAAAAGTGGTATTTCATCTATGCAAAATTTCAATTTACTGAAACTACTTAGCACATCTATTATTCAATATATTTGGCTTCTTGAACAAGCTGAAATCTACTCAGTTGTTCCACTGATTGTATCAGGTTTGCTTATGCCACTTTCCAGAACCCTGGAGAACTGGATTTGAACATTGTTGAGAATCATGACTGACACCTGATGAAGTCCACTGATTGACAACAAAATATAAAGGCTAGTCTACATGGGATAGAAAACAGGATGTGCACTGGCTTCACAAAGTAAGATCAGTGTATCATTGAAGGAGGAACCCAAGACAAACACTTGCTCAGCTATAAACATTTTCAGCTTTTATCAGGTGGGTTATTCAGATAAATAGGATGTACAGAGAGTGCACTTAGGCTGCATATAATACATATTTAGCTGTGGTATATTTATATGCAAGGTATGTAACACCTATAGGGCTGAATTTAGAATGATAAATTGATGTTGACTTTCAGAATCTCATGGAGAAAATATTGCCAAGGTGTGCTTTTCCCAACTGATACAAGAACCTACATTTCATTCAGCAATAAAATAATGATGAAATCTTTCCTGGATTGCTAGACCAGAGTATACTTTTCATTAACCTTTGAAATACATTCTAGCATTAAGTTTCATTTGGTTATTTCTCATGTTTGATAAACTTTTGTCAGATAACCTAAGCACTGAGATGCTTGAGATTGCTGGAATCCTGAAAAGGGTTTCTGCAGGCTAAGCTTAGCCTCATCAGCTAGTGTTCACTCTCAAACTGATATTAACATCGTTCCCCTCCTCTATCAACAGGCTTTATGAGATTTTGAACAGTTCATATAATTCAGTGCACTAGTCCAGGATAACAAGATTTCAACTAAATGGCCAATATCACTGGGAAAATATCCACAACTCAAGCAGTCTTTAAAAACAGGAGAGTAGCTACTAATATATATAAATAACTCAGATATGCAGATGACACCACCCTTATGGCAGAAGGTGAAGAGGAACTAAAAAACCTCTTGATGAAAGTGAAAGAGGAGAGTGAAAAAATTGGCTTAAAGCTCAACATTCAGAAAACTAAGATCATGGCATCTGGTCCCATCACTTCATGGGAAATAGGTGGAGAAACAGTGGAAACAGTGACTGACTTTATTTTTCTGGGCTGCAAAATCACTGCAGATGGTGATTGCAGCCATGAAATTAAAAGACGCTTACTCCTTGGAAGGAAAGTTATGACCAACCTAGATAGCATATTAAAAAGCAGACATTACTTTGCCAACAAAGGTCTGTCTAGTCAAGGCTATGATTTTTCCAGCTGTCAGGTATGGATGTGAGAGTTGGATGGTGAAGAAAGCTGAGTGACGAAGAATTGATGCTTTTGAACTGTGGTGTTGAAAAGACTCTTGAAAGTCCCTTGGACTGCAAGGAGATCCAACTAGTCCATCCTAAAGGAGATCAGTCCTGGGTGTTCATTGGAAGGACTGATGCTGAAGCTGAAACTCCAATACTTTGGCCACCTCATGCAAAGAGTTGACTCACTGGAAAAGAACCTAATGCTGGGAAGGATTGGGGGCAGGAAGAGAAGGGGACGACAGAGGATGAGATGGCTCAGTGGCATCACTGACTCAAAGGACATGGGTTTGGGTGGACTCCGGGAGTTGGTGATGGGCAGGGAGGCCAGGCGTGCTGCAATTCATGGGGTCAAAAAGAGTCGGACACGACTGAGCAACTGAACTGAACTGAAGTGAGCTACCAACATAAACCATTTAGTTCAACATGCTACTCAACCATTTCTATCCCCTAAAGGTTTAGAAGCAGTTCATTATCACTGATTATCCATGAGTAACTGAAAGTCACAGTAAACCAAATTCACTGCTAGTTCAACAGATCAGAGAAGGGATCTTCTTTTTCTGCCAAAGTTCTTTTAGGACAACATTATGTTTCTTGCAAAGGAAATATGCTTAAAAATGTACACTTGAAAGAACTAAGGATAGTTAACATAAGTCCTATTCAAAACGTACAGTCTCCAGTTGACCAAAGAATCTAGGTAAGATAGATAGAATTTTCCCTTTTAACCCCCAGACCTGCTATTTCAGGCCATTTCCAAGGACTAGCAGATTGCATTAAGGTGACTTAATAGAAATTAGCTAGTTTTGTCCAAAGACTCTCAACATAATTCAGGGCAGTAAAAAGAAGATACAAATAGGTGAAGGATAAGGGACTGGATTAGTCTGAAAAGTCAGGCTTAAGTCACTGAGTCTAGAGAATGAAGGTTTGTAAACTATTCATGCACATACTGATATAAGCAGAGTAATTCTCCAGGCCACCTCACTCCATGGTGATGACCCAGCAAACTGTGTATATTCTTCTTGTGGCCCAACTAACTCACAGCATCTGAGATTACTGCACCAGGAGAGGAAGACATCTGGAAGGTTGTGCATTGGCCCCTCAACGCTTCAACAAGGAAATGACACTCATCACTGCCTCTCACAGCCTCCCAACTAAACCAATCACATGGGCTCTCGCTAAATGCAAGGTTGAGAAATCCCTTGAAAGTTAGATAGAGATTGGGTAAGCAGTACAAGTCTCCATCGCAAGAGTAAAAAAGGCATGATGAGATACCTAGTGGCTATTTTAGGGCCATCTTTAGATTCCTTCCTTGTTGAAAAGGGTTGACGAGAAATAATGATACTAGCTAAAAACTTATTTTGCTAAATTAACAAATGTTGACTCTGACTGGATATATATTTGTCATATAAATATTCATCTTTTTAAATGTTCTCTTAATATGAATTGATCCTGAATATAGAGAACCTTGGCCATCAAGAGGCTACTCATGTCAGTGTTTTCATTTACTGATGTGTTACACTATTGTTTCCTGCTCAGAAATCAGAATATATCTGAATAACGCTTGTTTGCTTGACAGAAAGCCATCTGTTTGTTTCTAATTTTATACAAACATCAACCATTTTAAAAATGTTAGACTAAGTTAATGCAGATGCACAGGTTCACGTGATGTAAAGAGGAGGGTCTGGGGACGGAAACAAGGAAACAAGCTGCCATGAAACTTATCATGCCAGATGTCACTTCATGATTTCACTCTCAGGTTCAAAATTCTTCTGTCAAAGTGATAAAATCTAAGTTTCTTGGCCAGGCCACAAGGACTTGTGACTGCACTTTTTCAACTTTATCTCCAATTTTCTACTTCCACAAGCCCTCATGTCTTCTTATACTAGTTACTCTGTAGACCTAATAAATGCCCTTTTCATTCAAGCTTCATATTTTTCTTCTTTCTTCTGTGAAGTCCTCTTGCCTCCTTGTCTCTCCTTCTCCCCCTTTCTGTACTTCCTCTATGTCTGGCAAAGCCTTGTTGAACTGAAGCCCTCTTCTCTAAGAACACTCTCTAGTCACCTCCAAGAATGTGTCTGTCCACTGGTTCTTGTTTTTATCACTTATTTGGCATTCATATGAACTATCCCAGGTGGCGCTAGTGGTAAAGAACCTGCCTTCCAATGCAGGAGACATAAGAGACTTGAGTTTGATCCCTGGGTTGGGAAGATCCCCTGGAGGAGGGCATGGCAACCCACTCCAGAATTCTTGCCTGGAGAATCCCATGGACAGTGAGCCTAGTGGGCTGCAGTCCATAGGGCTGCACAGAGTTGGATGCGACTGAAGCGACTTAGCATGCAAGCACACCTTCTGTTGCTAATTGCAGCATATTGAAATGGAAACAAATTCACATGCCACACTTTTCTCTGCTTTATTTCAATCCTAGAAGTTGTTGTTTAGTTGTTAAATCATGTCCTGCTCTTTTGCAATCCTATGGACTGTAGACCACCAGGTTCTTCTGTCCATGGGATTTCCCAGGCAAGAATACCAGAGTGATTGCCACTTCCTTCTCTGGGATCTTTCCAACCCATGGATTAAACCCTCATCTCCTGCGTTGCAGATGGATTCTTTACCACTGAGTCACCAGGTCACTGAGCCACTATTGATTTCTAGAAGTCATTGGTTCTTATCAGATATATGGATTCTTTTTCTTCCCATAGTATTTTAAATTTAAAACAAGTGCAACTGAAAGACAAAAAATATTAAGCCATACAAGAATATACAAAGCACTTCAACTAAGGCTGTCATATTATCAAATTGTCTCAAGAGGGATTAGCAATTTCCACTTCTATTTCCTTAGCCTATCAACAGCACTGTGTACTATTTATTTGTTTAAAGTCCATCCCATCCAGCCCCAACTATTCTGTAAGCTCTAGGTGAGCAGGAACCATTTTCTTTTGCATATATTCTCTTTTGTACTACTAGACTTCCTGTCTAGAAGCAAGTACTTAATATTCATCCGAAGATGAAAAATTGAGGTATGTACTCCAAAAAATTAAATACTTTAATTTTGTGCATATGAATTTCTCTTTTCTAAGCAATGAAAAGTCCTTTCTACCTGGCTGTTTTCCTGATTTGAAAATGGGTGATTAGTAAATGTTGAATGAATGAACAAACAAAAAGAAATGATAGCAGTGATGACAGTTTATCTTCCCAAGCATTCTGATGACAACTTGGTTAAATCAGATCTTTGAAATAAAAATAACACATATTTTGGACATGGAAGCTGTGTTAAGACCTTGGCCTATGACCCACTGGCTGCAGATTACTGGGCAGACCTTTTGACCTTCTGAATCCTCAGTTTTATCATCAGTACAATGGAGAGTATCCATGCAATTTCCCTTACAGAGTTACAGCAAGAATTAAATAAAATCATCTGTAGAAAAGTGTGCTGACAATTGTGATGTGTCAATGTCAGCCTTCAGATACTGTTTCTTCACCACTTAGCACAGCTACATATACTTGTGAAGATATTACCTATTGGCTTGTACAAGGTTAATGCTGATGTGAAATTTCTTAGCTTCAACTCCTCTCTTTTTCACTTGGCTGGTAATTCCTTTTGTAAGTTCTTAGGACACAGGATGTCTTTGGGAAAGATTGTGCTCGATAAAGAAGGCATCTCATTCACTAACAGCCCCAATTTCACCTGCTGGGAGCAAACTGTCAACCTGCAGCAGCACATCAGGAAAGCATTTGGCTGAACCGGGTGACAGCACCAGGCTATTTTGGGGGGTCACTGTAAGCATGCAAATTCCAGCCGTGGCCTAAAGAAATAAGAATTCAGTCAACTGATGATGTTCATTGCTTGAGCTCCCGTACTCTCTGAGGATGACATTCTTGACTGCTGGATCATTTGAAAAGACGTACATTGCTAAATGTCTCTTTTCTAAAAGAGGCTCCACCAGAGAGGGAAAATACACGCTATGCTCCAGTCATCTGACTGGAAAAATGAAATTCTGGCAAATCTACTTTTTGCCTGAAGAGCTAAAAGCTCTGAAAGCAGAGGGATTTCATCAACTGACTGGCGTCTTGGGGTGGAGTTTACAATTAAGGGTGATCTCCAGCTGGTTCAGGTTCTTCATCTTCTGCTGCATATTGTTCAAGAGGCAACCCATGAGGATTTAATTAGCACAGTGGGGCCTCAGCGGGCACCCACCCCTCCCCCCTTCTGTAATGCTCATTGGAAATATCTCCTTTTCCTTCTCAAGTTATTTTCTGAACAGTGGCAGCCAACATTTTATTACTGAAGAAATTGCCAGTAATGACCCATTTGAAAAAGCCAAGATTTCTTAATGGAGTGAGAATATGACTTACTTGCTGAGAAAATATATCAGAATAAAAGCTAGCCCTGAAATGTACCTGAATGCACTATATTAGCATTCCTGGGTGTTCTGGAAATTCTACAACAGGATTTGTGTATGCAAGATATATCCCAACAGTAATCTTAGAAATATTGAAACACACAAGGACAGAGTCTTAAGATTTCACCAAAAGGGGAACACTTGGCCTGGAGCTACTTGTAACAAAGAAAGGAGGGGGGAGGTTGCCTTCCTATAAATAGGAGGTAAAGGAGGAAACAGATCCTCTACTGGGGAGTTCTTTAAAATGTTTTCTCCACCTCTTCTATTATTCTGTCAGTGGCCATGTAACTCCCCCTTTTCTACTCTTTTCAGAAGAGTATTCTATTATTATGCTTTATTTAAGAGGCTAAGATTTAAGTAAATAAATAGACACCACAGACTTGAAGGGCAGTTGGAATGGAGGGAGGAGAAGGGCAGGAATCAACACAGGATGATGGGCCCAGAGAAACAGGGACAGCAGGGCTGGAGCCAGATTATCAGGGAAACGGAGCACAGTGTGCTCATGAAAATCTTTTATCTAAAGCTCCCAGTAGCCACTTGACATCTATAATCAAGCCATATGTGACTGATTTATAAAAAAAAAAAAAAACATATAAAAATAAGATTAAAGTCTAAGCTTTAAAAAAAAGCAAAAGGAAACCAATGAGATGGCAAAAATTCCAGCTGCTCTAATTACGGTTGTTCCAAAGGAAAAGTGAGGGTTGCCAATGCCTTGTTTAGGTTTCCCTGGGTTCCCCAGGATCACATCAGCCACCTTTGGTATTTGCAGACACAAAAGTTTGCTTCAGAGACAGGGTTTTATCCTCACACTCTGAGAATGTTTTCTAAACTACTGTAGGCCAGTGAACATGCAACCATTTTTAATCAAAACTATTGCAGCTTTAAAAATGTATACCTGGATCCCTTTGCTGTACATATGAAACTAATACAACATTGTTACTCAACTATACTCCAATATGAAACAATTTTTTTAATGTATTATCTTTTTAAAATGTGGCTTTCCCAAAGTTTTTTTTTTTAATGTATTATCTTTTATAAATGTGGCTTCCCATAATTACAATACAAAAATCTTGGAGGCTTAGGGTGGGCTAACTCTGTGTGCCACACTACTCTCCTCACATGCCAACTGACCAACCCCTCTCCAAGGGTCTTCCTAAAACAGTGAAGTCCAGCAGCCTGTCCTGTGAGTGCCCCCTGTACCTAGGGATGGGCGTTATATCATCTTTAGCCGAGTCTTGATTTTAAGGGCTTTTAGAAGTACCTTCTTAGTGAAGGAGTGCAGATCCTACAGGATAGTGGTTTTGTTTTGTTCAGTTAATTTGCTGATGATTTTATTTTTCCCATCTTACATTCATCTTAGTTTCAATGTAATGTCAAGCTGAAAGTCATTCAGCTAAAAGAAAACTTATGCATCCAAAGAACAGGAAAAACAAGAGAGTAAAAATGGTTAAAAGAGAGAGTGGAAGCCATTCTTGATCTCCTCTTTGTCTCACATTTTGGATGCTCTATATGGTCAGCATGACCTCGCTGCTTTCCCAAACACAGTAAGTCTGAGCTCTTCAACTACTCTCCCTGGTTCTTTGGCGATCTCCAAGTGATCACAGAGGGGGATTAGATCCTGATCTAGTGGCAGGTAATCTTACCAATAGCCTCCAGAAATTCACTGATAGCTATTACAGTAGAGCACAGACAGGAAGGAGTGAAGACTCATTAGATCCATATATAACTTTAAAATGACACTAAACTCTGAAATCCTGGAGAAGAAAACGGCAATCCACTCCAGTATTCTTGCCTGGGAAATCCTATAGACAGAGGAGCTCGGCAGGTCCATGGGGTCTCAGAGTTGGACATGACTTGGCAACTAAACAACAACAAACAAAGTCTGAAATACAGATTTCTATTAAATTGTTTGTAAGAAAACATATATATTTCCACTGCAAGAACAAAAAATAAGGAACTTTATAAGTGTTAGAAGAAAGTTATTAATACAAGATTGACTGTCCTATACCAAGGGGGGTAGTGGGGTGGTGGTGGGAGGAATTGGGAGATTGGGCCTGACACATACACACTGTTGATGTGGGCTTCTCCTGTGGCTCAGCTGGTAAAGAATCTGCCTGCAATGTGGGAGACATGGCTTTGATCCCTGGCTTGAGAAGATCCCCTGGAGAAGGGAAAGGCTACTGACTCCAGTATTCTGACCTGGAGAATTCCATGGATTGTATAGTCCATGAGGTCACAAAGAGTCAGACAGGACTGAGCAACTTTCACTTTCACACTATTGATACTATGTATAAAATATATAACTGGACTTCTCTGGTGGTCCAGTGGTTAAGAATCTGTCTCATTATGCAGGGGACACCAGTTCATCCCTGGTCTGGGAAGATCCCATATGCTGCAGGGCAACTAAGCTTGTGTACCACAACTGCTGAAGCCTGTGAGAGCTAGAGTCCATGCTCTACAACAATAGAGGCCACCACAATAAGGCAACGCACCGCAACTAGAGAGAAACAAAGACCCAGCACAGCCAAAAATAAAACAAATGGACAAAAATTTACAATATGCATATAAAACTAATGAGAATATGCTATATAGCACAGGGAACTTTACTTAATGCACTGTGATGACTTGAATGGGAAGGAAGTTCAAAAGAGGGGAAATATGTATATGTACAGCTGATGCATTTTTCTGGACAACAGAAACATTGTAAAGCAACTAAACTCCAACAAAAATTAATTAAAAAAAGATTTCCTTGGAAATTTGGAAATGATGTTCTAATGCCTTAAAGGAGCCTGTGCACAATCACAAAAGATCTTTCATTTCTCACCATATTCTTGAACATTCTACCGACTGTAGTATCACCTAATATTTTCTAAAGTTCCAGTGTAAATATAAATGTGTATTGAATAGTTCTCTCATTAATTTAACATAGTATTTTCTATATTTGGCTACTGAAGAGCCAAGTTTCCCATGGGGACCAAAAGGAATAGCATTTATATCATTATATGGTGGGTGAAAAGCCCAGTCATATCAGACCCAGGGGAAATTTTAGGTTTCCAGTTTCCCAGAGAGTTGGTTTTGAACATTATCCAAACCAATAGTCATTTCTCCTAAATAATTAAAATTCTTTTCCCCCAAAGAAATAATTTGTGAAGGTATCTTCAAATAAATCATGTCATTATAAGAAAGCTTCCTTAAGAGTCAAATTAAAGTTCTTATTCTGATGATTCCATAACAGAAATGCAAACATTTCAAAAATTGGCACTAGATTAATAATTAGAAAATTTTGTTTTTGTCATTGTCCAAATTTCAAGAGTTGATTAAATTATATTTATTAGTAAAGAGATCTGGACTCTTCTCAAATAAAAGCTTATAAAATAAATGATTGTCAAGATTTTAAAAATTTGAGTAATTTCATTATTAGTGTCCAATGAAGGTGTTGAATGAAACGAAGCATAATTCAAGTGATATCACATATATATCACAGATTAATTAACCTTAGGAAAAAACCTGGTAAAAGCTCATGTTTTACAGAAGCCCCACAGACATGTCTTCCAGTACCTTTACTGGGTTACAATGAACTTTCTTTTTTTTGTTACATGGTGACTTGGCCACCTGATGGGAAGAGCCAACTCACTGGAAAAGATCCTGATGCTGGGAAAGAATGCAGGCAAAAGGAGAAAGGGGTGGCAGAGGATGAGATGGTTAGATAGAATCACCAACTCAATGGACATGAATCTGAGCAAACTTCCGCATACAGGGGAGGACAGGGAAACCTGGCATGCTGGGTCCATTGGTCCAAAGAGTTGGACACGACTTAGTGACTGAATAACAACATACTGGTAGATTTTAGTGTCATTTTGCATAATGTAACTCTTGGTTTTTCCTTTATATTCTCTGATTGTTAAATTGTAACAACTGGAAGCAATTTTCTTATATTTACACTATTCCTACCTACAAAGTGTTACCTCTGGAAGCTTCTTTTAGAAATGTGTCAGACAGTTGTACTTATCAAAAGAAGCTCATGTGTTACATACTGTTCATTACAACTCTAATTGTTGTAATAGATTTCAGCGGATGTTAACTGGAACTGTAAGATTCATATATAACTCCACTCATTTTCTTTTTTACTGGATAATTCTTGCAGTGGGTCACTAATACAGCAGTTACAACAAGAGGTTGCTTGACAGAGTGAAAACAAAGGCTTTGGAGCCAGCAGGACCTCTATTGTAGCAAGTCATTTAACCTCTTCACCTATAAATTGTGGATAATAATATCTATTAATATATTCCCCTGCAGAATGGTTTTAAGAACTCGGGGTACCTTGGGAACAGCTTCTGACACATATTTAGTGTTTGTTACATGGTACTAGCACTACTGTCCAACTCAATTAGTTGGGTGGTGGTGATGGTTTAGTTACTAAGTCATTTTTGACACTTGCGACCCCATGGACTGTAGGCCGCCGGGCTCCTCTGTCCATGGGATTCTCTAGGCAAGAATACTGGAGTGAATCACTATTTCCTTCTCCAGGGGATCTTCCCAACCCAGGGATCGAACCCAGGTCTCCTGCATTGCAGGTTGTCTCCACCAATGCAGGTATATTCTTCACCAACTGAGCCACCAGGGAAGCCCAATGAACTGGGTAAGGCTGGTTTATCAAAACAGAGAAAAGGTGTTGCTATTTAGTATTTTTTTTTACACTTTACAAACATGAGTAGACATTACCATCACCTGGGATCCTAGTTAAAAAGTCAGGCTCTTGGCTTCCACTCTACGGAGTCTGATTCCAGAGGTCTGGCATGGCTCCAGGATCTACACCCTTCATAAGTGCAAAATATGATTCCTAAGAGGGTGATCTGGGGACCACAGTTTGCAAGTAACTGCTGTATAACAGATAATTAATCCTATTGGCACGTGCTGTGCTGTGCTGTGCTTAGTCGCTCAGTCGTGTCCGACTCTTGTGACCCCATAGACTGTAGCCCTCCAGGCTGCTCTGTCCATGGAATTTTCTAGGCAAGAACACTGGAGTGGGTTGTCATTCCCTTCTCCACCTATTGGCATAATTAGGATTATTTTGACCATCTCTATATTTTTAAAAATGTAAGGATATTGTTCTCAAGATATTAGTGATAACTCTTAATACTGTTGTTATTGTCTTTTTTTTTAACTACGATGCTTTAACTTCCATAAGTGATATAAAATAACTCCCAATATTTTCCCTAATACTTTATGGATTGTTTCTCTTCTCAAAAAGGTTGATTTTTAGCCTTTTGTGCAATGATAGACTCTATAAATTTAATGAAAGCTTTGTATTCATACCCATGTAGGCATACTGGCAGGCTACAGTCCACGGGGTCACACAGAGTTAGATATAACTGAAGAGACTGAGCATGTTTGCAGGCATGACCTGCATTTGTACAAAAGCTTCCTGGTTCTATTCATACACTGCCTGGGAGGCAATGGACCAAGTTAACAGCATTTAGGTTGAAGTATTAGGTATTAACCATTTGCTGTTTAGAGAACTATTTCTGCACTCTAGATTTTTCCAAGCCCAAAACACGGTTATTGTGCAAGGAAAAAAATAAATGTGACCTTTAAATATCTATTTATTACTTCTCAAGTAGTTTTCATTGCTTATTCTGTAGGAGGGCTAGAAAAAATAGTTCTTTGCAAAATTGAATTGGGAAATTCTAATAAGGAGGCTGTCTATTCTGTGAAAAGAACACAGAATACATAGTCAGAAAAGCTTCTACTTCAGATAATAGGGAATTTGATAAAAGCAAACTTTAAATTAAATGCTACCACATTAAATTCTATCATAAGTTTCGGCAAAACAGCTATGTATTACCCAGCAACTGTGATCTTCTGTAAGGCATCAAAGCCCTAGGAGAGAACTGTAGGCAATGCCCAGTCTTTTTGTTTGCATTACCCTTGGGATTAAAATACTTCAATAGTCCAGCGCACTTAGGAAAAAGACCCAAACCATTTCCCTAACTTGGGGTACCTGGCTTTACTTATAGCTCCAGCATCATTTTATACCATGCTCCCCTTCCCCTCAGTTCTCTGTTACACTGGTTCCTGGCCTCTCTCCACCCCCCACCCCTAAAATGCCATGCTCCTACAGCCACAGGGCCTTTACACACTCTTTTACTACACTTAGAGTGCTCTTTTCTGCCCTCTTTACCTGGTTAAAATTGAATTGGGCTTCGCTGGTGACTCAGCTGGTAAAAAATCTGCCTGCAGTGTAGGAGGCCTGGGTTTGATCCCTGGGTTGGGAAGATCCTCTGGGGAAGAGAACGACTACCCACTCCAGTATTCTGGCCTGGAGAATTCCATGGACTGTATAGTCCACAGGGTCACAAAGAGTCAGACATGACTGAGCGACTTTCACTTTACCTGTTTAATTATCACTTATTTGAAGATCACAGCTAAATTATCCTCCCTGACAAGGTCAATTCCTGAATCTCTCCTACACAGCCACTTATCATAGTTCTGTTAATAATTCTGTTTTTATTTATGTGACTATTTGATTATCAGCTTATTCTCCACTAAACTGTGAGCTTTATGAGGACAAAGATTATAACTGTTTTTGCTACCCAGGCCATAAGGACTTGGTTCCCCAAGACTATTTATTAACCATATGGATGAATGAATAAAAGAATGAATGAATGCTTATATCATATTTTATCAACCTAGCATCTAAAATAATAAGAAACAATAAGTATCTAGATAAAGGTCTAGGAGTACCTCTTGAGCTTTAGTTTCAGGTGCATAAAAGGAGAGCGCTTGAGTAAATAATCACTGTGCTCCCTTTCAGCTTTAAAAATCAGTGAAAGTCGCTTGGTTGTGTCTGACTTTTTGTGACCCCATGGACTATACAGTCCATGGAATTCTCCAGGCCAGAATACTGGAGTGTGTAGCCTTTCCCTTCTCCAGGGGATCTTCCAAACCCAGGGATCAAACCCAGGTCTCTTGCATGGCAGGCAGATCCTTTACCAGCTGAGCCACAAGGGAAACCCAAGAATACTTGATTGGGTAGCCAATCCCTTCTCCATCAAATCTTCCTGATCCAGGACTTGAACTGGAGTCTCCTGCATTGCAGGTGGATTCTTTACCAACTGAACTATCAGAGAAGCCTCCTAAAATCAGTGATTCAACATCAAATGCTCATCAAGTAATAAAAAATGAATTAACAAAATGAAGCAAATCCATTAAGTGAAATGTTACGCAGTCAGAAAAGCAATAAGTACTTACACTTAACTACAACATAGATGACCCTGGAAATACTATGCTGAGTAAAAGAAATCTCTCACAAAAGACTATGTTATATTATTTTATTTATATTAATTGTCTAGAAGAGGCAAATCCAGAGACAGAAATTAGATTAGCAATTTCTTGGGGAGATCCCCTGGAGGAGGAACTCGCCACCACTCAAGTATTCTTGTTGGGAAAATCACATGGATGGAGCAGCCTGGTGAACCACAGTCCATGAGGTCACAGAGTCAGACATGACTGAGTGAGCAAGCATGTGAGCATGCTCTTGCACACACGCATGTGTGCACACACACACACAGAGTATATAGGAGGTGAAAATGGGGAGTGACTACTAATAGGTATAGGGTTTCTATGGAGGTGATGAAATGTTCTAAAATTAGTAGCACAATTAGATGATTGCATAACTCTGAATATACTAAAATCACTGAATTATATATTTAAAACACTGAATTTTATATGTGCATTATATTGCAATATAACTATTATTAAAAAATCAGTGATCCAGTGGCTATATTAATTCACAGTGTTAACATTAAAATCTAAAATAATTCAGTAAATATTAATTTTTAAAGATATTTATTTCAAAGAGTTAAACCTAACCAGTGGAAAATCCTTCCTATAATAGAACAAAACATTCAGAATATTCATTCTGAATATTATTTCTTTTGATACTTTATATTAGACACCTAATTATATACTCTGTCTACTTAGACCTTGTCAAAAAAAAAATGCATGAAACACCCTCTCTGACTTCATTCTTTAGTAACAGAGATTTATGTTTTAGGTAAGATGTTATAAATCATTTGTATTTTAGGAGGACTGATCTTGACTGAAGTAGAGGAGCTCCTCAACTATGTGTGAAACGAAAGTCTTGGGATGGACCAATGGTAGGGTGGCAGAGTTAGAAAAGCTAGTGAAGACTATAATGAAGACAAGCTAGCATCACAGAATCTGATGAAAAAGAAGATTTCAAGAAGAAATGGGGAGCCCTGAATAATTCTTTTATGCACATTTATTGTATTTAATCTTTGACAATCTCCTAATATTTTATAACCTGTCTGAGGTCTCACCATCAGCTGTAGGTGGCAGAGTCAAGACTGAAATCAAGTTTTCAGTGTTCTTTCTACTGTATCATTGCTGTGACAAAGGGAAGTCATTCAGCATGAAGGCTAAGAGGCAACCATTCAGTATTTTAATCAGATTAACACAAGGGATCTCTCAAATAACATTTCAGCAAGTAGTAGGGTGAAAAGAGAACCATTTTGTGAAATGCTAAGAAGAGAATGGGACAGATAAACAAGGCAGTAAGTGGAGTGGGTGGACATGTTAACAGGAGTTTGGACAGCAAAGGGAATGAGAAGGCGGTAGAAGCGATAGTTAGAAACAGGACCAGGTTTAAGCAGTAACTTTGAGCCTGGGACTTTCAGAGTAAGGATTCTGGAGGATTCTGGAGTAAAAAGATACCAGACTAGTCAGGACTAGTCAGGATCCATCAATGGAGCATACTTGGAAGAGTAAGGCAGCCATATGCTATTACATTGAGACTACTGAAAGCTAGGAAATAATTCACAATGTTTCCAAAGTCTGTTTGATATTGACTGGCTCTAAGATCAAATTTCATATTATCTCTTCACTAAGTTAGTCGATGAAACAGTCGTTTCTCCTTGTATTTAAGTATACATCTCTTATGATAGTGAAGAATAAAAAATATTCAGAACATTCCTCAATCTTTGAAAATGTTTTAAATGTTAAATTGTATCCAAAGTTTATGTATTTCTACTTGAAAGTAAAAGGCCACTGGAAATGACACGTAAATATGTATAATATAACACAAAATGTACTGGAGATTAGATGAGTTTTGTTGTCATTTCATTACACAACATTATACTGGAAGATGCTATTAGTTTTTCTGATCATTAAAAATAGAACAACTTCAAAATGCACTTAAGGTTAACAAATATTTCTGCTTGAGTTTAACAGGAAGAAAACAGCAAATGATCCATTTAATATCATTAATGCTGTAAGTTTACTGTGGATTCCTCTTAAAATACCAATATCAGTCCTGCTTTACCATATGCCATTTGAGTCACTTGAGCATTTGGCTTTCTGCTGTGGTTATTGCTTCTTTAAATGACAATTTAATTATGCAGTTGCTCAGCTTCAAAAAGGAAAGGCAGCCTCATAGATGCAAAAATAAACGACTCATAGACATGATCTCAACTATCAAATGTCAATTATTTATTAGATTTAAAATGATGTCATCAAAACAAAAGAAAGGTTTGTACATTTTTTTTTAGATATTACAGATTTTTTAAGATATTATCTATATGCCCAACCTAAAAGTGATGGATCCTGTTAAATAGTTTCTGATTACAATGGGTGCACAAAGTGAATCTACTATATTTTTAACACTTTTTCAATTTCCTTATTCTTTCTTCACATGTTACCACAAAGAGGAAACCTGCCCCTTTTCTATGCCTGAATACTAAATAGGTGTAGTCATACCAGGCAACTCTGTATTTTTCTGTATTTTTTTTTTTTTTACCATTGGGCATGTATTTAGAAACAGTTTTCAAATAAATTTTCCAAAAGAATCAGAAATCAGAAAGATTGAGCAACTTATTACTAATAGCCCTCTGTTAGGGTTCTAAGGAAATAGATATTTTATTAAAGAAAAGGCTTGATATATGATTTTAAGTGAGGAAGAACTTTTTCCAAATTTGAAAATTTTCTTTTCAATTCTCTCATTGTAGCATGAACATTGGTCACGGACTAATGAACTGAATGTTTATAAAATGAGTATGCCCAAGAACAGCCATCTGTTCTCTGGTTAACACTAGCTTCTATCCCTTCTTAGAAGGGCAAAGTCTTGTTCTTTAGTTGATCCCCAGATGACTGTCTAAGATGTTAATATATGACAGTGCAACCTGAATTTAATACCATCAACTGCAAGTTGAAATTCCAAGTCTTGCAAAGATGCAGGGTTTCTTGAAGAACATGAAGGCAACGTTAGAGAAATGGTCAAATAACAGACAAACTATGGAAAAATGAAGACCTGGTATGATTAGATCAATTTCCCAGAGAATAGAAAATTCACAAGGATGAGGATGTAATACTCACTTTAGTAGATAATTATTTGTATATTATAATAATGATAAAGAAACTAGGAAAACCTGATTAAGCTCCTAAACTATTTACAAAAATATCTTTTTTAAGGAGACACTGTAAAGATCAAATGGAACATGAACGATCAATTGTTCTCTAATATTTGTGGTGAAATGATTCTCAACAACAAAAACCATTTGATTCATTCTTTTTAAATCTGTATATTGTTGTAATTATAAAAATTTCTATAAATGATGATAGCAAACTTATAACATCTAATTTTAAATTTTCAAATTAAAACTTGCCTCACACTGTTTTTTATTATGCTTTTAATGAAATTTGATCTTTGTTTGAAGACGAGTTACATTAAATGTCCCCTACTCTGATACCAATTATTGTCAGTTAATGAGGGCCTCTTATACACGTTTAATGCAAAAGATCTAATTTTAAATAAATCTATTTCAATAAATGCTGTCTAAATGTCATACAAAACTAAGATATTGGATTATCACTGAAATAGTTTAGTGGGAAGAAACTACTAATTAATAGCAGCTGAAAAAAACTGCATTTAAAAAACTTTTCTAGAGCAGCCCGGTTACTTCTATCTAAATATTTCTTCTTTCAGAGCTTATGTATTCATTTTTGGATTCTCTCTCAGTATATTTCTGCTGCACTAACTATAGTGGGAAATTCCTGATTATGTTTAAAATCTCCACTTCTTTGGTTGTGCATAATATACCATAACCCTATAGTCTTTTCAACAGTCCTTGAAGTTCTTAGCATTTCTGTAGGGAGGCCATTCAATGTGGGAGTTATTTCAGAAGCAGAAGTATTCTGTTTTGGGATTTGCCAACACTAACATTTAATCTTTCCTGTCCCCTTCTACAACATGCTTGGCAAACTATAATTATCAGTATTTTCTTTTATAGCAGGACAATTATTTGTTATTTTTGCTTAAGCAATAAAAAAAAAACCTAGCAGAATTCTCCCTGCAAACAAGATTTGCGTGCAAAGCATTAAAGGCTTACCTGCCTGAACAATATAGGAAGATCCCATAAAACAGAATGCCATTATAAGTTACTCCAGTAAAATATCAGACAATTTTATGGAAATCCTTGACAAAAAGCTTCTGAGGGAGAGCAAGATAGTCACGCTGAAGAATATCTTGCTTTTCTTAGCTCCAATTATATTTTAACTACAGATGTTCATATCAGAGAATAAATATACCACTAAAATGAATGTTGGTAAGATTCTTAAGATAGGAGCAAAATTCTTTTTTGCTACAGTTTGATTATGTAGCTAGGGTACTGAACTTCCTGTGTGATAGTCATTTTACTTAACTCAAGGGTCAAACTACCAAATTAGCTCATCTGGATTAGGGTAGATTAAGACAAGGATTTGTACAGCATTCTTATTTCAAGGGCACCGGGAAAAGATTTAATGAACACCTCAGTATCTGCTAACAAGACTAAAGTGAAGCTATGATTAAACAAATGCAATAATCCTAACAATGCAAGTCTGTCCATCTGTCTTGGTCCCTACCTTGATCAGTAGCCTCATTTCAGTACCTCTCCTTAATGCTGGAAAGATCCAGTGGTTCTCAGAGCTAAATTATTCCAGACTAGTGAACGCACATGGTATGCAAAACAAAATCCTCCAGCAGACCATGAGGCCTGCCAAAGCTCAGCAAGGCAGAACCCTCAGCTCACTGGAATGTTTAACATGTCCCCCCAGGCAACTTCACACTTCTTTCTCCAGCCACAGGAGGACATCTGTGGTTTTACCTTGGCATTATACAAACATTCCAAATCATTTTTTTTTTTTTTGCCACCTGAGCACACACACCCCTAAAATTGTTAGAATCAATTTTGAAACCAGTGGCAGCAATTGTGGGTTATTTCACAGGTAAAAAGACTGAG
The DNA here is from genome assembly GCA_007570785.1 of Antilocapra americana. Taxonomy (NCBI): domain Eukaryota; kingdom Metazoa; phylum Chordata; class Mammalia; order Artiodactyla; family Antilocapridae; genus Antilocapra; species Antilocapra americana. Next base: position 32,871,603 of record ML660197.1, read on the forward strand.
ACAGTTACTAACAAGAAGTTTTCTCTTATTTATTTAAAAAATCAAGAGACTCTGTCAAACTATGGCTCCTCTGTTATGCGGTCAAATAAAAGATGATACAAAGAGATGAAAAATGGTTATAGAGAGATTAAAGAGTGAGGCTAATGCTTCTCCCCACTTAGCTATTCAACTCAGTCGCTCAGTCGTGTCTGACTCTTTGTGACCCCATGAACTGCAGCACACCAGGCCTCCCTGTCCATGACCAAATCCTGGAGTCCACCTAAACCCATGTCCATTGAGTCAGTGATGTCATCCAACCATCTCATCCTCTGTCATTCCCTTCTCCTCCTGCCCTCAATCTTTCCCAGCATCAGGGTCTTTTCAAATGAGTCAGCTTTTCACATCAGGTGGCCAAAGTATTGGAGTTTCAGCTTCAAAATAAGCCCTGCCAATGAATACCCAGGACTTAGCTATTAACAAGGAGCAAAAAAAGCTGCCCACCATCAAGCAGAAAAGCTTTGAAAATGTGCCCTTGAATGTCTATTGTGCCCTGCTTCCCCCTTCTATACGTACAAGGTCAATAGTCTGCGGTAAGTCCCACTTTCCATAAGTTTCTACATCAAATGAGACAATAACTATGAAGTCACACTGGAGATGATCAAATTCTTTCTGTTATCAATTAGTGCCATAGTCTACTTGGGTATCTGTCATGAGCAACATGCTCTGTAGAAAAAAATGATAATAGCCATGCCAAATTGTATTTCCATATTGTACGAGCCTTAGATAAATGAAGGGGTTGATTATGCCCAGGAACTTCTTATTCTGATCAGTTCTGAAGCCAAGATCTGAATAAGTAATCCTACTCAACTATTTTTGTCCCATGCGTGAAGCTGCTAAGACTCCTGGTAGGGTTGAGTGAAAGAATGACTATGCATAATGAGTGGTTCTCTTTGTTAAGGATGTCTTATCTTTCTTTGATTTGTAAGGTTAAGCAGTTTCTATTGTAAACAATCTCAGTTCAAGCTATGGATTTTTGAACTGAGATGTCAGAGTCATTAGCCTTCCTCCTGGGGCTGCCTGCAAGGTGTGGTCACCAAAGCATCTCTTGCCACTTTGCTTCCTATTTCCAGAAAACAGAGCATGTTGCAAGGCTATTTTGAGATCTGGTATTGAATTTCCAATGTGTAATATTTACTGTATACAGGTCAAGAAGCAACAGTTAGAATCAGATATGGAACAACGGACTGGTTCAAAATTGGGAAAGGAGTACATCAAGGCTGTGTTTTTTTTTTTTTTTTAACTTATATGCTTTTTTTTTTTTTTTTAACTTATATGCAGAGTAAATCATGAAAAATGCCCAGGTGGATGACTCAAAACCTGGAATCAAGATTGCAGAGAGAAATACCAACAACCTCAGATATGCAGATGATATCACCCTAAGTCTATTCCCTGACCAGTAACACTGAAGAAGCTGAAGTTAAATGGTTCTATGAAGACCTACAAGACCTTCTAGCATTAACAACCAAAAAAGATGCCCTTTTCATTATAAGTGACTAGAATGCAAAAGTACGAAGTCAAGAAACACCTGGAGTAACAGGCAAATTTGGCCTTGGAGTACAAGATGAAGCAGAGCAAAGGCTAATAGAGTTCTGTGAAGAGAACATACTGGTCATAGCAAACACTCTCTTCCAACACAAGAGAAGACTGGACATCACCAGATGGTCAACACTGAAATCAGATTGATTATATTATTTGCAGCCAAAGATAGAGAAGCTCTATGCAGTAAGCAAAAACAAGACTGAGAGCTGACTGTGGCTCAGATCATGAAATTCTTATTGCCAAATTCAGACTTAAATTGAAGAAAGTAGGGAAAACCACCTATAACCTAAATCAAATCCCTTATATAGAATGGAACTGAGAGGGACTAGATCTGATAGACAGATTGCCTGATGAACTATGTGCAGAGGTGTGCGACAATGTACAGAAGACTGTATCAAGACCATCCTCAAGAAAAAGAAATGCAAAAATAACAAAATGGCTGTCTGAGGAGGCCTTACAAATAGCTGTGAAAAGAAGAGGCACAAAACGCAAAGGAGAAAAGGAAAGATATACCCTTTTGAATGCAGAGTTCCAAAGAATAGCAAGGAGAGAGAAGAAAGCCTTCCTCATCGATCAATGCAAAGAAATAGAGGAAAACAATAGAATGGGAAAGACTAGAGATCTCTCCAAGAAAATTAGAGATACCAAGGGAACATTTCATGCAAAGATGGGCTCGATAAGGACAGAAATGGTATGGACCTAACATAAGCAAAAGATATTAAGAAGAGGTGGCAAGAATACACAGAAGAACTGTAAAAAAAAGATCTTCACAACCCAGGTAATCACGATGGTGTGATCACTCACCTAGAGCCAGACATCCTGGAATGTGAAGTCAAGTAGGCCTTAGGAAGCATCACTATGAACAAAGCTAGTGGAGGTGATGGAACACCAGTTGAGCTATTTCAAATCCTGAAAGATGATGCTGTGAAACTGCTGCACTAAATATGCCAGCAAATTTGGAAAACTCAGCAGTGGCCACAGGACTAGAAAAGGTCAGTTTTCATTGCAACCCCAAAGAAAGGCAATGCCAAAGAATGTTCAAACTACCGCACAATTGCACTCGTCTCACATGCTAGTAAAGTAATGATTAAAATTCTCCAAACCAGGCTTCAACAATTCATGAACCATGAACTTCCAAATGCTCAAGGTGGTTTTAGAAAAGGCAGAGGAACCAGAGATCAAATTGCCAACATCCTCTGGATCATTGAGAAAGCAAGAGAGTTCCAGAAAAACATCTATTTCTGCTTTATTGACTATGCCAAAGCCTTTGACTGTGTGGATCACAATAAACTGTGGGAAATTCTGAAAGAGATGGGAATACCAGATCACCTGACCTGCCTCTTGAGAAACTTGTATGCAGGTCAGGAAGCAACAGTTAGAACTGGGCATGGAACAACAGACTGGTTCCAAATAGGAAAAGGAGTACATCAAGGCTGTATATTGTCACCATGCTTATTTAACTTATATGCAGAATACATCATGAAAAATGCTGGGCTGGATGAAGCACAAGCTGGAATTAAGACTTCCAGGAGAAATATCAATAACCTCAGATGTGCAGGTGACACCACCCTTATAGCAGAAAGTGAAGAAGAACTAAAGAGCTTCTTGGTACAGAGGATGAGGTGGTTGGATGGCATCACCGAGTCAATGGGAGTTAGTGGTGGACAGGGCACCTAGTGTGTTGCAGTCCATGGGGTTGCAAAGAGTTGGACACAACTGAACTGAACTGAACCACCTTAATGGTAGAAAGTGAAGGGGAAATAGAGAGTCTCTCGATAAGTGTGAAAGAGGTGAGTGCAAAAGGTAGCTTAAAACTCAACATTCAAAAAACTAAGATCATGGCATCCAGTCCCATTACTTCATGGCAAATAGATGGGGAGAAAGTGGAAACAGTGGCAGATTTTATTTTATTAGGCTCCAAAATCACTGTGGACAGTAACTGTAGCCAGAAAACTAAAAGATGCTTGCTCCTTGGGAGAAAAACTATGATAAACCTAGACAGTGTATTACAAAGCAGAGACCTTTGATGACAAATGTACTTATAGTCAAAGCTATGGTTTTTCCAGTAGTCATGTATGGATATGAGAGTTGTAATGTAAAGAAAGCTGAGCACTGAAGAATTGATATTTTCCAACTGTGGTGCTGGAAAAGACTCTTTAGAGTCCCTTGGGCAGCAAAGAGATCAAACCAGGCAATCCTAAAGGAAATCAAACCTGAATATTCATTGGAAGGACTGATGCTGAAGCAGAAGCTCTAATACTTTGGCCACCTAATGTGAAGAGCTGACTCATTGGTAAAGATCCTAATGCTGGGAGACATTGAGGGCAGGAGAAGGGGGTGACAGAGGATGAGATGGTTGGATGGCATCACTGACGCGATGGACATGAATCTGAGCAAACTCCAGGAAATAGTCAAGGACTGGGAAGCCTGATGTGCTGCAGTCCATGGGGTTGCAAAAAGTTGGAGACAACTTAGGAACTGAACAACAATAATGTTTACTTCAGAGAACTGGTACCAAGCTCCATAAGTAGCTCTTCACTTTAATGAAAATCCTAATGGGGTGGAGATGAAAGCAGTCTTTCAGTCCCTTTCTTGTTTACCCATTTCTTCCCCTCTCTGATCTTAAAAATGTAATTATAGGAAATGAGACCACTAGGCAACTGAAACTAAATCCTGACTTACGCTTTCCTAAATGTACACAATGCCTTGCCTAACCTGTTGATTCTTTTTCTAGATAAAAGAAGTTAATAATGAAGATAGTTAAAGAATGATCAGCTCTCTAGCCCCAGCAGCCCTCTTAAGATTCCTGCAGGCATATCACTTGGGTGAGAAAGCATTTCAAGAGAGTCAGCTTGTTTGCACACAATGGAGAATGATGCAGAACTCAACCTCCTGCCTCCATGATTTTTTCCTTTAAAAACTGTCATAGCTGAGGGTGGGAGGGGAGTTTGGGGAAGAATGGATACAGGAGTATGTGTGGCTGAGGCCCTTCCCTGTTCATCTGAAACTAAACAACATTGTTTGTTAATCAGCTATACCCCAATACAAAATAGAAAGTTCAAAAAAAAAGACTGTCAGTGGTTGAGCAGAATCTTCAGAGTTCGTCTCTGGACACAAGTCCACCTTCTCCCCAGAATACCAGCTTTCCTTATTAAAACACTTTGACTTTCTACTGACAATTGCTTCTCCATTTATTGGTTTGTGAGTGGCTAGCAGCTGGACCTGAGTTTGGTAAGAAAGAGTCCAGTTTGGGCATGCTCAGAGTCTACCTGGTTCTTAAAATAATCTGAGTCTTCTTGGTTTCTTTCAATTGTCAGGTGAGCTGGTTCCTTTTCGAGCTCATTAAAAGAAATTGCCAGTGTAAATACGTACTTTCATTGATAGTAGATAATCAATACTAGTAAAAGAAGTCTAGGACTTATTTCTGTATTCATCTTTCTATTTGCAGAAGCTCTTCAAAGTGCTGGGGTTCTGATCCAGTGAGCTTAGGAAAGAAAGGTTCAATCTTCTGACAGCTAAGAGAGGCCAAGGTGACTCTGGGCCAGCTGAAGAGGAGCATGTGAAATAATTCACAGTGTTTTCATCAGCATTTAGATCTCACTGAGTGGGTAGCCTGCTGCCTCTTGGCGTATTCATTCTACTGAAATGAATTTTAAGATAAACATTTTTAATAGCTTTATATTTGTTTTAAAAGACAACGACATTTTTAGCCTCAATAGTAAAGGCAATCTGCCAACTTTTTCTTTTTAACTGAGAGTTGATCTGTTTCATTTTGGGGGAGAATATAAAAAGCAAATATATAGTTGAGCCTCATTTGAGCTGAAAACTGAAGCTTTAGGTATATCAGGCAATTTCCTTTCAGACTAGGTTAAATTTAAAAGATAAACTGGTAGTTCAGGACAACAATAACATTATCTGCTTGAGCAAAATGTTGTGTAAATTAGTGGATATTTTTCACACAAAATGCCTGTGAATAGAGAAATTTATAAAGCTGAACCTAAAAGCTTGGGAGAGTTTATGCACATCACATAAGTAAACAACCCCTTTCCTGAAATGCCATTAAGCAGAGAGTCTGTTTTACAATTTAATTTTAGTTTATAAATACAAAATGTCTTTGAAATTGAAAATTTATTTTTAAAAATATAATTAGTAGATGCTGGATATCCCTTATCTTTTCTTATCTCTAGATCCTAACAGAAAAATACATTTCCTATCAAAGGTGACTCAACCTTCCAGAACTGATTTGCAGGAAATTTAAGAACCATTTTTGATGAAACCCAGAATCAATCAGTGTTTCTTTCATTTACATACTTGGCAAGTCATTAGTAATAAATAGGTGAAAAGACATAAAAAACTAAACTCCCAAGTGTATATCTCTACAGTATATTAATTTCCAAGGTCATTGCATTTTGGACATAATCCATAAAAGTTCTCCTTGTAAATAATAAATAGCTATTCACCTTTTTTAAAAACAATATTTTAGATGTCAAGGAATATTAGATATATTATGAAAATAAATAGCATTTTCTCCTCTAGATTAAAAAATTTATTTTCCTGACATGAAACATGGTCAGAATCAAACCCAAAAAGAACAAAGAATAACTCTTTAAGAAAATGTTCCAAAAATGAAATCCTACATTATTTTGAAAAAAAATAAAAGAAAGAAAAAAAGAGGGAGAATTGGAACAGATTAATTGATGAACTATAACTGGTGTCTGTCACTAGCTATAAATATAAGTAAAAACAACTGGAATACCAGACTCCATTTATCGACCATAACTAAGAACATGCAGTAGAACTATCATTAAGTAGGGGGTCTGTTTTCTAACCTGATTTTAATTTATAGATACAAAGCCTAAGTCTTTAAAAATTAAAATTTTACATTTGGTCCTAAATAGATGGGGAAACAGTGGCAGACTATATTTTTTGGGGCTCCAAAATCATTGCAAATGGTGACTGCAGCCATAAAATTAAAAGACACCTACTCCTTGGAAGGAAAGTTATGACCAACATAGATAGCATGTTAAAAAGCAGAGACATTACTTTGCCAACAAAGGTCCATCTAGTCAAGGCTATGGTTTTTCCAGTAGTCATGTATGGATGTGAGAGTTGGACTATAAAGAAAGCTGAGCGCCGAAAAATTGATGTTTTTGAACTGTGGTGTTGGAGAAGACTCTTGAGAGTCCCTTGGACTGCAAGGAGATCCAATCAGTCCAACCTAAAGGAGATCAGTCCTGGGTGTTCATTGGTAGGACTGATGTTGAAGCTGAAACTCCAGTACTTTGGCCACCTGATGTGAAGAGCTGACTCACTGGAAAAGACCCTGATGCTGGGAAAGATTGAGGGCAGGAGGAGAAGGGGACGGCAGAGAATAAGATGGTTGGATGGCATCACCGACTCAACGGACATGAGTTTGGGTTAACTCTGGGAGTTGGTGATGGACAGGGAGGCCTGGCGTGTTGCAGTCCATGGGGTCGCAAAGAGTCGGACACGACTGAGCCGCTGAACTGAAATATGTCACAATCTTGCAAGATGCTTCACAATCGACATGACCTTTATGCCTCATAACAACTCTGAGGCAAGCATGATTGAAACTTACTGTTGAGAAATCTATTCCCCCAGAGACACTGGGCAAGAGCTCACTCCATGTGAGATGCATAAACCTGAATTGACATGAGCTCTCAACAATATGCTTGCTAGTCATAAAAAAAAAAAAATGAGTATGAATCTGTGCACGCAAATTAAGCACAACCTGACCTTCCAGGAAGGGCTACATAGTCCCAATCCTGGCTTCAGTGACGGAGCCCTGAGAGAAGCCACAGTGCAGCATCTGCAATCAGGCAGCCCAAGCGGAGCTAATACCTGCTGCTGCTAAGTCGCTTCCGTCACGTCTGACTCTGCAACCCACAGACCTTGCTCAGTATTCTCCGACTCTTTGCGACCCCAGGGATTGTATCCCATCAGGCTCCTCGGTCCATAGAATTCTCCAGGCAAGAATACTGGAGTGGTTTGCCAGTTCCTTCTCCACATGGGGTCGAACCCACATCTTTTATGTGTTTTTCTGCATTAGTAGGTGGGTTCTTTACCATTAGCGACACCTAGGAAGCCTACTAACACCTAGGGGATGGTGGTGTAGTTGCTAAGTCACGTCTGACTCTTGGGACTCCGCGGACTATAGCCTACCAGGCGCCTCTGTCCAAGGGATTTCCCAGGCAAGAATACTGGAATGGATTGCCATTTTCTTCTCCAGGGGATCTTCTCAACCCAGGTCGGTCTCCTGCATTGAATCCTGAGGCAGATTCTTTACCTACTGAGCCATGAGGAAATCCCTCGTAGCTAACACCTAGGGAAGCCTGCAAATTCTAGGCAGCAGCCTCCAAGCTCAGCCATGTTGTCTTGGCTCCACCAGCCCCACAAGGAGATGTGTCACTTTTGATTCTGCAACAGGGGCTGACAGACAGCTCCTGTAAAAGATCACATCTATGAGGCCAGAGGCAGAGTGGAAAATAATTACTCAAGAAGTTACCTTCCTTTGAATCAGGCAATAAAGGACCCTGGCAACTCTGGAGACTGGTATGGGATTTTGTTGCAGATTTGGAGGGAAAAAAAATCTATCCAGAATTGGTTCTGGTGGTGGATGACCTCACAAGCAGGTTGTAGAGCAGATAAATCCTATTAAGCCATCTGGGAGGAGTGAGAGCAGCTGGTAGGTCTGGAGGCTGAAATAGCTAGGAAATGCTCCGAAAAATCTGCATTGCAGATAAGCCTCAATGGAGGCAGCTGGAACTCTTAACATCTCCCCAAGCCAGCTTCCGTCCTAAGACCAGAGTGGCCTCAGGTGGTATAATTTAGAATGTATAGAATTTACAGGCTTTTCTAGTGACCTTGGGTGGTTTAAAATAATTCCACTTTTTGTCTTGCTGCTTTTTGCCTGACAATATCTTCTTTTGTGTTGGTGGGGTGGGCAGAACAGGGGAGAGGCACACAGTAAATCTTGCTCCTTTTCTAAATCTTATCTTTTATTTAGTGTTAGGTTTTGTCTTTAGCCAATTTATGTCACAGCATCAACAACATAGACAACTGAGAATCTGCTGTGTCTGTTAAGAAAGGGGTGGAGAAATATAAACTTGGAAAGTCATAATAATCAAATACGAGCAATTACAGAGCTTCTGCTATGTAAATTATCTTCATTAATTTCTACAATATCCTAACGAGGTTGTTATTATCATTCCTGTTGTATACAACTGAGGCTTGATAAGTTCTCAGTTTCTCATAGCTGATAAGGGCCAGATTCCAAATTTGAACCCAAGGGTATCTAACTTCAAAGTCTGTACTTATTTCCCTACAGTATAACCTAGCATTTGTTAAATGCCTTTTATGTGCCAGACCTTCTGCTTGCAAAAAGCAATAATGGCCATTGCCTCCAGATATTTCTGCTCTGTTGGGATGAATGCAATTATAATAAATAGCTTTTTAAATAGAGGGTGTTATTATTAAAAAAAAAACTTTTTAAGGCTTCATATTTTCTATAATGTGTTCACAAATAGTAATTTAGAATTTTGTAAACACATAACTATAATTAAAGTCTAGTATATGATCTCAAGAAAAGTAGTTATTAGTAGAAAGGGGAGATGAATAGGTGGAGAACAGGACTTTTTAGGGCAGTGACAATGCTCTGTGTGATACTATAATGATACATATATATCATTATATATTTATCAAACTCACTGAATGCACACCACCAAGAGTGAACCTTAAGGATGAAAACTATGGACCTTGGGTGATTGTGTATGTCAATATCCACCCTTTTTAGTAAGCTGAAAATGGGGGAAGTGTGTGTGTATGGGGGGAGGAACCTATAAAGGAAATCTCTGTACCTCCCTTTCAATTTTGTTGTAAACCTAAAACTGCTCTTTATTTATAGTCTTTTTAAAAAGGGGTGAGAGGAGAAAAAATAATTAAAAGGAGAGAGCACATACATGGCTTGGATGACTCAGAATGGATGGGGTTTTGGTAAGTGGAACTCTGGTTCACATGTTAGTTAGCTAAGCTTTTTAGGGAAAAGGAGGAAAACAAAGTATCAGTCTGTCAGTCAACACTGTTCTTTGAGCACCTACTCTGTCCTGGTTCTTTCAGGGGGTTCTGGAATGGGACAGACACAGGGTTTCTAGTCTTGTTGGGCAGATATGCATTAAGTAGATAAATAAAAGTGAGAGAAATGTAGAGAGTTGTGGGAGTATGTAATATGCAGGCCTGTATTAGACCAGAGGCTGGGAAATGGCTTAAGTCTAAATCATGACATCTGCTGCTGCTGCTAAGTCGCCTCAGTCATGTCTGACTCTGTGCGACCCCACAGAAGGCAGCCCACCAGGCTCCCTGGTCCCTGGGTTTCTCCAGGCAAGAACACTGGAGTGGGTTGCCATTTCCTTCAATGCATGAAAGTGAAAAGTGAAAGTGAAGTCGCTCAGTCAAGTCCGACTCTTAGCGACCCCATGGACTGCAGCCTACCAGGCTCCTCCATCCATGGGATTTTCCAGGCAAGAGTACTGAAGTGGGGTAAATCATGACATCTGAGACCTAACTAATGAGCAGGACTTGAGTAAGCAGAGGGGCAGATGAAACAAGAGAGGAACGGGAAGTGAAGGATATGAGTGCTCCAGGTAAGAGAAAAAAATGGTGCAATAACCCCATGGCAACAAACTCAGGACTAGCTAGAGAATCATGAAGAGGACAGACCATGGATGGCCTTTATAGACTTCTGATTTTATTATTATGAATACTATAGTTTTAAAGACAGGCATATCATGATGATACTGATTTTTAAAAGACACATCCAATTACTAGGTGGATAATGACTTGTATAGAGAAAGTGTTGATGTAGGAAGTTGTCACAGTTGTCAAGAGCAGAGATGATGGGAGATTACCTAATACGCTTTGGGCATAGAAAAATGGACGGATTTGAAAAATGTTTAGGAAGTAGAACTGATGGGACTTAGTAACTGATTGAACTGATTGTTATATTTTAGGTAACAATTTTAACATAAACATTATTTATATAGACAACAATACTTGCTAAAATGATATTTCAGAGCCTTTGAAAGTAAATGTAAGACTGCAAAGTTATTATACAAATGATGACTATGGTAGGCTGTAGGTAATGAGAAAACTCCAAATAACAGTGGCTTAAATGAAATGAAAATTCATTACAAGATGATTTCATTTTCAAAATGGCTGCTGAAAGTCTAGCCATTAAGTCTGAATTCCCACCAGCAGAAAGGAGGAAGGAGTGACAAAGAGCACATTGTTTCCTTTTAAGCAATTATTTCCCAAACAACTTTTGTTCATATCTCACCAGCCAGAAATTAAGTCATTAAGTTAGACACATAGACAAGGAAGACTGGAATTCTGGAACCTATTCTGAATGGCCATGTGATCTAAAATGTTGGGGTTCTATTATTATTGAGGAAGAAGGAAATAATCGATATTGTCAGCAAAAGTAATCACATTATTTACGAGCTAAGGTCTTAGGTATGGCTTAGAAAAAATAAAATAAAACATGTAAATTGTACCAGGCTTCTAAAACAACAGAAAATTGAACCACATCGAAATGAACTCAGTTTGAAATGGCACTCTGCATTTTGCCTAAGTTGCCAAGTACATTTTTTAACCTCAACTACAATCTAGATGGGCTGGGTAAGTTAAACAGAGAGTCCCCTTCAATAACTACGGTTTTGTACTGCCACAAAACCGATTCAGCTATGCCAATATTTGAACATAGTTGTTTATGGTTTCATTTCCTTTACTTTTAATAGTGGCCATAAAAACCCAAACAAATGCATTTTATTCACATTCCTTTGAATGAGGCCTTGAATTTAAATTATGTCACTGAATCCATTAACATTTAACTATGGCTGCTGACTTATCTTCTACAGACATCCAACTTTTGAATAATAATTGCATACAGAAAATGAGAATTAACAGCAGTCAGATAGCACATCCTATATATGCATCACTCCACATACTTTCACGTTATTTTGTTTTGTCTGTTTGATGTGTTCTCAGTTTGTTTCTAATAATAAAGTTTATCAATAAGATGCTGGGCTTAAGTATTAGCAATTTAGGAAAAAAATACCCCTTTTCTCAATTTTCCACGAATGGTTCCTAGTATGCTGAAGTCAAAGACTGCTGTGACTCTTTCTTTCTACATTTAATTTTGTCTTAACATTTTTTTCAATTTTTACAATTAAACCACTCTACTGTTATTGTTATTTAAAATTTTTCCTTTTATTAGGTGCTTCAAGTCCCAACCTCACTGAAAGAGAAGAAAACCTTCAATGAATTGAACCCATATGAAATAATATTTTTGTGACAGCTAATTAACTGTACTAAATTATATTCATTATTACCTAAATATTCACACTCTTAATTTTGCCAACCAAAATGATCATATAACATTAAGTTGTATATTCTATGCTAAACCTAAATTTACATTTATTTTAACTATATTATACCCACTGCATTCTTGATATGCTTTTATCTTTGTCTTTCCATTAGGTAAAAAAAAAATATCTATGAACAATTGCTTATTTTAGTATTGCTACTAACACATAATTTTTGGTTCTTTTGAATTGCATATATCATTTTAGTTCTAGTATCTACTGGGTATCACCTTGCAATTTCTATTGGGTAGGGAGGTCTGGATTTATTTGTTACTTGCTTTCGATATGTGTTTATACATTCCATCTGAACCCTGAAAATCAAACAGCACTTTTATTTTATAGAAAAAAGCCCCCCAAAAGGGAAACAATATTTCCATTAGCTAGTAAATAGTAAACACACGACAGTGTAACTAGTGCAAAAAAGTGCAATGTAAACATATATTGATGTTGTGAAAATTCAGAGTAAGAAAAATTAAATATGATCAGCGAAGGAAGAATTATCACATCCCCTTTCTCCTTTAAAATGGTAAAAATGTTGAAAAATAATGTAACTCTAACAAGATTTTGAAGATATTCTAGAAGTAAGAAAGCAGGTAGGCTGAGATAAAAAGAAAAAAAACAGCAGGGAAACTGCTGCTAAAAATTCATGTCTATCCGAAGGAAACCTGGAGAAACTCCAAGCTGAAAATACAGAGTCCAAGGGGGCTGTGAAACCAATATCATGCAATTTATTAAGAAATGTATTTAAACAATTGAGATCCTTTCTCTTCTTCTCCTTTGCTAGTCCATATTCAGCTGACAGAAGATGCTTTTGCTCCCCCCCCCAATAGTAAAAATAAAAACTAGTCTTTAATGAAAGCAGGTGAACAGTCTTGCAAACAGTTCTGGTATGCACAAATCCATGCAGAACTGAAACACCACTGTGGAATTGTGGGTACCCTAATCAGCTCCCTCACTGGTTCCACCTCCATGCTCCTCTTGGGAGTCTGTCACTTGACAGACTGTTCACTTGCCCAAAACTTGCAGTCAGCCTTCACAGTGAGTGGGAACACAGAGCTGCACAACTGCAGAGGAAACTTATAATTAGCTGCCTCAGATCCTCAGCCTAGTTCTTCATTCATTTAAAACAAATAAAAACCTTTCAAATCAAGACATTTGAGAAAAACAGTGCCATGAGTAAGAAAAATACTTTAAAAAGTAACTCCTGGAGAACTAGAAATGATTCAGGGAACAAAAGAGAACTTTATAGGTATCTTTCTAAGAGAGATGTAAAAGAATATTCCACACTTTAAGTAAACTTCCTTCCAAAAATGAATTACAGAAAAGCATCAATCAGAGGATGAGGAAAAAATTCTGGGAAATCAACATATGATTAAAAATATATAATTCAAAAATTGAACAGCATGTGCCAAGGATAATGAGGGATGTGGAGGTGTCAGTGTAGACCTTGGATGCTCAAGTGAAGCATCTGGTTATGTTGAAACACCAGGAGACATCACATAGATGTGATTTTCTGAAGCTTTAATCATTTTCTTTGCGATCTTGGGTTCTTGCTGATTTGTCTACCACTTGACTAAGATTCTGTGAAACTTAGAACTAAACAATGAATTTTTATTCATCTATCCCTCCATTACATGCTTTTTAAATAAATAAAATTACATAGTCTATGATATATTTAGACGTATCTCCCTTTCACACTGAAAAGTTTAAAACCATTTCAGTAATAACTGTATTTATAAATAGCTAGTAAATAGTACTCAGTAAATAGTATTTACTCAGTAAATAGCTAATATTTACTGAGCTCCACGCCATGCTCATTCAGGATTCTAAAGGGCAGGAGTCTTTTGGCAGGGCAGGGCAATCCACTAAGTGGAGGTCACAACTAACTTGGAATGGGCTTTTTATTTTGGCAGTCAAGTCAGTGCATTATCAAAAGGGTATAGGTTTAGGACAATCCACTAATTTTTCTGTTTTGGCTGCAGAGCAGTAGAAAGTAAAGGTCTGGGGGACAGAACAAGGGTAAAATCCCACCTTCACCATTTTTTAGTGGAGTGACTTGGGAAGCTCATTACATCCTTCCAACTTCAGTTTACTTATCTGTAATTAATAAATACAACAAGACCTGATATTCTCACCCCAAAGACTGTTGTGAGCTTTGAGATGCCATGTATTGGAAAATGCTTTGTATCATTTGAAAAAAGGTACTGATTTTTTAAAAGATCTAAATGCAACTTCTTAGCTGCTCACATTATGTAACAATTTTATGATCCAAAGTCTATATCCTGGGTCTTTTTGTGAGCAAAACATACAGAGTAGAAAGAAAAATGCAAGCACATATTAAGTTACATACTATGTATATTACATTATCATACCCCTTTGATTACTGGACTATTCACCATCTTATAGTGGACCAGAGTATATGAATTAGTCAGGACTATGAGTGTTTGTTTAAATTTTTTCATTGTTAGATCTCATATTTCCTTGAGTATCAGTGAGATTCTTGGAAAGTCAGTCATTTTAGGAATTTCTTTCCTCAATTATTTAAAGTATCAGCAGTGAAGTTGTGCATTTTAAGATTTTAGAATATCACAAATTCACCTGTGGCTATGGTCAAAACTGTGCTAACCAGTTGCTCTCAGGCGCTACGTGAGAGGAATCCTAAATGCCTATGTGTTGCACCTTATTCTCTCTACATAACCATGAACTCTTACTATGAGAAAATTCTACAGTGCAAAGAGAAAATATTTTTAAAGGAAACTAAGTGCAAACATTGTTCATCTTTTAAATAAAACATATGATCTTCCTGAAAAGAAACATCATTTCCCAAGTTGCTACACAATGCAAAGAAATATCTGTTGGCCATAATTTGTTAAATGAAGTAGCTTTGCTTTAACAATCGCCAGACATGGATCAATGTACTTCCACTGCTTTAAATGGTCATAATCCAGAGTCATTAACACCAGAGAGAATCTGAAGAAAGGTTAATTCAAACCATCTGAGGCAGATCCAAATGGAATCCATGAAAACTGAAGATTGATTCAGACTTGGCGGCGGGGGGGGGGCAGTGGCGGGAGAGGGACAGTTTGTTTCAGAAACACCAAAGATTATCCTGTCTACCCCAAGATTCTTAGCAATTGAATGGATGACAAAAGAACATAAAAATAGTATTTAAACCTGGAATTTTACCAATCCTAGTTTGATTATGCACAGAAGACCAACACTGTCCATTATAGAAAGACTTGAGTTTCATATTCATGCTCATTTTCTTAGCTTCAATTTGACTTATTATTAAGGGCATTTTCTGTGTAGACAGCAAGGAAGACTAAGAAGCAATAAGAGGTCTTAAGACATGGTCTCTCTCCTCAAGGATTTTCCCCAAGTTTTCTCCTTGAAAAGATTTTTTTTCTATCTAAGTTGACTTCTGTTCATATGAAAACGAATTTTATATTTCACTGGAATTTTCAATTTAAAATCACTGATGGCACGGCTCTTGCCTATTTGGCTGTTAAACACTGAATTACAGAATGATAGTGACAAGTCTATAGATCTGGTCATGGCATAACTTAGAGATAAAAACAGCCTTTCAAGCAAAAGATAAATGCTAGTTAAGTATGAGGACATCCCAAATGTTTAATAGGCACTCAAGACGTTTGTTTTTCTTTTTTCTTAATGAAATGTATTTATTTGATTTATTTTCTTAACTATTTCATGGGGCTTCCCTGGTGGTTCAGTCGGTAGAGTGTGCCTGCAATACAGGAGACCTGAGTTCAACCCTGGGCTGGGAAGATCCTTTGGAAAAGGAAATGGCAACCCACTCCAGTATTTTTGCCTGGGAAATCTCATGGACAGAGGAGCCTGGTGGGCTATAGTCCATAGAGTCGCCAGTCAGACACAATTTAGTGACTAAACCTACCTACCTATTTCGTAGCTGAAAGGTGTGCTGTGCAAGGAATCAGACAAGTAAAGGCACCCGTGCTCCTGCAGCTATCAGGGACGATCGAGAGGCTAGCAGTGGAGGCTGAAAGACAACATTCCTCAAGATGGAGTCTGTCAAGACTTCTTGTGAACACAGCCCCTCTAAGCATTGTCTACCAGGACATACATCCCTCCTTCAGAGGAATGCAGGTTGCTGTCGCCAACCAAAGCAGTCCTCCAAAGGGAGATGATTATGTTGGAAAAATATGCTTTCTTGAAATTAGAGACTATCTTCAACAGCCTCCGGTGACCATGCACAGTCCTCCAAGACTTACGTTAGGGTATGGGTGGCAAGAAGATGGGAGATGAAAACTGGGCAGCTTTGCTACTCGGCACAGAGGAACATAAGGGATGTGAAGTGCCAACAGATCAGAGATTTTAGCAGGCAGGATGGTGCTGAACATTCAGGCACAGAAGAGGTTAAAAATCCAAAGAAATTATGAAGCAGGGAATAGAACTGGAATTAAGAAACTGGCCCAGGGTTATATGCAATCACATCCTCAAACCGGAGCCACAAGAATTCATTATACGGCATAATAAGCATTGAGCATGGGCAGAAAGAAGGAGATGTCAGTAGCTCATTAGGGCGGGTTTAATGGATCTTTCATAAAGTAACTGGCTAGAATTGAAAAAGTTTAGAAGTTAAAAGGAACAAATCTCTCTTATATCATCAAAGAGGCTTGTAAGTTTGCAGTGCTACTGCAGGAAGAGAAGGACTCCCATCTGACTTGCTCATAACAACAGCTCCAGTTATTCTGAAGTTTTGGGGGGCGGTGGGAGTGTCTGGACATTTGTCGTCTGACCTCTTCCTAATCAAAGCATGGTCCACAATTCAGCAGCATCAACAGAACCTGTTGTTGTTTAGTCACTAAGTCATGTCTGATTCCTTTGAGACCCCATGGAGTGTAGCCCACCAGGCTCCTCTGTCTATGGGATTCTCCAGGCAAGAATACTGGAGTAGGTTGCCATGCCCTTTTCTAGGGGATCTTCTTCCTGACCCAGGGAATAAACCCATGTCTCCTGCATTGGTAGGCAGATTCTTTACCAGTGAGCCACCTGGGAATCCCAACATCACCTGGGAGCTGTTTAAAATATATAATCTCAGGCCCCTCCTTGGACCCACTGACTTGAATCTTTAAAGATTCGACTCGGCTGTAAAGTTTGAGAAGTTTACCTCCCAGTATCTACTCTTATACATGATTACCCATTCTCTATATGACTAACTCAGTAATCCTTTAATTTTGTTTATCCACTGATTATTTCCCCTGTCTAGAAAGAAATTTCCATTAGGGCAGGAAAAGGGCACTTTCATCTGTAGGCAAGATGAATTTTGCCTGCCAAAGCCATATCCTTGTCTGTACTCTCTAACTCCTTTCCATTAAGACTCTGCTCCTTAAATGTGTCCTTCTTCTGCTTCTATACTTAGCATCCTCCCCCCCTCGCCCCACTATCTCTGTCTGCCCCCTCCTTTCAGTTTAGGACTTCCCTTGTTAGTAAGAGAGGAGGGAAGTCACCAGCCTCCGCGCTTTATAATTCTATTCTCTTTCCTTTGACTCCTGCTCTTCTTAAGCATGTTTTCTATTATTTTCATATCCTTATTTACTTATCCTCTTCTCCAGATCTGCTTCTGTCCCCACAGTTTGACTGGTCTGAGTCAGACCCAACTCAAAACTGGTGCTAAACTTGTGTGGTTTCCCTTAGTCCCTGGCCCTTCATTTTCTAAGTCGATATATAAGAATCTACACTGGAGTCACTGTGATAATTAGAGTGCCTGTCACAGAGGCTGGCACATGGCAGGTGCTAATGTAATTTTAGATTCCTTTTCTTAGAGTAAAGCTGGGGCTAATTTTGAAACCAGCAAATTATATCTGACCAGGAATTTGACAATTTAGAATATAAATATAAATTCCTATTTGCTGTTAGGAAATATCCATTGGAAATCACTTGAAATATCGTATAAGAGGGATATACAAAGTATCCCACTGCAGAATTGCAATGACGGTGAAAAATTAAGAACAATGGGGGAATAAATGTGTTCAATGTCTATGGGATAGAATATTATGCAGGTGGAAAAATGTGGTGAGATGACTGAGAAAAAAACCCAGGTTTCAAACTGTATTGTTCTAATCCTCACTACATAAATGTAAATACAACAGATGAAAAGACATAAGCTAAAAGTTTAGGAAAGCGTCAACCATAATCTCTGGCTTGTGTAATTATGGATGGCTACTATTTCCTTCCTTATACTCACCTAAATTTTAGAAAATACGGATTTATTGCTTTTTATAATAGAAAACATAACTTGAAATAAATAGTAAGTTAAGCAGTCTTTTATTTTCATTCTTGTTTCTCTGAAAAATTTGTGCTTTAGCCTTGTTTTTTATTACTTCAACTGTATTTTTTCTTTGCTTAAAAAAAAAAAAAAACCTTCCTTTAAGTTTTTCATTCCATCCCTTATTCTGTATCCTAAATGTAAAAGCTGTCAAGAGTTTCCTCTCTGGCCTTCTTCTTATCTTTCCTGACAATGTCATTCACATCCTACGTCCCTGATTTATCTTCTCAGCTTTGGATCTACATGTCCTGCAATTTACTGGACCAGTCCACCCACCTCCACCTTCATGGCCTAAACTGGCCCCTCCATATTCACTCTCTCATCATTCAGTCGGCATGTATTGGCTGTCTACTATGTACTAGACTCTTTGCTAGAGACTAGGGATGCAATACAGATAAAAGGAAAGCTCTTCCCGCAAACAGCTCTTAGCTACCTTCCTCCCCTTCTTTTTCCAGTTGTCAAATTCAAATGTTAGAGTTACCATGAATCCTGCTTTTCACTCCTCCTACCAATCCAGCCTTTGCTATTCTCAGTGTATGAATCTGAGCCCAGAAACATCTTTCATTTTCATGACCTCTTTTTTTAATGTCCACTGTCAACACTCTCTTGGAGCCTTTATTTTTTTCCTAGATTAGCCCATGATAGCTTCCAAAGTGATGCTTTCTTCAGTATGCTTTCACACACAACCCTGTCATATACAGAGCGATAAAGTAAGTCCTCTGAAAATATAGCACAGGTCACTCTGGTCTCTTACTCAAAACACAGTCCATAGCTTTTCAGTGAAAACTGAAAACATTTCCTGACTTGGCATTTACAGTCATTTTTCAATGTATTTGATTGAACTGAATGAAATTTTTATTTTGTAGCCAAAATGAGTAAAATACTAGGCATTTTGTATGGTTCAACCTAACAGTATTCACATACATTTCCATCCTTATCTTTCAAGAATCCCCTTCTTCTGCCCTGCATTCTAGAATATAAATGAGATCAATCTATGCTTTCCTTGCATGTTTACTTTCTCTGGGTCCTTTGCTAAGTTTGTTCTTTCTGGAGCTCCTCTAGGCATTCTCTCTCCCTTGAATATATCTATTCATCCCTAAGTTCCACCTCAAAAGTCAGCCTCCACTGTTGTGTCTCTTCTTAATTGTTAGCAATCCTGCCCTGTAATGAAGTCCCTTAAGAAATTATTCATGTGCCTCTTAGGGTACTAATGAGCCTGGATGCTACTTTCTGGTTTTAATCTGATGCACCCAACTGAGCTCAAAAGGTGTTCTGTTGTACACATTCCCTTTCAAGGACAGTATGCTAACACATATCTGTGTAATCTAAGTGTCCTCGCGCGTATGTCTCTGGGTTGAGTTGTAATTTAAGGTTGAGTGTGGTATCTTCACACTGTTCCCTGCTTGTTTATCTGTTTTGGCCATTTGAAGCTTCTACCATTATTTCAATTAAAAAGAGCCTTTGCAAGATATGGAATCAGTTATACTATTTAGTACTTGAATTCTTCTGGCTGATTTTCTTATATAGATGATGCAATTTAAGTAATATGACTTCACTGTAATGACATAGATATTTTATGAATCCACTTAGTTTAAAATTCTCTAGTTTATCTCTGACATCCTCCAAGAATAAGAATCCTCAGGTTAAGTATATAATATATATTAAAAATATAAAATATACCAGAGCTTGAACATTACAGTGAGGTACTTGAAGACGCATTCACTCCTACCTAATACATAAAAACAAGAATCTACAAGGATACTCTTTTAACCTTATTTCAGTAACATATATTTTGTGTGCAAAATAAAATATTAAAATAATGATTATGAGCCAAAAAATCTACCAGAAAGAAATGCAGCATTCTGTGGTTAATATGAAGGACTTTGGGCCAGACTTGTGTTGATTACCCAATTGGAATTTCAGTTCATTCACAACATGGAGACCATATCCAACTTCCAGAGTTGTAGGGAGAGTTAAAATGTAATAACATACCTTAAGGACTTAGAATATTATCTAACCCGTAGTTAATAACAAAAATTATAGTTTTACTAATAAAAATAAATGACAAGAAAAAATAACATTCCCTAAACCTATTATGATTCTAGACCTTTCCTTACAGATTATATACATGTATGTAAGCACATATTTATATAAAGTGATGTCATACTTAGTAGTCCTTAATAAGCAAGCAAGCATTTAAGAAGATTATGACATCATTCTTAGTATTACATTGAGAGAGAGAGTGAGCACTGCCCCCCCACCCCAACCCGTCTGCGGCAGCAAAATTTTGGCTGAAGACATGAAGAGCAGTAAACAAAGCCAAGCCTGGGAATAGTATTTAGGAAGTATCCATAAAGCAAAACTCATGCTGCAGTTTGGCATCCTTCCCCTAGATGGTGAAAGTGAAAGGGGACATTTCAAAAATTCTTTCCATCTTAACCTTAAACCAGAAAAAAAAAAAGAAAAAAAACTTTTGCATATAATCTGATGAAAGTTTTTTACATGGTTTGCTTGATTTTCTACCTGGAATTAATTATTTAATTAATTTTGACAGTAACTGAAAAAAAAAGTACAAAATGTCTGTTTTACAGTCTGTTATCTCAAGAAAAACGAGAACAAAAAAGTAATGGGGGAAAATATTGACGAGTCATTTATCCATCACATAATTAAATAAATATTTACTGAATTTCTGTTATGGTCCAGGGACTATTCTACATGCTGAAGATACAAGTGAAAAACAAATCAGCCAAGGAATTAACTCATGTCAAGACAATATTGATTAGAAAAACCGTGATACAGGTCCCTGACTCTCTTAGAGTCCAGTAGCCAAATTCTATTTTGGTTTGACAATGTAACAGACTATTTGTATAAACTTTGATTTACTACCCAAAATCTATCAACATACCCCAAGATGAATTTTAAAACAGTTCTAGAAGATATAAGAATCTGTGGGGATTTGTGAGGTAATACGCCACCTCTCCAATACACAGATAAAAATCAAAACAGAACTGATTAATGCCTATTGACAATATAATGAATACATTTTTTAGTAGCTAAATAGTAGCTTCAACCTTTTTCAATTCACGTAAATACCCCAAAGTTCAAAATTAATATAGTGAGTAACTAAAAGAGGCTGAAGATAAGGAAATAGATTCTCACTTGAAATATATACTGTAGATATTTAGTTAGATGGGAAAATACCAGATAGATTTTTTTTTCACCAAATATGAGATGTTTTCACTCACTCTGGGTGAAACCAACAAAGAGAGAATAGTCCTAAGGGTTTTACAATATCCAGGAGGAATAGTCAGTCCTGTTTGGGTATTTCATACATGATTCCACTGAGAAATTTCTTAGGAAAAAATACAATCTATTTCATATATTTCTGAGACAAGTCTATCAGATTTTGCTCACTATCTGAAATAAAGCAATTTCCTTTTTTAGAACACAATGATTTATTTTAATGAATTCATTCTTCTGTGCAAAAACATTATGTGATGATGCCTACACTCTGGAAGGGGTTGACAGTGGCATCTGCCCTTCCCTCTCTCCCACAATAACTACCCACAGCAGCAAGGCTCTTAATAAGTGATTGTGGAATGAATAAATTAAAGTTCTCATAATTACACACTGCAGAGAAAATTAAACAAGGACAATGCATTTGTCTCCTTCAACTGCCACAAACATTCACAGTCACAGGTGTACACTTGCATACTGCTGGTATTTCAACAACAGTAGTTAAACATTAGCCATTTTTAAGTACATTTAAAAAAAGAGAATCTTCCTTTAAAAAAATATTTGGACTGGTAAGTCTTATGGAGAAATCCTTTGTGAATACCAAGGAAAGATTTAAAAGATGTATTGATCTTCTCAGCAAGGCAGAAAATGTCTTCCATTTTTTAAAAGGCAAATTACAAATACTGGTTTTATCGATGTGAATATATGTTCAAGTCAAAGATCATCTTAAAGAATTAAAGAAAAGGTAATACCCATAATTGATATCTCCAATCAATATATATCCTGATGCTGAATTTGAAAATTCATATTTTTCATGGAAGGCATAAGGCCCAGGATCAATGATTCAACTGCTTTAATGACAAGATGAAGGATTACTTTCTTATGCTGGCAATGCTAAATAAAACATATAAAATCAGTTCTTCTAATAACGAACAACCTCAGCCTTTAAAATAATACAGTGCTAAAGACTAAATCATCAGTGAAGAAGTTAAAATATTTTATTCGCAAAACCCAACAATACTGAGTCATTCTTGGGAGTCTCTAGCGCTCATTCCACCTGGGAAGGGCAAGCCATTTCATTTAGCCATTTAAAAAATATCACTTATTAGCAAGATTCCCTCAGATAAAATCATTACTTGGCATATTTCTCTTAAATTCAAGTTATTGAATTTTTTATTAAGAGAGAATTTTGGACATTATTTAAAGTCGTTACAATGATAGAAATCCCCAAATAAGCCAGAAATATTAATATTTGCTGACAACTTGCAACACAGACAAAAAACACAATTCTTTATACATCTTAGAATCAAAACAGCCTTGGATAACGGCATTCTCTGCAAAGCAAATCATACATGCTATAGACAATGATCAGGGTAGGCTTAAGGATAAAAGATCAAGCATAGAGAGATTAATTTAAATAAAACATTCCAAATCCTCCCTGATTTTCCCTCATTTAAACACCCAAACAAAACATGTGGTACCTTTTAATTTTCTGAATGAGTAGTTTCCAATCAATGTTCCCTCGATTAGAGACAACAATCTGAAGGATCTACCGAAACAAAAGAAAAAAATTCATGTATAGATTTATTAACTCGATATTGAAAACTGTAACTCACCAGTAAGCAAAAGCATTCTTTATATCCAGATAAGAAATCTATGCCTTGAGATCTGTAGCACAAAAAAACGCAGTACTTGATTTTTTTAGGAAGCCGGGTAAGAAATTTAAAAGCATTTCACTTTGAGATCATAAAAAGCAGATCCTTTGGGGAAAAAAAAAAGGGATTAAAAAGAGAGCACAATAAAATGTAAAAAGAGCCCAAACCATTACCAGCGCCTGTGCAGCGATACCACCCCAGTCTAGCCTTTGAGAGCTGCAGAAGAAGCCTTGTCCCGGAACATGATCTCCGCGGTCTGGCTGAGGCTCTCTAGCTCCAGACAGACGCAGTCTGCAAGCCACCAGCTCCTGTCTGTGTGTGTCGGGGAAAGGGAAGCTGCAAATTAGAAAAAGTCCCCGCAGTGGCGAAAAGGAAAATAAGGCGAGTGGGAGAGGGAGAGAGAGCTCACTAGCCTCAGAATTTTCGAGAATGATGACAAGCCACCCAGTGCCGCCATCATTCACTGACAATAAGATGCAGTCCTGGCATATGATTTAGCGGTTTGCACAGGGGCTTCTGGTATCAAATGCCTGACAGGCATCTTAATTGCGTCCATCCAAGTGTGTCCCCAGGAGTCGAGTCTATAAGCCTATGAATGTCATCATCTGTTCTCCTTTGTGTTAATGCCAGACACACACACACACACACACACACACACACACACACACACACCCTGTGCTTTAAACAGAGAAATTGTTTGCTGGCGTATAGGATTACAAATAAGTTGGGCTCCACAAACTGGACATAACTAAACGATAGTTTATGACAATTTTTATCATCTGCATTTATGACATCAGAAAGATTCTTTGATATTTTGTCATTGGCATATAATTACAATAGTTTTAAAACTGAGTATCACATATTGCTTATTTATAGTCCAAATAAATAGGTTCATAAGAGAAATGCCCACAATCATGTATATTTTCTTATGGAAAATTTGATTCCCTTGTAACTGTGATAATTACGCCCTTGGCAATGGTTTCCTTACAAGGGAGAATGCAGCAAAAACAAAGAGGATTAGGAAACCAGAGTTGATGTGTGATTTCTGGAGGCAATCTATTTTATTCCTTTTGCATACAAAGGCAAAGAGAGGTAGCAACCAGCTTGAACAGTGACACTTAACAGTCTCCCAGGACCAAGACAGGGAATTGAATCTCTGGCATAATCAGTATCCCCTTTATGTTAGCAACTGAAATTAAGAGCTGAATATCCCTGTTTTACAGTGCCCCTTATATAGGGAGGTTAAGTATGAAATAATTCCTAGCATTTATTTCATGGACAAAAGGGATGGGGGAAATGTTAATAAATAAATTTTTACAGTATTGTTAGCTCTCTGCATCAGTGAATGGAGCAGAATTCCATGTGTACCAAAAGGACCAGCTGCAAAGAAGGTTGCTGGGAGGGAGCATCACCATGGTTACCGGAAACAGAAAGTAGGAAAAAAAAATAAGGTGATGATAGAGGAGATGGAAGGAGAAGCTACCGTGGAGGAAATTCAGAGATAGAATGATTATGTTTCATTTTTTTCTTTCTGGAAAGAACTGTTTCTATCAGTTTTTCATATTAGATTTTGAATGCATTAAGATGAATATGCATTCTATATCAGCCACCTTTCTTCTCCATTTTTGGATCACTAGCTAATTTTGCTTTCATGAGTTTCGTTCTTTCGTATGAGATGGATCCTGATATTCCTTGCCTCTGACACTACCCTGGATTCATGGACTAGTCCACACCCTTTGTTTCACAGGTGATAAAGCTGAGGCCCAAGGAATCTGACCAAGGTCACAAAGCTGGCTGGAGATCCAACAGAAACACCATCCTAGTTTCCTAGTTCAGGTCCTTGTTTTTCTTCTCTCACTAAATAACTTTCTTTCTGTTCTCTCTTCCATTCTGTCTACAAGCAAAACAGATTCCAGAAACATCCTTTTGTCTGTGATCTTGTAAGTCTTCTTTTATTTGCTAAAGCAGTTATCTTCCTCTTTAAAACTATGCAATGCAATCATTCGAAAGACCAGCTTTGCTTCATAGCTGTGCTGTAGTGTACTCCAGGTCTAGGGAATCTGGAGTAATTATGTCACTGCTTTTCTTTCATTTCCAGTCTGGCAATCAGATGAATAAAGCCCTGTTGTGAACCTATCTTGTTGAGCCTGAACTTAATCATCACATACTAAGCACTCTCTCATACCTGGCATCATTCTTTCTGCAAGCGCGAAATTGGGCAATCGAATTGAATCAGCCTCCCAAGTTTCCTCCTAGTTATAGGCAAAGTGAACCTTTCTGGGGTTACCAATAATGAAGCTGCAAAATCGAGAGCTCACGTAAAATTTTTAAAAAAGAAAGAAAGAAATACTCAGAATATCCACTGGGGGGCGCAACATTTGTTAAAATCTTTCTGAGATATTCAGTAAAAAATGAGAGTAGGATTTTGACCTTGCTTTTATTTTCTTTCTAAAACGTTCTTTAAATGTTCAGTTCTTACGAGTCATTGCTCTTAGGTTAACTCATTGATTTGTTGTTGCTCAGTCGCTAAGTCATGTTCAACTCTTTGATAAGAAGAGTCATGTCGTGTTTTTTTTTTTTTATTAGTTTTGCCATACAATGCCATGATATCACCATGGGTTTACATATGCTCCCCCTCCAGAACCCCCTTCCCTCCTCCCTCCCCCCGGGAAATCTCGTTGCACCAGCCCGGAGCATCAATCCTGGGCTGGCGATTGATTACACATATGATAATTAACATGTTTCAATGCCATTCTCCCATATCATCCCACCCTTTCCCTCATCCACAGAGTCCACGAGTCTATTCTATATATCTGCGTTCCTTTTGCTGTCTCGCATGCTGGATTCTCATTACCGTCTTTCTAAATTCCATATATATGCGTTAATATACTGTATCGTTGTTTTTGCTTCTGGCTTACTTCACTCTGGCTAATGGGCTCCAATTTCGTCCATCTGAGTAGAACTGATTCAAATGAATTTTTTTTTAATGCTGAGTAATATTTCATTGTGTATATGTACCATAGCTTTCTTATCCATTTGTCAGTTGATGGGCATCTAGGTTGCTTCCATGTCCTGGCTATTGTAAACAAAGCAGCGATGAACATTGGGGTACACGTAGATCTTTCAATTCTGGTTTCCTCTGTGTATATGCACAGCAGTGGGACTGCTGGGTCATATGGCAGGTCTATTTGCAGTTTTTTAAGGAACCTCCACACTGTTTTCCATAGTGGCTGTACTAGTTTGCAATCCCACCAACAGTGTAAGAGAGTTCCCTTTTCTCCACATCCTCTCCAGCATTTATTACTTGTAGATTTTTGGATTGCAGCCATTCTGAGTGGTGTAAAGTGATACCTCATTGTGGTTTTGATTTGCATTTCTCTGATAATGAGTGATGTTGAGCATCTTTTCATGTGTTTGTTAGCCATTTTTATGTCTTCTTTGGAGAAATATCTGTTAAGTTCTTTGGCCCACTTTTTGATTGGGTCGTTTATTTTCCTAGAATGGAGCTGCAGGAGTTGCTTGTATATTTTTGAGATTAATTGTTTGTCCGTTGCTTCATTGGCTATTATTTTCTCCCATTCTGAAGGCTGTCTTTTCACCTTGCTTATAGTTTCCTTTGCTGTGCAGAAGCTTTTAATTTTAATTAGGTCCCATTTGTTTATTCGTGCTTTTATTTCCAATGTTCTGGGAGGTGGGTCATGCAGGATCCCGCTTTGGTTTATGTCAGAGTGTTTTGCCAATGTTATCCTCTAGGAGTTTTATAGTTTCTGGTCTTAAGCTTAGATCTTTGATCCATTTTGAGTTTCTCTCTGTTTGCAGATGACATGATCCTCTATATTGAAAACCCTAAAGATTCTACTAGAAAATTACTAGAGCTAATCAGTGAATATAGCAAAGTTTCAGGATACAAAATCAACACACAGAAATCCCTGGCATTCCTATACACTAGCAATGAAAAAACAGAAAGAGAAATTAAGGAAACAATTCCATTCACCATTGAAACAAAAAGAATAAAATACTTAGGAGTATTTCTACCTAAAGAAACAAAAGACTTGTATATAGAAAACTATAAAACATTGATGAAAGAAATCAAAGAGGACACAAACAGATGGAGAAATGTGCCGGGTTCGTGGACTGGAAGAATCAATATAGTGAAAATGAGTATACTACCCAAAGCAATCTATAGATTCAGTGCAATTCCTATCAAGCTACCAGAGGTCTTTTTCAGAGAATTAGAACAAATAATTTCACAATTTGTATGGAAATACAAAAAACCTCGTATAGCCAAAGCAATCTTGAGAAAGAAGAATGGAACTGGCGGAATCAACCTACCTGACTTTGGCTATACTACAAATCCACAGTCATTAAGACAGTATGGTACTGGCACAAAGACAGAAACATAGATCAATGGAACAGAATAGAAAGCCCAGAGATAAATCCACGCATCTATGGACACCTTATCTTTGACAAAGGAGGCAAGAATATACAATGGAGAAAAGACAACCTCTTTAACAAGTGGTGCTGGGAAAACTGGACAGCCGCTTGTAAAAGAATGAAGCTAGACCACTCTCTAACACCATACACAAAGATAAACTCAAAGTGTCTTTTTTTTTGGCGTTTTAAGTATAGCTGCTGCTACCACTGCTACCCTCTGCCCTCAGCATGTCAGCTACACAAGAGATTAATATGACTACCTTCGGTAATAATTACAAGAGATTTCAGGTTCCGTGAATCCTCCACAGTGGTTAGGACTCTTTTCTTTTAACAAGTGTCCCTTTAAATATAATCTTTCTATGACATGCCGATTTTTTTCCTCAGTAATTTTGGACATTAAGATTATTTTCTCAAAGCAAATATTTTGTTTTAATATGCTGTCCTCTATTGTTCACTTCTAGGCAAGCAAAAAAAAAAGATTCACAAGTCTGTCATTTCTTGAAACATGAATCATATTTTATCAAGATCTCATAAAGCACACATAATGGTCTTGGTCAGTTGAAAAAAACAGCTCAGCTTCCAAAAATATTTAATACTCCTTGGGAATCATTTACTATTTGTGGATACTTGGTTCAGTCAATGAGAATGAGTAGGGATATTCTTTTCCTTTTCATGTTTACCATTTGTTAATGGAAGTATTACTTTAATTTGCCTTTTGTAGAATAAGCACTATATGTAACACAGAATTCCTTTTTTTTAAGGTTCCACAATCCCACTTGATGACTACTAAAGTTAGTTCTGAACTAACTAGTTCTGAAACCACAGAACTATGGTGCTACACACCAGTCATATGCTTGTGTGTGTGTGTGTGTGTGTGTGCTAAATCACTTCAGTCCTGTCTGACTCTGTGCAACCCCATGGACTGCAGTCTGCCAGGCTCCTTTGTCCATAAGATTCTTCAGGCAAGAATACTGAAGTGGGTTGCCATGCCCCGCTCCAGGGGATCTTCCCAATCCAGGGACTGAACCCATGTCTGTTACATCTAACCTACATTGGCAGGTGGATTCTTTACCACTAGAGCTACCTGGAAAGCCCTTACATGCTCAGATCTTTACTGGCCAAAGATCTGAAATGCTGTGATGTTTTATATACCAGGATTCTGTATCATGTAAGATTCTCATTGGCCAATGATATAGAATTAGACAAGATTTCTTCAACCCAAAATTCTAGATTCACATAAAATTCTAACAAGCCAAAATTCAGAATCACAAAGTTCAATAAACCAACCTTCCCAAACCACATGAGATTCTTTTGGTCAAGCATTCAGAATTACATGAGACTCCTATCATAGAAAACATTTCAGACTCATGCAGGATTCCTATAGGCCAAGGTGTGTGGAGATCAGGATTCCAGAATTACCCTAAATTTCTTATGGACTAGGCTTCCAGAAGCAGCCAATATTCTAGTAAGCAAGTTTCTGAAAAACCCAGTGTTAACGCAGTAATATTCTGATAGCCAGGTTCCTGGAATCAAGCATATTTCTTTCATGCTAAGTTGTAAAACATAATTTTTGCCTTTAAGTATGTTGTACTCTTATAACACTAGACACCAGATAATTGAGAGACTTGCATGATGTTTTATATTTATGCTTACGAGCCTCAGCTGTAGTGTAGCACCATTTGCCGATCCATTTAACCAATTTTAATGGCACACATTCATAGGATTTAGGTATGGGGAAAAAAGGGAACAACATTGCCTACTCAATGAACTTCAATTATATTGAGGGGAACACAGAAGTAAACAGAAATCTAAGTTCACAATTCTTTTCCTCATTTGAGGAGACATGCTATCTTTGCCCCTGGGTTATCTGCTTTATCTCAGGTCCTCATCTTTATGAATCCTGCAATCCCAAATTCAGTTTAGCTTACCCCTGTGGTTCTTCTGGAAGATTCTCAGTTTTGTTCCTTACAGATATGGGTCTGTGTATTTCTCTATCACCCTTTAAGCCCATTAGGAATGGATAATGGAGGTATTTCCTTCTTACTTCTTTGAAGTTCTTGGTCATATATCATTTTCCCAAGTAGGACTTTTCTAACTATCCTAATGAAACTGCAGTCCTATCCCTTTCACAGCCCTTCATCCCCTGCTCCACTTTTCCCTTTTTCCATAGTACTTACCACTTTCTATCATACCATAAAGTTTTATTTTTAATGTTTACTCGGTATTACCTGGGGCTTCCCTGGTGGCTCAGACAGTGAAGAATCCACCTGTAATGAAAGAGACCCAGGTTCAATCCCTGGGTTGGGAAGATCTCCTGGAGAAGGGAATGGCTATCCACTCCTGTATCCTTGCCTGGAGAATTCCATGGACAGAAGAACCTGAGGTGCTACAATCCATGGGGTTGCAAAGAGTTGGACAAGACTGAGTGACTAACTCATTTCACTTTCATTTATTACCTGCCTCACTCTCCAGGTCATGAGGGAAGCCATTTTAACATGTTTGGGCCACTAATCTCCAAAGCAAGACAGTGCCTGGAATATCTAACACTCAAAAACTATCTTTTAAATAGTAAGTGTGAAAATCATAATACTATTGGATTAAGTTGGAGTATTGCAGGACAAGAGAAATTTTTGGATTCTATATTGACTTCCTTGTTCTATATATTCAGTCTTCCTTATGAATATAGTCTTTTCTTTGTACTAAAAATCATTTTTTCTCATGGAATCAATTTTTTTTTGTAATTTCCATGAAAGGATAACATTTATTTAACACAGGGATTTGTTTCCTACTTTCTTTAGATTCTGCAGAGTACCTAGCATGAGACTAGCAGCTCTTAAACATCAGCTGAGAAAGAGCTTGTTTGATAAATCATACATCTATTGGTATTATGTATGGTAAATTTTAATCATTAGATTAATTATAAAAATAAAAAATTAGTATTGTCTCATGGCCAAAACGCTTTGAAAGGGCTTTCTGAAAATTGACTATAATTATTTGGAAAACTCAGCAGTGGCCACAGGACTAGAAAAGGTCAGTTTTCATTCCTATCCCAAAGAAAGGCAATGCCAAAGAATGTTCAAACTACCGCACAATTGTTCTCATCTCACACGCTAGTAAAGTAATGCTCAAAATTCTCCAAGCCAGGCTTCAGCAATATGTAAACCGCAAACTTCCAGATGTTCAAGTTGGTTTTAGAAAAGGCAGAGGAACCAGAGATCAAATTGCCAACATTCACTGGATCATCGAAAAAGCAAGAGAGTTCCAGAAAAATATCTATTTCTGCTTTATTGACTATGCCAAAGCCTTTGACTGTGTGGAGCACAATAAACTGTGGAAAATTCTGAAAGAGATGGGAATACCAGACCATCTGACCTGTCTCTTGAGAAACCTGTATGCGGGTCAGGAAGCAACAGTTAGAACTGGACATGGAACAACAGACTGGTTCTAAATAGGAAAAGGAGTACATCAATGCACTATATTGTCACCATGCTTATTTAACTTATATGCAGAGTACATCATGAGAAACGCTGGGCTGGAAGAAGCACAAGCTGGAATCATGATTGCCGGGAGAAATACCAATAACCTCAGATATGCAGATGACACCACCCTTATGGCAGAAAGTGAAGAGGAATTAAAAAGCCTCTTGATGAAAGTTAAAGAAGAGAGTGAAAAAATTGGCTTAAAGCTCAACATTCAGAAAACTAAGATCATGGCATCTGGTCCCATCACTTCATGGGAAATAGTTGGGGAAACAGTGGAAACAGTGGCAGACTTTATTTTTGGGGGCTCCAAAATCACTGCAGATGGTGATTGCAGCCATGAAATCAAAAGACGCTTACTCCTTGGAAGGAAAGTTATAACCAACCTAGATAGCATATTGAAAAGCAGAGACGTTACTTTGCCAACAAAGGTTCATCTAGTCAAGGCTATGGTTTTTCCAGTAGTCCTGTATGGATGTGAGAGTTAGACGGTGAAGAAAGCTGAGTGCTAAAGAATTGATGCTTTTGAACCGTGGTGTTGGAGAAGACTCTTGAGAGTCCCTTGGACTGCAAGAAGATCCAACCAGTCCAACCTAAAGGAGATCAGTCCTGGGTGTTCATTGGAAGGACTGATGTTGAAGCTGAAACTCCAATACTTTGGCCACCTCGTGCAAAGAGTTGATTCATTGGAAAAGACCCTAATGATGGGAAGGATTGGAGGCAGGAGGAGAAGGGGACGGCAAAGGATGAGATGGCTGGATGGCATCACCAACTCGATGGCCATGGGTTTGGGTGGACTCTGAGAGTTGGTGATGGACAGGGAAGCCTGGCGTGCTGTAACTCATGGGGTCGCAAAGAGTCAGACACGACTGAGCAAGTGAACTGAACTGACATATAATCTGGACTTTAAAAATTAGTAAGAGAAATACTAATTACACTTTTACCTAGTACTCTTAAATTTGTTATTCTAAATATATATAGTTCTCTAGGTATATACCTAGAAATGGAATTAGTGACATACATTCAACTTTACTAGATATTGCCAAACTGTCTTCAAAGGTGTTCATACCAATTTACACGCCCTCCAGCAGTGTATAAGAGTTTTGGTGGTTCTATCATTAGAGCTTCCAACATCCGGAGAGCTTTTTATTGCCAACATAGTGTTTCAAGGGTAATGAGACTATGACTTAATGAACTGAACTAGCAATTATTTTTCATGGTAATAGTAGAATATTATGGTGCCATTGGTTTAGAAATTCTTTGTTTACAACAAATTATAGGACTTATTAGTGAACATTATGGAAAAAGGTTTTGGGGTGAACATATAATTTAAAAATGTGACATGCAGCCATGGCTGCATGTAATGATTATGTTTGCTGGATAAATGAGTTGTGTTTTCACTTCACAGTTGCCTATTAATTTATTAAAACCCAGGGTTTTAACAAATTAATAGGCAACTGTGAAGTGAATATCAATGAAGTGAAAAGCTGTGTAGTAAAATTTCTTAAAAGTATATCAACAAGTCAAAGTATGACATGTCTGTGGCAACACACAGCAAACTGCACTGTTATGCAAAAGAATGAACAGATAAGATGCTTCCAAAACTTTTCCTTTCACACAAATCCCTTGCTTGTTGATTCTCCCCATAATTACTAGTTTACTTCTTTTTCTCCAATCCCAATCCTATATGTCCTTTCTGGTCCATTTAAAATTCTGATCTCTTTTACAGGGACTTCCTAGATGGCTCAGTGGCGAAGAATCTGCTTGCCAATGCAAGAGATGCAGGCGATGGGGGTTCATTCCCTGGGTCAGGAATATCCCTTGGAGAAGGAAATGGCAGCCTGCTCAAGTATTCCTGCCTGGAGAATTCCATGGACAGAGGAGCCTAGCAGGCTACAGTCCATGGGGTCACAAAGAGTTGGATGCTACTGAGCACCTCTTTTAAAATGGTTCCAGAACTTTTCTAGCACACTGTCACAAAGCTCTTCCTTTGTGCTTATGATTGGTCTGTTTTATTTTTCCATTTTTTTCTGATTCAGTCTTGGAAAGTTGTACTCTTCTGAGAACTTGTCTATTTCTTCCAGGTTGTCCATTTTATTGGTGTATAGTTGCTCATAGTAGTCTCTTATGATACTTTGTATTTCTCTGATGTCAGTTGCAACTTTTCCTTTTTTATTTCTAATTTTATTGATTTGAGTCTTCTTTTCTCTCTTAATGTGTCTGGCTAATGGTTTATTTGTTTATATTCACAAAGAACCAGCTTTTAGCTTTATTCTTCTTTGCTACTATGTTCTTCATTTCTTTTTCATTTATTTCTGCTCCAGTTTTTATGATTTCTTTCCTTCTACTAACTTTCGGGTTTTTTCAAAGCTCTTTCTCTGAATTGCATGATACCAAAACAAAATATAATCTCCATGATACCAATAAGCAAGGAGATTCAAGCAGTCTATCCTAAAGGAAATCACTCCTGAATATTCATGGAAGGACTGATGCTGTAGTTGAAACTCCAATACTTTGGCCATCTGATGAGAAGAGCTGACTCATTTGAAAAGACCTTGATGTTGGGAAAGATTGAGGGCAGGTGGAAAAGGGGATGAGAGAGGATGAGATGGTTGGATGGCATTACCAACTCAATGGACATGAGTTTGGGTGAACTCCAGGAGTTGGTGATGGACAGGGAGGCCTGGCATGCTGCAGTCCATGGGGTCACAAAGAGTCGGACATGACTGAGCAACTGAACTGAACTGATACCAAAATGCCTGATATTATATATGGCCTCTGGCTGGTCTTCAGTTGTTTATATGCAATTATTCTGATACAGACCAATTAAAAAAGCATATGATATGCTTCCCATATAAATTATTAAATTCCAATAATGTGTGAATACCTTTGAACACATTATTTTATTCAATAACTCAGAGTTATGAATCTCCCTTTCACAGCTGAGGAAACAGGCCCAGTTAGGTTTAGTTACATTCCAAGAACATACAGCTGGTAAGTGGTGGGGCAGAAATTCGGTCCCTAAACTTCTGAACTAATTAGTTTGTAATTCAGCTTAACACTTCCAAGGTATTATAAATGGAGAGAAAAATTAAATATAGAATTAAGAATTTTCCATTTTTCTAGGATAAGTATTAAGACTTAAATCATACTATATATTGTTCTAGGTGTGCATGAAAGAGACAGCATTAGAAACAAGAATTTTTACTTTCAGAATTATTTCAAATTCCATCAGTTCATAATTAAATGATATATATGTGTGAACACAAACATTCCTACAGTTGAGGAAGACATCATAATTTTTTTCACTATCTATCTGGTCTATTATTAGAGAGTCCAGTGTCACATGTGTAAGATATACGCTCATGTGTTTTTAAAATACTCCACTGTTTGAAAATTTGAGCTTATTGTGTATGTTTTAAAATATATTGTTCCAATTAACCTATTTTAGAAATACAGACTGTAATAATAAAATATCTGTCTTGGCCAATCATTACCCTCATTTTATTAGACAAAGTTAGAAATAATCAAATACCGGTGAATCTTAAAGGTTACATTCAAAGAACATTATATCAATTCCATATTACACAATGCATGTCTTGTTTAAATTAAATTTATTTATAGTCAGATTCTGCCTGGGGGCATGTTTCTTCCAAATAATTCCACTCCCTCCATCAAGTCTATCCTCAAATATTAACTTCTCAAGGAGGCTTAACCTAACCATGCTATTTAATACTGCAACCTGATATTCCCATTCTTTATCTTCTTTATCCTATTTTGCATAGTACTTATTTTCTAATATACTACATAGTTTACTTATTTTTATTCTTTATTGCTTTCTCTTCTCATTCACTTGTAAGCCCCTTGAAGGCATGTTTTGTTCACTAATGTATCCCAGATACCTAGAACTAGGCCTAGTACATAACTGGTACACAGTAAATATTCATTGAACTCATACCTACATGAACAAATAATTAAAATTGTAACACTAAAACTCATATAAAAACCATGAATTACCTCCTAAAAATTCTGAATTCTGAGCTTATCAGCTGAGAACATTCAGTTTCAGAAATCACTAGACTAAATCCATAATGTAAGTATTTTATTTGGTTTATATCTTGGTTAACAAATATAAAGTTTTAGGCTTTTCATCTTTGGCACATTTATAGCCGTTTTGAGTACATCTTTCCTTTAACTTTAGATTTTTTAAATTAGTTATCTGTTTATCTATTTATTATGTATTTTAACAAAAATTATTCTAGTCATTTTTTTTGGCTTGCTTGTGAATCCTTAGTTAGAAATTACATTACATATTTCTCTTAATCTTTCCAATCACCTGAAAGTTGATACAAACAGCTTTCTTTCACTACTGGAGATACTACCAGCCTGTGGGGAAACATATTTATAAGACAAATGGGCAAGCCATGAAAGAAAATTATGAGAATTAGGGTTGAGAAGTTCTCACTTCATAAAATTTTCACTTGACATTCAGTTAAGCAGAATCATCTTCAGGATTTATGAATTTCTTGGCTGATCTTCCTAGAAGCATGAAATGAACCCGCATTTTATCTAATGTCTCCACAAGTAGAACATTATAGTTTAATGGAAGACTGGAGAAGGACACAAAATCAAATGCTGCAATGCATGATATTAAATATAAAATCCTTATTACTTTTTGAAAACTGCTAAAAGGAATTATTTTGCTTACTGTTCTCCAAGCTTTGAAGACCATTACCTTAATATTCTAAATCTTTGTCATTCCTTCAATAATAAGCAACTTTGGAGGACTGGAGAGTTAGCAGTAATTGAGAGGTAAGCTAGTAGCAATCCATTTGAATTCAGTTCAGTTCAGTTGAGTCGCTCAGTCATGTCTGATTCTGCAACCCCATGAACCACAGCACACCAGGCTTCCCTGTTCATCACCAACTCCTGGAGTTTACTCATGTCCATACTCATGTCCATACTCATATCCATGACACCACCCAATCATCTCATCCTCTGTCGTCCCCTTCTCCTCTCACCTTCAATCTTTCCCAGCATCAGGGTCTTTTCAAATGAGTCAGTTCTTTGCATCTAGATTGGATGCGAAGGATTGGAGTTTCAGCTTCAGCATCAGTCCTTCCAATGAATATTCAGGACTGACTTCCTTTAGGATGGAATGGTTGGATCTCCTTGGAGTCCAAGGGACTCTCAAGAATTTTCTCCAACACCACAGTTCAAAAACATCAATACTTTGGTGCTCAGCTTTCTTTATAGTCCAGCTCTAACATCCATACATGACTACTGCAAAACGATAGCTTTGACTAGATGGACTTTTGTTGGAAAAGTAATGACTGATTTTTAATATGCTGTCTAGGTTGGTCATAGCTTTTCTTCCAAGAAGAAAATATCTTTTAATTTCATGGGTAGGCAGTCTTTAACCTTAACATCACTAGATTATTCTGCAAGCTTCTACAGCATTTTCCTGCAATGTTGACCATTTACAGTTCAAATTATAAAATATCCACTGTGATGGTAAATAAATACAATGTTATACATGAAATGATTTCTCAAAATGTACACTAGAAAAATTTATTTTGTTAATAGCCAAAATTCACATTATGAAAATTTATGAAATTCATACTTATTTTCTCTGCTATTTAGGGGAGAGTACTCTTGGGTGATTGCCACCAAGAAATACATATGAACTGTCTTAGTCCCTCTCATTCCTTTTCCTACAGTCCTTTTACCAATGGTACATTACAAATGGGAGGAGAGTGTTAACTGGGGATTTCGGGCTTCAGAGGTGGTACTAGTGATAAAGAACCCACCTACCAATTTAGGAGACATAAGAGACACAGGTTCAAACCTTAGGTCGGGAAGATCCCCTGGAGGGCATGGCAACCCACTCCAGTATTCCTGCCTGGAGAATCCCCATGGACAGAGAAGCCTGGCAGGCTACAGTCCATTGGGTCACAACGAGTTGAACATGACTGAACAGACTTAGCATGCACACATATGGGTTATTTAGTAACCAGCAGCTTAAATAAAACAGCTTGCCAAAACTATACACACTTTGTGACTATCTAGAATACATTCAATGGTATATTGAAACGTGTTTTAAGGTCCTAAATCTTTCTATTGATTGGAACCAAAGAACATAATGATGGATATCAAATCCCTTGTGTGAAAAGAAAGGGGAACTGTAATGGAGAGTGGGGGCACTTCAATCTTTCTTCCTTTTCACTAGATTTCTAAGCTGTAAAAGATACTAGATAAAAGACATATTGGCTTTTAAATTAAAAGGAAATATTCTACATGATCAATCCCTATAAATGAATATTCTTTCTTGACAGTACCATCAAGTTCACTAAAAAAGAGTTCATGTGGAAAGGATTCTAGATGGTAGTGTTAGAAATTATATTAACATTATATTTATGTTACCTTTTCCCATAATTTTGTGGCTTTTTTCCTCTTTTGCTTCTAATAGCAAATGTATAATTAAAGAAATAAGATTTAATTATTTTTAATATTCTAGGAGAATTAACTCAAGATTTTTTTCTAGACATTGCTCATCTACTGTCACTTATTTTTCGAATGGAATGTGACAATATGCATTTTACAAAGGTAGCCATTGTGAATATCTGGGCCAACAAATGTGTCTGGAGAGAAATTTTCACATCCTTAAGGCCACTAACTATTTTCTTAAACTGCCACATTCCTACACTCTTTTTTCTTTCTGCCCCCAATCTTTATGTTTTGCCTACCCCTTTTGAACTCTTCCTTCTCCTCGTACCCCAAAGGCAGAGAACACTGTCAAGAAAACACTTAAGGAATTATGTAAACAAACTTTCCTCTACCAAAATCTTGCAATTTCAAGTTAGTTGAGGGCAGATTCCATGGGTTTTACACCATTTTCTCTCTAAAATATCTAATAGACTCCTTTTTGCATTGGTGCACAAAAATCATGTCATTTCATTTTGTAGATTTTAACAGGAAAAATTGAAATTGAAGATGGGGAGAAAAATATGAGGTTACTGCAGTCATTGTACATAGTACTAAGCATGGGATTTGTTTATTTTCAACCCAGGAGAACTAAAGAAATAAAGAAAAGGGAATAGAATACCCAACTTACAGATACCTTCTGCTGAAATGCCTATAGGCACATAGATGCCATATTAGAAAAAACCAGAAGGTGCCTCAATGACAAGTTTCTCTACATAGCAAAGACTGATTATAATTTTCTCATAGTTTCATATTTTAATTTGCAGCTGCTCAATAAAATGTATGATTGATTGGCTGATGAGAGATGGGGGAGTAAAAGTTACATTAAATGCACACAGAATGCACAAAGGGGAACTTTGAGAAATTGGCAGTCAGGACTTTCCATTAGAAGGCAAGGGCAATGAAAGAGAAACTTATTTTACAAGGAAAAACTAGAAAGAAAAAAAAGAGCAGGGAAAAATGAACTTAATAAAATAGCACAAATGCTAAGATGGACTCAGTGTTATACGCATAACCTGGAGAAAAGAAGTCAATGAAAAATAGTGGTGTGTGTTAGGAGGGTTAAGATACTCAAATCAAAAGGGGAAAAGGAAGAACATGGGAGAAAGGTAAAGAAGGATTAGAGGACCAAGAGCTTTAGAAGCAAACAGGGTTTCATTTATAAACCAGTGAGCCAGCCTGACAGGTGAAGCAGACTGAGGCACTTGAAAGATCTCATTCAACGGCTGGCATTACCAAATGCCCAGCTGGGTCTGAACAAGAGTAGTTTTAAACAGGGACATTGTTCTAAGGAAATCTTAAGTTTCATGTGTCCTCCAATGCAGCCTTATAAATCTTGAATAGCATCAATATTCACCAACGACAGGCAATCAGCATTACTCCAGAATTTGCTGGACACAGCAAGTCCTTGATAGGGAATATTCTAATTTGGATGGCTGGCCCTCTGCTCAGGATTTACATGTACTGATGACATGCAAATCAGTTTAGTGCAGTCTCATCAACAGCATAAATTAAGTGCATCCTATCGTGGGGATTATCTTGGAAACAGAGAATGTCACCCTCAGTATGCCTATGGTCTGGAGATCAGCAGTCAGTCTCTGAGTGAAAGAGAGTGAAAAACAGACCAAGAGCATCTCCTCACTATTGACTGGCTGCCTGCATGCTTCTTTACCTTAAATGCCTGACTTCTCACAGAAAATAGCTTGGCTCAGAATAATTTTCTTTTTATCATCCATTCAGAGAGACAAGAGATTCAAAGATAGCATTTTGATCTAGAATCCCTGATATTGCATGTAGGCAAATCATAGGAGAAGACAATGCTCAACTCTAACCTTTGTTTAAAGAGTGCATATTTCATTAACAAATGATACTCTCTAGCATTGGACATAGGCTTTGTATATGAGTAAGGATGGATTTACAACTTCCTGTAACACATTCTAAGTAACTTAGTAAATAAAGGGCTAAAGGCTCCAATGAGAAAAATCACAAAATTGTATGACAAATATAAGGGGAAAAAATCCTTTGGTTTAGGAGGTACTACCTGTGACTGATATTTTTAAGAATTTATAAACCATGCCTGGAAACAGCTGATTAAAGGAAATCCACATACAGTTCACTCTACAGAGTAAAGACATTTTCCATTGAGTTTGCAATTGCTCTCAATACACGTTATTCAGACAGCTTATTGGACACCATTAATGAATAATAATCTTTAAAGTCTGGATTTAATAAGAGACAAAAGAAAATGAAGAGAGTATTCCTGAGGCCTAACGACGTGTGGACTGGTCAAGTGTGTACCTGTGTGAAGTAGATGAATGTGGCGTCTACCATGCTGGGGCTTGAAGACACAGAGGTGCTTAAAAAGGTGTTTGGTGGAGAGTTGGGAGTTGTGTGCAGCTGACGGAAGCTGTGAACTTGGTAACGTATGACAGTATTGAACAGAAATGGCATAAACAGAATGGCATCTCTACCAAGGACAGAAGAACATCAAGCTTATTGCAGTGACGGTATATGGGAGCAGAGAATAGAAGTGGAGGTCAGAGATAAAAGGGCAAGTTTAAAATAATATGAAGCAAGAATAGGGACTTTCATGTTCTGATGGTCAGGTGCCCCCCCAAAACAAAGACTATGAAGAACTCAGTTCTTTGCACCTGTGATTCACAACAACACCAGCAACAACAATAAAAGCAGTAACAACAAAAGGTTATGAAGAAATACTGACCACAGAAGACTGAAAAAACAAGCAATAGTTTTCATCAAATGCAAAGCTATTTTGTCTCTTATGCCAATGAAGCCAATGGGAGTCCCCAAAAAAAGGGTGAGCCCTCTTAAAACTGAGCCACCAGGGAAGCCTTAATATCTTCTATAATTAAAGATTATATCAAAATCAGAAATTCATTTTTTAAAGAACATGATTTATTTTATTGTTTATTTTTTACTCACGTTTCCTTTCCTATTTTCCCTTCCTTTTTAGCTATTAATACAATCAGTAGTGACAGGTAACACCCAGAAGAAAGAAATTACTCTAATCAAAGACGTTTTAAGATGAGCTTCCATTTCACACTGACTGTTGAGAGTCAAATGAAGATACAAAGAGGATGCCAAGATTGGATTTATGACATACACTTTAAATAAAATCTACAAATATTGCTCATAAAATCATAGTGTTGTCATCACCACTCTTGCTGTATTTCTATCACCTACTGGAAGTTTTGTTCTTGATGCTTGTAAACTGAAAGCCACCGAAAAATGCTTTCTCTTTCAAGTGCAAAGCAACTATAAGATGAAGAAACCTGTTTATGTCAGATGAAAGTGCAACACTGCTTGAGCTTTCAGAGTTTTATCTTGATTAAAGACCAAAACTTCTGTCAGGGAGCTGGGAAGCACAGTCGGCACCCACACCGGGATATGCTCACATGCATGTTAATATGAACATGGTCTGTAGGGCTTGGGACTGATTCCAGAGTTTGAGAGTCCAAGGCCCACTGCTGATCTAGTTTCAGAGAGATCAAGAGATTCCACTATGAGCTGGAGAATTATTCTGGGAATGGGGATGGCAGGCGGTGGGTGTGGGGGTCCTTAATCCTAAACTGGCTTCAGACAGCCTCCAAAGGAGTATTATTTGCAGATTATCTGATTCATTTGTTGACTGGATTGTTTTAAAATTCTCTAATGTTGATGAGAAGTGATATTATTTTCTTAATATTTCTATTTAGGCAAATGTAAATAATAACAGTAAGAGCTAATATTTGTTGGGTGCTTAGTATTTGCCTACACTACAGTGAGCACTTTACACATATTAATAAGGCTGTATTAAAGAAAGTCTTTTATTACTTCCATTTTATAAGGGGGCAAGCTGGGATACAAAAGGTTAGATGTCTGCCTCAAGGACAAACTGCTAGTAAACTGAGAAACTTCATAAACCAATCAGCACGAGTTTCACCATGAGCCTAAATTTTTCTGCATATGCTTTGAATTCTTAATAGGAGTAACCCATTCCTTTCACTGTTGGGAAATGAGGAATTCTTGAAACAGTTCAAAGAAAACACTAGTAAACCCAATCACTTTCCTCGCTTAACTCAGCTGCCCAAGAAACACACAGGCATTCAACATCCCTTCATCTGAAATTCATGCAAAACTAAAAATACAAAAGTACAGGATATGCCAACACAGAGTATACAATAACATCTTCTCTGTTCTCCATTTTTAGCCTCGCTTCCTCTGAAAAGAGAACTTGTAAAACCATTGGGTCTCTGTGTAAGTCTCCCTTACTCAATCCTCATGCCTCCCTTTACCAACATGGTCAAAAGAAACAGTCCTAGAAAAGTTAAAAAGAAAAGAATTGCTGTTTCTGAGACATCTGGGCTATTTTGCATTCCTTCCCTGGAATTAATGAGATGCTAAGCATTACCTGTTTATCATCTCTGTCCAATTGATCATAATCTATGATCTCATAAGAAACTGTCATTAAAAAGTTTTAATTTGAGAGTATAAAGAGATGCAGCACAAATAGGAAAGCCCAGAAATTAAACCAAATAATATTTCTGGTTTGAATTTAAAAAATGAAATTATAGGGAGGGAGATGGGAGGGGGGTTCTGGAAGGGGAACACAGGTATACCTATGGCAGATTCATGTCAATGTATGGTAAAACCAACATGATTATGTAAAGGAAAAAATAAATAAATTAATTTTTTTAAAAAGGAAAAGAAAATATAATTAAAAAATAAAAATGAAATTATAAACAAGTAGGCATGGTCTTTATTTGTAATAAAGTCGAAGGAAGCAAAACCCTCATCAATCTATTTACCTACAATGAAACTCAAAGATGCCACTTTACTAACAACTTAAATGTGATGTAGGTACTACATCCATTGGGGAAATTAAAAGAAGTTATGTATTTGCAGATTTTTTAAAATTTCAGAATTCTTTAAACAACACTGTTCTTTTGGAACCTACTAAATCAATGAAAGGAGAAGGAAATGGCAATTCACTCCAGTACTCTTGCCTGGAGAATCCTGTGGACAGAGGAGCCTGGTGGGCTGCTGTCCATGGGGTCACACAGAGTTGGACATGACTGAAGCAACTTAGCATGCGTGCATGCAATGGAGAAGGAAATGGCAACCCACTCCAGTACTCTTGCCTGGAGAATCCCAGGGACAGCGGAGCCTGGTGGGCTGCCGTCTATGGGGTTGCACAGAGTTGGACACGACTGAAGTGACTTAGCAGCAGCAGCAAACAAATGTAAAAAGATAAAAGCAGGAGAAATCACACATTTATGTCTTATCATTTTTCAGATGAATGATTCAGTTTTCAAAAAGATTACAGTTGATCCACAAAATAAAATGCTTTGCACTTTTCTATCTGAAGAATTAACAAAGCACCTTTGAGAAAAGGTGAGGATACAGGCAACAGTCTTTTCTTCTGTTCTGTTTAACCATCTTAAAGCCTTTATGCTAAGGTCTCACATTGATTCTGACAAAGCTAGCCTGTGTTTCTCCCCCTGCTTCCCATGTGTCCTATGTCTCCTAATTATCCTCTTAACACCAAGAGACTCATACTGGAGCTGCTATTTAGCACTGCTCCAAATAACTGAATACCTGTCTGATGGCATGAGTTAACAGTCACGATAGTGTGGTGCTTCACATTTTTAACTAAGAACTCTCACATCAATTACCATTTTTTTACCTCTTAAGCAATGACGTCCCAGTCTTAATTTCTAAATACCATTCATCACTAAAAGAAACCAGAACTTCTTGGTAAAAAGTGGGTAACCCCAGGTCTAGGGCAAGGAAAGCCCCTGGACATCTTATCCCATAAAACAGAGAAGTGCTGAAGGATTAATGGGGTTTGTCAGAAGGACAACAGTGCTTTCTTGGAAGGGCTCTCAGTGGCCAACTTTGAGATAACTTAGGCATCAAATATAGCAATGATGGCACTAGATTATAAGGCAACTTGTAAAATAAAATTTATTAGTCAAAAGTGATACTCTATCAGAAGTACAGGAGGGGACAGAACAGGTGGAGAGAGGTGAGACAGAGAGACAATCCTAGAGAAGGGGAGTGTTGGAAAAGTCTTCTTTAAACAAGCATGCTAGTTAACAGGAGTAGAATGATGCATATATATACATATTCAAATTATCATAGCATCCTTCAATATAACAATGAGCACAGCCAAGAACCATGAATTTATGCTCAAACTATTGGGTGAAAGATTGTTAGGAAAAGATATTCCCATGGCCTCAAAGTATCATCTTCTTCATTACAGGGGGAGAAAGGTGCTTTTAAAAAAAATGAGTGCCAGGAAGTTCCAAGATTGCCTATCCCCCCTCCCTACCCCCAAATATACTCTGAAACTAATCATGAGGA
The DNA here is from genome assembly GCA_007570785.1 of Antilocapra americana. Taxonomy (NCBI): domain Eukaryota; kingdom Metazoa; phylum Chordata; class Mammalia; order Artiodactyla; family Antilocapridae; genus Antilocapra; species Antilocapra americana. The sequence continues at coordinate 32,915,581 of ML660197.1, forward strand.
AATTAACAAAAAATTCCATCGTGTGGAATATTCTACAAGACATCTGGTCTGAAATTTCCAGAAACATTAAAGTCATGAAAAAAACATAAAAGGTGGGAACTCTCCATTAGATTAAACGAGACTAAAGAAACATGGCACCCTGATTGATTCTTGAGATAACAGGGGGAAAAAAAGGAATAAGGGACATTCTGGACACAACTCAGGAAATCTAAATATGGGTTGCATATTAGATGATATTATTGAATATATTGTAAACTTCTTATTTCTGGTCATGGTACTGTGGACCTGAGAAGGTCTGGGTGTTTAAAGAAAACAAAATGAATATTTTAAGGTGAAGGATCATAATGTCTGCAACTTTCAAATGGTTGAGAAAACTGAGCATACAGATAATATATTGTAAGAGAAGGATAACATTAACATGGTAACACATTAACCACCAGTATGTAGTGAAGAATACACAAACATTTATTGTGCTATTCTTTCAACCTTTCTATAGCTGTAAAATTATTCAAAATGAGCTGTTTAGAGGATAAAGATACTGTTTACATTGTAAAAAGCTTACAGTAAAGTAGGGGAGAGAGGTGGGTTAAAATATTTGGAGTTCAATGTCATCCTAGAGTTTCTCATAGGAACCCTGGAAAGCCCAGGGCAGAATCAGCTGGATTCTAATTCCAGTGTCCTGAGGCCACATCCTGACCTTCTTCTACTCTCCTGCACTGCTCCTCTCACCTCTATGCTCATTTCTGCAACACTTCAATCTCTTATTTTCACCTGTCTAGTAAAAGGAGCATTGGACTTTATTAACCAGACAACATCCACAACTGGGCGTCATTTCCACTCTGGCTCAGCCTCTTCATTCTTTCTGGAGTTATTTCTCCACTCTTCTCCAGTAGGATGCTGGACACCTACCAACCTGATGGGCTCACCATTCAATGTTACATTTTTTTGTCTTTCCATATTGTTCACGGGGTTCTCAAGGCAAGAATGCTGAAGCGGTTTGTCATTCCTTCCTCCAGTGGACCGCATTTGGTCAGAAGTATCCACAATGACTCGCCCATCTTGGGTGGCCTCATATGACATGGCTCATAGTTCATTAAGTTACACAAAGTTGTGACTCATGTGATCATTTTGGTTAGTTTTCTGTGACTGTGGTTTTCATTCTGTCTGCCCTCTGATAGATGCAGATAAGAGGGCTGTGCAAGCTTCCTGATGGGAGGGACTGGCTGTGGGGAAAACTGGGTTTTGCTTTGGTGGGCAAAGCCAAGCTCAGTAAATCTTCAATCCAATTTTCTGCTTATGGCTCAGGCTTTCTTCCTTTCCTGTGGTTTGGCCTGACGGTGGTAAGGGTAACGGTGACCTCCTCCCAAAGGACTTATGCCGGCACACCGGGCCTCCCAGGACTACTGCTGTCAATGCCTCTGAGCCCGTAGGAGGTCACTGTCAACGCACAACTCCACCAGAGACTCCTAAATACTCACAGGCAGGTCTGGCTCAGTCTCTTGTGGGGTCACTGCTCCTTTTTTTGTGTGTGTTCTCCAAGAGTCTCTGTTTCCCTAGTCCTGTGGCAGTTCTATAATCAAATCCTGCTGAACTTCAAAGTCAGATTCCCTGGGGATTCCCTGACCCTTTGTTGGATACCCAAGTCAGGAAATTTGTTGTGGAGCCTAGAACTTTCACAACAGTACGAGTACTTCTTTGGTATAATTGTTGTCCGGTTTGTGGATCACCCACCTGGTGGCTCTATGGTGGGGCTAATGGCAACCTCCTCCACAAGCAATCATGCCACACCTCCCATTTGCCAGGGCCTTGGTCCCTGCAGCAGGCCACTACTGACCCATGCCTCTGCAGGTGGCCCTCAAACACTCACAGGCAGGTCTGGCTCAGTCCCTAGTGACCATCACTGCTCCCTTCCCTGGGTCCCGGTGCACAAAGTTTTGTTTGTGTCCTTCAAGCATCTATACCACTCACTGGAAAGACCTTGATGCTGGGAAAGACTGAGGGCAGGAGGAGAAGGGGGAAACAGAGGATGTAATGGTTAGATGGCATCATCAACTCAATGGACATGAGTTTGAGCAAACTCTGGGAGATAGTGAAGGACAGGGAAGCTTGGCTTGCTGCAGTCCATACGGTTGCAAACAGTCAGACACAAATGACCCACTGAACAACAACAAATAAAAACAGATCCAATCTAAGCTGAAGACCACTTGACTCATCCTCAGCTCCCAGACCCTTTTGGATCTAGGCCTTCTAAAGATTCCAGAACAAGGAACTCATTTTACAGACTAATTTTAGTATTTGTAAGTATTTAGTATTTGTAAGTATTTGTAAGATCAGTGAAGCCCAGTGATGTTTGATACTAGAGTTTGATAGCAGCTAAGCTGGAAAAGACTGTTCATGCCAGAGTCACTCTTGCGTATGACTCTATTTTGTTGGAATATGGCAGTTTAAGAAGAAAGAAAATATTTTCCTGCTATTTACCTTTATACTACCTGAGAAAAACTAGACAATAGTCTTATCTTCTTACCGGATACATTCTCCCATCAGAGTAACATTCTAGACTAAGTTTTAGTTTCTTAATTCTTTCAACACAGTCAAGAAGATGACATAAGTTGCCTGATCTCATGATTAGAATTAAAAGTAACAGAATTTAAGAATTTAGATGAACCTCAATAGTAATTCATTGAATGTATTTTGAATTAATAGTGAATGTGAGAAGGTAATTTTTCAAAGGCTACGGTGCATTACTAATCTGTTTACCATGTTAATTTTTTTATTAAGATTTTATTGTTTTAGAGAAGTCTTAGGTTTACAGCAAATTGAGGGGAAGATACTGATATTTCCTATATACTTTCAGCCTCCACACACGCACAGCCTTTCCTTTTATCCATACCCCCCATTTCCCTCTGAAGTGGTACATCTGTTACAACTGATGAACCACACTGACACATCATAATTACCCAAAGTCCGTACTTCACATTATGGTTTGACTATTCCTGTTGTACATTCTATAAGCTTGGACAATTATATTATGAGATGTATCTATCAATACAGCAGCATACAGAGTATTTTCACTGCTCTGAAAGTCCTCTGGGCTCTACCTATTCAGCCCTCCTTCCTGTTTCTGCTTCCCTCCACCAACCCCTGGCTACCATTGATTTTTTTAACTATCTCGATATTTTTTGGCTTTCCAGAATGTCATAGAATTAGAATGATACAAAGTGTGTCACCTTTCCATATTGGCTTTATTCACTCAGTAATATGCATTTTAGATGAAGTTTTCTCTATGTCATCTCATGGCTAGATAGCTCATTTCTTTCTAGCATTGATTACTATTCCATTGACTGGGTATACCATGGTTTGTTTATTCATTTACCTATTGCTTCCAAGTTTCAGTAATCATGGATAAAAGCTACTATAAACACCCATATGCAAGGTTTGTGTGAACCTATGTTTTCAAATTCTTAGGGTTAATACCAAGGAGCATGATTAACTAAGTCACTTAATAGAAGTATGTTAGTTATATAAGATACCTCCAAACTGCCTTCCAAAATGACTGTACCATTTTGCATTCACACCAGCAATGAATAAGAGTTCCTGTTGCTCCACATGTCTTGACCAGCATTTGATGTTGTCAGTGTTCCAGAGTCTGACCCTTCTAACAGGTATGTAGTCATGTGTAGAGAAATTTCAATGTTGTTTTAATTTTCATTTTTCTAATGATATAAATATAGAGTATCTTTCAAAATAATTATTTACCATCTGTATATCTTTTTTTGACGAGGTGTCTCTTAATGTTCTTGGCCCATTTTTAAATTGGGTTGTTTGCTTTCATATTATTGAATTTTAAGAGTTCTTTGCATATTTTGTATACTAATCCTCTATCAGAGGTGTCTTTTGCAAATAGCTTCTCCTACTCTATGACTTATCTTCGCATTCTCTTAACATTCTTGTTTTTAGAATAGAAGGCTTTAATTTTAATGAAATTCAGCTTATCCAGTATTTCTATTATGATTCATGTCTTTGGTGTTATACCTAAAAAAGGTCACCTAGGTGACCCAAGATCACCTAGGTTTTCTCCTATGATATCTAATAGGAATTTTATGATTTTGTATTTTTACTTAGGTCTGTGATATATATTTAGCCAATTTTCATAAAAGGTATAAGATCTGCATCCAGATCCTATTTTTTTGTTTGTGGCTGTCCAGCTGTTCCAGCCTCATTTGTTGAAAAGACTATATTTGCTCCACTGTATTGCCTTTGCTTCTTTGTTAAAGACCAGTGACTATATTTATGAGTTTATTTCCAAGCTTTTTATTCTGTTCTGATTGATCTGTCTGTGTATCCTTTTGTCAAAACCACAGTGTTCTTAAAACTGAGAAGTGTCAGTTCTCCAACTTTGTTAGTCTTCTTCAATATTGTTTGGGGTATTCTGGCCTTTTTGCTTCTCCATACAAACTTTAGAATAGAATCAATTTGTCAATATCCACAAAGTAACATGCTGGAATTTAGATCAGAATTACGTTTAATCTATAGCTCAACTTGGGATGAACTGACATCTTGAAGATATTTGGTCTTTGTACTCAAGAATATTGAATATCTTTCCATTTATTTACTTCTTTGATGTGTTTGATCAGAATTTTGTAGTTTTCCTCATATAGATCTTGTGCAAATTTTGTTAGGAGTACATCTATTTCATTGTTTTTTGAATGGCAATGTAAATGGTATTGTTTTTAGTTTCAAATTTCACTTGTTCAACTGACTGTTGTTGATCTTGTATCTTGTAACCTTGTTATAATCACTTAACTAGCACAGGAATTTTTTTGTCAATTCTAATCTATTGACTAACTTTATATTTCCCTTAGAAGAATGATGGGCATCAAAGTTTACATTCATTAAAGATTACATTACATTACATTCTTATTTTATTTTCTTTTGCATTGCTTAACAATTAAAAGAAAATCAGCAATTAGAGGTATCATTTTTTAGATGTGGTTTATAATACAGTCACATTTTAGAATTTTTAGAGAGTAGGTTAGAACATTTCTGGGTTTAATATGCCAGCACTGACTGTAGTGGTTGTATGCTGGGTTATCGCTAACTGAAAGGGTTCTTTCCATGTTGAGTGTTTCTTCCACTGTGTGTTTCTATATATATATTTTTTAATAAGCCAGATTATGTTGCTCTGGGTGTGTATGTGTGTGTGTGTGTGTATAAAGTGTCAGGCCAAGATCTGGCATTATTTGTTAGTCTCTATGTTTTTCTCTAAGCAGTAGAGAGAAGAACTGTTGCCTGTAGTGTGTGCCAGACACTGTGCTCAGCACTTTACAAGGCTTACATAATACTTAACCATTTAGGAGACGGGTACTATATTATCTCCATTTCATAAGTATTGAAACTGAAGCAGAGAAAATAACTTGCTCCCCCAAACAATAAACAGAATCGCAAATCACCAAAAGAAAGAATACTTTAAAACAATGTTCTCTTCCCAATTTATTCTAAAGCAGAAAATCTTTACCAAAACTAAACTGTTAATAGGATAAGAACACAGCTGCTAAACCCTCTCTGCTTATGAAGAATATGCTTTACAAACTACAGAAGTTAAGAATGTGGCTAGATTTTTAAATTTATTCTTGAGTGAAGGACAGGAGTGGAATATCAGCATTCCCCAGTTTATGAAAAATATTAGATATTACTTGGGTTTCCTGGTAGCCCACAGAAATTTATTTAACTCATAATGTGGTTGAATCATAGTACAAAACTGAGATGAAAGTACTTTTTGGGAACACTACGCAGGAACACTCCAATGGCTTCACAGATGCTGAATGGACGAATAAAAGAATTGGACTGCAAAGTGAAGAATTAAAGCTGAATTTCTGTTTTGATCCCTTTATATTGAAAATTTATATGTAAGTGTTGTCTTTATCAGTAAATTAGAACTTTTCCTATAGTACTCTATGTTCTCAATTATCTCCAGCCCAACTATAAGCCTTGACATCAATAAACAGCCCCATTCATCACATCTTTCCACTCTCGTAGAATTTTCCATGATACAAAACTGTTTCCCTCACAGACTCCATTGAAACTCATCCCCACATCAGATTCTACCTCAATTTCTGAAAACAATAAACCAATAACTAAATTGAATGGACATATGCTAGCATATGAGCTTTCTCAGAATATATGCATTTATAAAGAAAAACAAATCCTTGTCTATCAAATGAACATCCCCGGAGTTCTAGGCAGGAATATAGATTCAAATAAAACAAGACATAAGATCATAAAGTTAAGGATAATCATGATTGCAGTGGGCAGTGAGCACTCTCCTATAAAAATCATCTGTTATCGTCTAGTTATTTAGTTAGAAGCCCTGTGAATCAAGACTACATATTTATTCACTCAAAGGTTAACCTTAATTCTTTCTGAAACACTGAATCCTTTCTGAAACAAGGCAGAGAAACAAGCAAATAAATTAATAAATGTGTGTGTGTGTGCATGTGTGTGTGTGCAGACTGGCATCCCTTTTGTAGTTCAGTGTCTCCATAAGAATTTAGCAGGGGCATCCAAAGCAAACAGTCCTGACCTTCTACATAAAACTCATCAAGCAAACATTAAATACATTTCTGAATTGTGTGTATGTGTATGTGTTCACACATCATATGCTCAGTAGTGCCTGATTCTTTCACAACCCCACGGACTGTAGCACACCAGGCTCCTCTGTCCATGGGATTTCCCAGGCAAGCATATTGAAGTAGGTTGCCATTTCCTTCTCCAGATCTTCCTGACTCAGGAATCAAACCCTCATCTCCTGTATTGGCAGGCAGATTCTTTACCACTGAGCAACCAGGGAAGCCTTACTAACTCTCAAAAGTTTGAGATTCTTCCTTCTTTTGGCGTAACTTTCACACTTCATTAGGCAGTGGTAACATTCCCAAATACCTCAGTTTGGGATGAGGACCAATTAATTAAATGTAGTAGGGACAGTCCAAAAATAAGAAAGGCAAAAAAATAGGAGGGAAAATTACTTGAAATAACCAGTTAGACTTCAACTGAGCAGCTGCTCCAATTCCTGCCATCACAAGTTAAGGTGGCAGTATTCATAAAAGCAACAGTCATTGACACCTGAACATCGATGTACTGTTTACCAAGTATTTTTCTGCATCATTTCTCTTACATTCTCCATGAGAATCTTGTAAAGGTTCTGGGCCCAGGGATTGTTTTATCCCCATACATACATTCATAAACTCAAGCAACTGATTTTTGGAAAAGACAAAAGCAGGATCTGTGTTTCATTATTCCCAGTACAGGGCTTTTCTCACCATAATACTCTACCTCTTAAAAATAAATGTGTGTGTTTTATTAATATTTTAATTCTGTTTTGATGACTCAGTTTTCTCAAATAGTGTTTTTTAGATTCTCAAAATCCTCCAAGTGAAATTAATCTTAATTTTAGTTAATGTTAAAAGTCAGGATTTGAAAGCAAGTTTTAGGCATATCACATAGGACTTTGAAAAGAAGAGATTATATAGCAAAAGGAAATGATACTGACACACAACTGCAAAAAGGGGTGGAACCATCAGATTGCATACTTTAAACTCTGATGTTATTAAGAGCACAAATTCTACATTATTTAAATATATTATGTTCCTGGCACTGTGCTAAGTCTGTCTCTAAAACCCAATGTTAAAAATAGAAGGAGATGGAATGAAGGCAGGAAGTCGTTATAAGTAAAGGTTCCAAGTGGCTGGAAAGACCATTTTGCTCAAAACAGGGGAGGGATTGACAACTTTACAGTAAATTAGGAACAGTGAAAAGAGCTAAGGCCTGTCTATAATTAAACCTTATTTTATTATAGGTATTTTTATTTATAAAAGTTCCTCTCCACAATTTTTACATGGCAGAAAAAAAATTAAAATACATGCTCTTAATAAACACTTATGCAACCTTTCGGCCTGGCAGAAACTTCACATGCCATCATTCCATAATAGAAATAATTTATTAAATCAAAAAGTCTATTTATTCATGTTGAGTCCTTTAATCTTTCTGGCTGTAATGGTGTACTGAGTGATGCATGTCTTTGGAAGCAGTCTTAAGTTTAAAATTGAGTTCTGTTATTTGCTAGTTGTAAACCCTTTAGGAAATTAAGTAGCCTAGGCTCAATAAACACTTCATAAGATCAATATGTGAAATAAATAATTTGATGTATACAAAATAAAAGCACATCATACCCTCCAGATAAAGGTAGCCCCCTTTCTTAAATTGATCACACCATACTCTGGTTTTCCTAAAAAGGAAATGACTTATGACTTCCACAGTGAGAGCTTTTCAGCCCCTGTAACTTGCTCAAAACATAAGTGCTTCCTCTACCAGACTGCCAGTCTTGAAAATGGAAATTCTTACTTAAATCAGAGTACAATCTTGAAAATAAATATCATTATGCGTTTCACCTACATTAACTCTGCATATAATGAAATTACCAAAATGTTTTCTAAAACAGAACAGGTACTTTAGAGCTCTTTGGGTTCTATGCGAGGACATGATAAGAACATTTAAAACACTTGAATGATTATGAAATTTACCTTAGTGAGTAAATACAGTCACCTGCCAGAATTAATAATGTAATATAAAAGGAAGTTTTAAAAATACATTATCTATGTATGCTACTTTTAAAAGGAATGAAATGACAACTGATAGCTGAAACTAGTAAGGGTGGTTGATCCAAAATAAAGACTGAGAAAGAGGTGGACCACCAAGACAACACATTTTCTTACTGGATGATGCTTTCTAACAGAGACTCATACCACAGTCTGTTTCTATCTAATAATAAGCAAGCTTTTCTTCTCTGTAGGCCTCAATTCTCCATTAATAAAAAGGATGGACTGTATGTTTTTCTCTCTAGCCCTTTAACTTTGTACCCAATCAAACCTTTATTCCCTATGCTAATAGAGTCAGTGGCATGATGGCATGAAAGCCTTTACAGGATGTCCTTTATGGTGTTTGAAAATGGACAGCATCAGCATCATATATATTTTTCTGATTGTTTTGCTTAGAATAAAACTGAACTGAGGAGGCAACAAGAAGAAATATGAGAAGGGATCAGGGTGACCTTCTCAATGTAACTAGGAGAGCCTACCTATATTAAAATCCCTGATGCAAGTTATATATACAATCTAGCATTCATTTTGAGGGAATTGAGATGACTAAACTTTGTTAAGTTTTATTACTTAATTATATTAAATTAAGCAAAAGTACATTATGAGAACTGTGACAGGTAGGAAGTGTTTCCAGAAATATTTTATCCATGACAAAACCAGTGCTATTCTTGGGTCTTCTGAATGTTGCAACTGTTACAGCCTTTAGTTAACTGAAATAACTAATCTTGATTATTTATTAATCACCTAGAAATTGTATCTTGCAACATTTCCTAAAGATTCTAGCGATGTCTGATTAACTCTGGCTTAGAAATGAAGAAGTACTCTCCAGGAGTCTGTTTCACATTCATCATCAGTATTTCAGAAGTACTGCTGCAGGTTCACAGAAAATATCAAATACAGGAATTAGTATCAGAGAGATCATACAGTTTTGTGAAAGAATATGGAATAAACTTCTGATTTCTTTGAATCTTTCAATTAACTTTTCTAACTAGACATAATAATACATTTTTTAAAAAAGATTATTTATTTATTTATTTTTGGGTATGCTGGGTCCTCATGGCTTAGCTTGCTTTCTCTAGTTGCAGTGTGGGGTGGGGGTGGGGTGGGGGTGGTGTGCTTCTCTTATTGTGTAGCAAGGCTCTGGGTGCACAAGCTCAGTAGTTGTGGCACAGGGGCTTAGCTGCCTCAAGGAACGTGGGATTTTCCTGGAGCAGGGATCGAATCTGCGTCTTAAACCACTGGACCACCAAGAAGCACCCCCTAATAATATATTTTAATACAGTACTCATAACAGTCTACTGCTGAAATTTAGAATTAATATACTTTATAAAGCAGGATGTATTTCATTGCTATAATCGTAAACATATGGACTCCCTACACATTTCTTTTTCCATGGAATAGATCCTATGAATAGCTTTAATGTTTTCAGTAGTTTGATAGTCTCAGAGGAAAAGAGGAAGACAAAGGGTGTTGTTTTAAAATCTGGCATTTTATTAAGTATCTTGTTCCAATAGTAATCATGTTTTAAGTGTTTCTGATGTAAAATAAAACTTAACTAATTGACTGCTACAGCTTCCAACAAATTGATAATGACAATATTAACCAAATGTTTGCTTCCTTTCTCTAAACCATCAAAAAATCCCTTTTAAAAATATTGTGGAACAATATACAAACAGATTATGTAGGAACTTTGTGTTATAAAGAATCACTGTTTTTTTCCAGTATTTGAAGCAGCAGAGAATCAAAAGTTATTAAAAAGTAGCCAGGTAGACTTCTCTACATAATGTCAATGGGCAAAATATGCATTTAAGATTAGCCTGGCTTTGTTCACTACCAGTCGCAAAAATGTGTAAAACCTGTAGTTCCCAGAGGGTCAGAAAGAGAAGCTAAGTAAACTGAAGCTGCTTTTAAAGTGTTTAACAAGGCAGAAACTGGAACGGATGTGCCACAAACCAATATCCATTACCACAAAGTGATTGCTAAATTTTCTTGTAAAATAGCTCTCAGCTGGCCTATTCAGCCCCGTCCTGATATAGCTAAAAAGAGCATCCAACTTGCGATTGTTACCATGAAAATAAGCAAGCAACAGAATATACAGTAGCTGTAGAGAAAAAAACAATATGCTTCAAGAAGTTTTCTGACAGTTTTAAATCTATATCAGTTTCTTTAAAGGTCTAAGAAATAGAAGTATCTCTTCATGAAGGATTTTTTTCAGACATTCAGTACACAGATATACTATAATATATACTATATATTTCTAATTATCACTTGAAAGTAATCAGAATTGACTTCCAAGAATAATAACACAGTTCTAGAGAGAATTTCAATGAACACCTGATTGATTAATGGAGAGATATAGTTTGGTAAGATAGAAGCTACCAGAGGTAACTAACACTTCTCTACAGCTAATTGTGAGACTTACACAAGGCTGTTTTAGGGACAAGACTGGTTTTTGCACTAATCAAAGAGAGGTACAGCAGACATCCTCCACTGTTTACTCAATGGCCAATTCCCTTGGCCAGTGATTGGTTGGGTTGAAGAGATGGCCCAATTCTGGCTAATATTATACAGAAGAAAAATTCTTAGAAACAGCCTGTTATTAAAACAAATATTGGGACAGAGAATGCCTTTTTACCATTCTTTTTTCCTACCTGGAATATAAATATGATGCTTAAAGGTGTAGCAGCCATCTTGTGACTGCAAGGCAAAAAGTAGGACTAAAAAAAGTAAACATTCTAAAAATGTATCAAGATGTAAAAAGATACAAAGGACACTGGATATCTAATGGTATCACTGAACAATTGATTTCATTTTTGACTAACATATTTTTGTACTTTTTTATGACATTTTGTACTTTTTTTTATGACATCTGAAAAAGCTTCTCCCTGGATTTGCCAAATGATTCATAAATTCATGTGTGAATCGAGCCAAGAGCATAAGTTCTGCTATTTGTTTAGCAAAGAAAAAATATAGAAAGGAAACAGAAGGTCTGGTGAACAGCAGGAAGAGGACAAAGTTTAAAATGCAACTTATTTGTGACAGGTCATCATCTTAATTGTCCCTCTGAGCACAAGTTAATTGAACCTAGATAAAAATACAAAGTTTGTGCAACTCCTCACGTTTCCCACCAAAGCTAAGTGCTTTGTTCCTTGTAGGACTGCCTTAGAAGTTTTTATTATAATAACGTACATTTGGTTAATCTACTCAGGAAATATTTTCCTACTGATGCTTGGATCCTAAAGCTTAATTTAGTGTGGAATAATTGACAAGACTAGATGAATTGAAGCAATCAGGACACTCTGTGACCAGATAATGAACAGCAGTCAATTTATTTCTGGTGCTTTACTGAGAAAAGCACTATATAAAGCTTCATTGTTTGAGTGGGAAAATATGGGAAAAGGAGAAGCCTTGTGCTCTTATTTCTTTCCTTTCTTCCATTGAACATTGTTGCACTATGAATATAATTTTTGGTAAAAAGACTGACTATATTCTACTATTAAAAATGTGAAAGAATTCTAGCCTTCAAGCACAGTCACAAATTTGTTTACATGCAATATGACAAACATTTAATAATAGCAATAATGGAAATTACAGCAACAATTAATCCTTATTTTAACATCACTGTGCTAAGTAACATGGATTTTTTTTATTACTGAGATATAATAGAATTTCCCATGTAACCCTTATTCATACAACCACTAAGAGCTCAATGGTTTTATTTTTCCTTTATGATAGAGAGAACTCAGGCACAAATGGGTTAGATAATATGTTCAAATACACACAGCAAAGTGATATGACAGGAATACAAACCCAGGTGATCTAATTCTAGAACCTTCAACATTAATATGAAATATAGCTATTTTTATTAAAAACATCTTTTTTTTTTTTTTTCTTCTTTAGATCATCTAAGCTTCCCTGGTGGCTCAGCTGGTAAAGAATCTGCCTGCAATGCTGGAAACCTGGGTTCAATCCCTGGGTTGGGAAGATCCCCTGGAGAAGGGAAAATCTGCTAGTATTTTAAGCATTGTTGTCACTTGAGTGACTATTTGGATTTAAAGTAGTGATAACTATAAAGTTATCACTTTATAGTAGGAACTTAAGAAGCAGAGGAGGTGGTCTGGGGACTTTTAAATTGGCAGGGCAAACATACTGTTTTTAATTCAAATGAATCATTTGTTGGTTTTCTTCTTACAGGGAGTGGCTTTCTGAGAAGATCAGGTGGGGAACAGTGGAGTGCCGAAGCCCCCTCCATACAATCACTCCAAAGCAACTTTTGCTCGGGGGTCGTGTCTGGGAGCATATCTCTCCACACAACCCCTGCACCAGCCAACATGACTATATTAGAAAGAGAGGAAGCATTTATGCCAGTTTATAATATCTAAAATAAAAACAAAATTACTGGCTGAATTTTGATACAGGATATGCTCCACACTTAAAGCATTTTCTTGGCTACTTGACTATTTAAACCCGTAATTTCACACTTTCATCCATCTTCTTATTTTACTCAAAGACAAAATTAGCAAAAAGTGAAAAAAGTGTTAGTTATTTGAATCTTCTAAAATCTGAATTATTTGGAGAATTGCTACATAACAGAACTATATTGTTTTGGAAGGCATAGCATGTCATATTCTTCATCTCATTTTTAACAAAGAATGGCTTTTTGAGACTCAAATTTTGTATTTCTTCACTCTTAGGAGAAGGTCAACCAACTCTGAAGGTGTTGTTCCATTCTCCTCTTGCCCTCAATCTTTCCTTGTGGGAAAAGTGATGTCTCTGCTTTTTAATATGCTCTCTAAGTTTGTCACAGCTTTTCTTCCATGGAGTAAGAGTCTTAATTTTGTGGGTGTAGTCACCATCCACGGTGATTTGGGAGCCTAAGAAAATGAAATCTGTCACTGGTTCCACCTTTTCCCCAACTATTTGCATGAAGTGATGGGACCGGCTGCCATGATCTTTTTTTTTTTTTTTTTTAATGTTGAGTTTTAAGCCAGTTTTTTTTTTACTTTCCTCTTTCACCTTCATCAAGAGGCTCTTTAGTTTCTCTTCACTTTCTGCCACTAAAGTGTTCTATGTGACCATTAAGTGTTCTATGTGAATCTAATTCAATATCATTCACTTTCTCACATTCAACCCACAATTAATAGAACATAACTATAGAGCTTTGATGTTACAAAAAATTCTGAACTTCACCTAACTTATTTTTTTAAATTACGTGTTCAAATTATAACCAAAAAAATTACATGTGCACCAAATTATGTGCTATAAACAGGCAGTAAGTTTTAATTTGATTTTCTCTTATCATCGTTTACTTCAGTGGGAGAAAGCCATGCTTAATTACATAGAAAACAAGCTCTCAGGTTAATAGAATACTAGCCATGTGACTTGACTAACAATGTTACAATATTCTCCAGCTGCAATATTACCATAATACTGTTGTCACTAGGACAACTGATTAATATTCATTCAATGCTCTACAATCTGAAAATAAGAAAAAACAAAACAGCATTAAAAAATAATCATTACTTGGCTCTTGTATTTTACTAGATCTCTGATTTAGAGACCCAATATTAGGGTTTTGTGTAATATTTACAAAAGTGGCTATCTTTCCAAAAGTGGATTTCTTCTACAGTAGGATTCTATAGGGCAGAATCTATTAAATCTTTAAGACAGATAGATAGTGAAGAATAAATTAAGGTTCAGTAACTTGCAGGAAACTCACAACTACCTTCAGTAATTGGTACAGCATAAATAACCTAACTTAAATGTGTAAAATAATGTAAACACTGCCACATTCCCCCACCCACCCGAAAAAGTAAAGTCTTACCATTATCCCACAGCTGAAATCCTCCTTAAAAAATTAACAGCAGTGTTTTCCTTCAAAAAGTGACAAAAATAGCTTGGGTTGTACTTTATCTGCACTTTCCACTGCTCATGTTCTAACAGTTTAATTAGCAGTAAAATGGCCAGAAAAACAATATTCCTATTTTAAAGAGGCTGATGCAGGGACTTCCCTGGCAGTCCAGTGGTCAAGACTCTGTGCTTCTGCTGCAGGTGGCAAGGGTACCAATTCCAGGTCAGGGAACTAAGATCCTTCAAGCCACACAGCAAAAACATATCAAATAAAATAAAAATAAAAAGGCTGATGCAGTCTGGATACTGCCTATTCAAGTCCTGGAAAACCAAATACTTGCTACAAACGTATTTTTATGTACATATCATACTTGCTACTATTTCCATAGAAATATTGGTGTTTTCCTAACCACACAGAATTAAATCACATGGTTGAGTTGTTGTTTAGTCACTAAGTCATGTCCAACTCCTGGTGGACCACAGCCCACCAGGCTCCTCTGTTCACAGGACTTCCCAGGCAAGAATACAGGATTGGGCTGCTATTTCCTTCTCCAGGGATCTTCCTGACCCAGGGATTGAATGCACATCTCCTGCTTGGCAGGTAGATTCTTTACGACTGAGACACCTGGGAAGCGTATCTTTTGAAAATGGATGAAGAATCTAGGGTGAGTAGTCCATGATTGTGATTTCACTCTTCTACCTTCTCCCACAAATTCAACAGTTTCTAAACAAATAATAGCTAATATATTATACATCAGTGTTTACTGAGTGCTAGTACTTTACATAGTTATCCTTTAAATTCTCAGAAAATATCTATGATGAATTCATTCCCCTTTTAGAGAAGAACTATGGCTTCAGAGGTAAATGACTTGCTCAGGGTTCTACCCTGTATGTTAGCCTGATAGTGATATGGGAAGATAGAGAACATCAACAGAAGATAGAAGAAGGAAAATGATTATTTTAAAGGTTTCTATGAATAAAATCATCCCATATACAACCCCCCCCGTCCATAGACAAAGTGAAAAAGTCTTGCTTTTCTTCCCCACTACCATAAAGATCTCTCTCATTGCCATTTTGTTATTCTTGTCATCTTTAAGATCATCTTGATACTGTTGCAGTGGAGGAAAAAGAAAGAAAAAAAGAGGAGGGAGGGAGGGAGAGAGAGAAATAAAGAAATGAAGGAAGGAAGAGAAAAAAGAAAAAGAAATAATAAAGGAAACGAAGGTTACAAAAAGATTCAGATAGGATGAAAGCCTTTAGAGAAGGATAACTTAAATATTTATGACACAATTATTATTTTTAACTAACTACAAAATAAAATCTGATACCACATTTTCATGCAGCTTTATAGTCAAGATTTCAGTGATCTGTTTTCTACAAGGAGATGTATTGAGAGGGAAAATGTATTGTTCTAAACTGCCCTTATGGACTTGCCCTGTGGTTCAAGAATCTCCCTGAAATACAGGAGACACAGGTTCAATCCCTAGGTTGGGAAGAATCCCTGGAGGAGGAAATGTCAACCCACTCCAGTATTCTTGTCTGGAGAATCCCATGGACAGAGGAGCCTGGAGGACTGCCATCCATAGGGTCACAAAGAGTCACAAACACGACTGAATTGCCTTAATACCCACTCATGCAAACTGCCCTGAAAATCTCTAAAACATGAGTGGCATCTAAAGAACATTTAAAACAGAGGAACATTCAAAATAGACAAACAGATACAAAGGAGATCCTATATCTCATTATATAATTAATACATACAGGATGTTTATGTCCACCACCAAATGGGACGTGCTACAATTTTATTTCATTAAATGATAATTACATTGTACGTTTATTTTTACTTAATAGATTTTGTTATACCTATGACTTACAGACATTAGATTTCAGTCCAATGAGATTTTTGCCAGTGAGATTTAGTCCATGGCAAAAATGCCAAATTATTACATTGTAAAACAATCCATCTAAACCAACCTGCCCTATGTTGTGAGCTCCAGGCTTATTTACAAGTAAAAAGATACAGTAAGTGAAGTGAATTACCTGATGCGAAGAACTGACTCACTGGAAAAGACCCTGATGCTGGGAAAGATTGAAGGCACAAGGAGAAGGGGATGAGAGAGGATAAGATGGTTGGATGGCATCACCAGCTCAAAGGACATGAGTTTGAGGAAACTCCGTGAGTTGGTGATGGTCAGAGAAGCCTGGCGTGCTACAGTCCATGGGGTCACAAAGAGTTGAACATGACTGAGCAACTGAACTGGACTGAAACTAAAGAAGGGTGAAGTGAAAATACCTCAGGTTTTGGAATCACACAAACATGGATAGGAAACATGGCCTCACAACATAAACTGTATATTCTTGGGCAAGGTGTTTAACCTATCTGACCTTTAAGTGTCTCATGGAAGAATTACAACCCCTACTTTGAAGAATTAAAGAGAAGAAGAAATGAGAGTCTCTCTATAAAAGTACAACAGACCTGAGGTATGGGATGGGGAGGGAGGTGGGAGGGAGGGTCAGAATGGGGAACACATGTACACCCATGGCTGATTCATGTGAATGTATGGCAAACACCACCACAGTTTTGTAAAGTAATTAGCCTCCAATTAAAATTTTAAAAACACCAGTACAACAGAATTTCTGCTCATAGACTTCAGTCAATAAATGGTAGTTATGGTGAATAATTAAAACTTCATTTCTTTTACAAAGCACAGATTTTTGCCTACTGCATCCATTACCCTAATTAAGCTTCTTAAATTACAGAAAATATTTATTCAAAAATTCCCTAGTACATTCTGAATTAAAATGATCAAGTGAAACCACTTTTTTCCAAGGTAAACTCATGTCCTCCATGCCAAATTTTAAAGCTGAACTCTAAAGCAGACCCAAATTTAACTAAAAATGAGTCACTAAAAGGAACGAAACAATAAAATTTTCAACATAATTTGAATTCATTTATATCTGAGAAGGCTCATGTGTAAATTAACAAAGCAATTAGAAGTGTATAGAAGCATAATGAAGAAAAAAATGCTGGTTGTTTCTGTACTGAGACTATATTTAGATTAAGTGGTTAAATGAACCAAAAACTTTCATCCGATCTTCATAAAAGACAAATAGTATGATTTTCTAGATAATGCACTTTAGAAGCTAATTGTGTGTGTGTGTGTGTGTACAGTATTTGATTTCTGTATGCATATTCACTTTGTCTCCTAGAATTTCAAGGGCATTGAGAGCAATGACATTGCTTATGTGCCTGTACTGTGGCCCCCATCATATCTAGCACAGTATTGAAAAATCAGTAAGTCATTCCATTAGTATTTGTTGATCAATGTATAATTAAGCTAAGTCCTTGTACAGGTCTGAAATCACTTTGTGCTTACTGTGAGGACTTTCTCAATATTCTTGGATATATTACCTATTTCCTTCACCTGCCTCTGATTCAGTCTTCAATGCATTTTATCATAAAGGTGCAATACTGACCAATATGAGCTCAATTTCTGTTCCCTTCGGCTGTTCACAGAAGCATCAGTGGACTTTGAAATGATAATAGAGGCCATACTTAGTGTCTGGCACTTGTGCCAAACACACTGCATATGATTTTATCTCTCAGCTTCAGGTGGAAAACAGTATCTGGCTCACAAGACTAATTAACTTGCTCAAAGGCACAGTCTGGGGGATTCAAACGATCCACTTCACTTGAACATCAGTGTAGAATATTTTGACCATGAATACAGGTCATCTCTGGCCAAGTCTCACACACAAACCTGTTGGTGAATTTTTCCTGAGGGGACTCTGATCTATGGATCTGTGCCTGTAAATATTGTGCCTGTGGAATACTTTATAGGCAGTTAATACCATTTATGGTATGATGAGACAGATGAATTGCATGTTGAAAGGAACATGTGGAGGAAGGAGGGAAGAAGGCAGTGAAATAGTTTGACATTTTGGATTTATGACCTTTGTGGTAACAAACATTAAGATAAACAGTTAGTGAATTTCCTACCATGACTTTGACATTTCTGCTCTTTTATATCATTGACTCACATGCCAAGTTCAACAAATCCTTCTCAGCAAAACAGTATGCAGTAATGCTAAATGTTTAAGTGTGCTTAATGTTTAATAATTTTTTATCCAAAAAGTTGATGAATCAGTGAGTCAGCGCAAAGAGGCAGAAGAATACCTGTCTTCTCTGCATATGATTTTGGGGACAAAAAGTACTGGTCATGAATTGATTGTGGAAAAATGAGGTACACAGTAGAAAAGATGAATGCAAATGACTGGCATATTTTGGGTTAAAATATATATTAACTTCCATATTATTTTCCTCTGCCTTTGCTGTTAATAAAAACACAGTGTGTAACTGAGATGCTGAAAAAACAAGTGGATATTTCTTTCCTATTACACATGGATTCCACTGATTTAGTCAAGTTATTGTTGACTACCCTAATGTTTGCTAGTAAGAAGGAAGTTAACCAACTCCTAAGTAAATATGTGTTAGAAAAGCTAACAAAGAACATCATTGTTGTTATTGTTAGTTGTGGAAAAATAATTGGTAGTTTCCTTCTTTAAGAATCAACTTCATTTTAACAGCCTAATTAATTTTTAATTCAAGGCCATACCTGTATAACTACTTTGCAACAAAATATTAAAATGATTAAAATGATATCTTTTCTGTGTGATCCTAATGTTTAAGAGAGAAAGCAGCATCATTTTAGCAACTGATGATATTCTAGACCCAAAACTTAAATTTTTATTTAAATCTTATGACTGTCCAGAATCATTACCACTTTGGAGGTTACCTTAAAATTTATGGATTTTTTTTTTCTGTTCCTACAGAGTACCAAGTAGAAAGACCACAGTAAATAACTAGCATTAATTGAACAGTGTTTCTGTAATATATATGAATCCATTCTGTACATAACAAACTGTTCAATGTAATTATAATAATTCTGTTTTCATCTCCATTCCTTTATGATTCAGCCACTAATGAGACCTAATTTATGACACGAATCAGAATATCTGGACTAGACATTTAAACTAGCTAATATTTCTGCAGGAAAAAAATTATTCTCAATTCTGAGTATCTAAGGAAAACAATGTATTGGCCTTTATACTGAGATGCTCATTTGAGTATTAAATGGAGAAACAATTTTGTGATCTTACTATTCCTAAAGGACTCTTTTTCTAAAGAATACCTCTATATGAGGACTTAATTTTAGGATAAAAGATTTCATTGGTTGTCTTTTTCTAATGTTTTTTGATTCTCATAATTGTTGTTATCTTGTTCTGAGAAGAATTCACTTATTAATATTATTTAAATTAATATTATAATCTATATTTACATTTAATAATGTCAAAAATTTAAATATGAAGTTCAAAATAACAATCTGCTTTTTTATGTCTGTAATGAGAGAATAGTGGAAATTTTTTATTGACAAATGCAAGGCAGACATATTTGTTTACTTGCCCAAACCACACAAAAGCCATGCTGGTTTTCAAATAGTAGATTTGGCCCCAAATCTATCACTGAAAGTGAGCTCAGAGGACACCGGAAATATGCAGTAACCACTTTCTGTAATTATCGGCTTGAAGAAAAGTTAGAGAATATCTTAGGGAGAGTAGAAAGATAAATCTTAACATTTAGCATTTTTTTTTTTTTGTGGGACAGTGTGCTTACATTTATTTTATTTTATTTAAATTTTCTTTACTTTATTGTGTTGGTTTTGCCATACAATGACATGAAACCGCCATGGGTTTACATATGCTCCCCCTCTAGAACCCCCATTTTTAATACATTCATGGGTATTTTCTCTGTTAAAAAATTAATTAAAAGCTATGGCACTTTACAAGGTCATGATAATTAACTAAGCCCTTTTAATTCTCATAACATGTCAGTGAATGATATCTTTTTGTTCATGTAATTGATGAAACATGTCTAAGGATGATAAACTTCATTTTAGGTTACATATGTATTACTAAATATTTGTATAATTATTTGCTAAGGTTCAATGAATGGAGCAAAGATCTAAACATTTAATCCCAGTTCAGTTAATGTTATGTAACAGGTCAGTTTACAGAAAAGACAATGAAGAACAAAAAATAAGTAAAATTTGAAATTATGCTAGCTTGCATATTAATAAACCTATTTAATTTGGTACAGCTGAGAATATCTAAAAAGTAATACATACAACATATATATATATATATATATAACATACTAATGCATACAGCACACAAACAGCACAGTACAAATGAGAAAATCTGAAAAGTAATACAGTAGTAATATATTACTTATTAGCAGTTTTACTCTGGCTTTGCAATTTTATTAGTGGAGGTTAAAACTAGAAACCTCACCCAAAGGTATTGATCATTCTCCATTTTCATTGTTTGCTTCACAGCTTTCTTTTTACTCCATTTCAAAGCCTGGGTTAGTTTTCCTCTGCAATAAAATACTTCCCAAGATTATAGAGGAAGACTGCACTGAACCAAAATTGCATGGCTGAAAAATGTATTTATGATGAATGAAAAGGTGTTGAGGAGGAAGTGACCATTTCTGAAGTAGTACAGAGTGTACCTGAAGCTCTGCAAGAACCAGATCTGCCTACAACACTGCAAAATTTAGGATTCTAAGTGCTCCCCAAACTCATCCCTCTCAGTCCCTCTAAAACAGAGTTCCCTTGCCTAGTTTATGGTTAACCTCTCGATCTAAAATGTTATTCCCTTTCTTGCCCAACACATGTTCCCCTTAAGATTGAGGAATATCAAAGAGGGGGCTGAAACTGAGAAAGACCATGTGGGGCTCTCCTGGGCCTTCCACGCCCCCTGTTTCATGTTGTAGGAGAAAAGGCTTCAGCCTACTAAACCTACCTGAGTGCCAAAGGGCAGGTTCAAACAGTTACTAATTAGGGAAGAAAGGGAACACAGAAACGAAGAAGTCAAGAAACAATAATGCAGAGGTAAAGCAGGGTCTTGGTTTCTTCTCAAGAAATACATAAAAGTGTATCTCTGAGATCTTCTACTGGAAAGGAGATCCCCACCCAGATGGAGGAGGTAATTTCAGGCTGAGTGCAAGCCCCAGAACCCCAGACTAATTAGAACCAGGAAGCTGATGATTGAGATTCCCTGAACACCACCCTGTTATCTCACCTCCAACTAATCAAGGAGGGTTACACACCCTGCAGACCTCCGCCTAAATTTTGCCTATAAAACCTACCAAACACAGCTGCCCATTCTCCTTGCTTTGTCATGCAATAAAGTTTTCTCTGCTCCAAACTTTGATGTATCCATTTGTTTGGCCTCACTGTGCTTTGGGCACATGAACGTGCATTTGGCAATACTCCTTGGAAATGCTATGCATATCTGGTGAAGTTTTCAAGGATAAATAGGGTTCACATTATAGTGTCATCAAGGATGAGAACCCTTAGAAAAGAAAATAATACAAAGAGCAAGTGAGTGGATGTTACAAACGGGATGAACTTAGAAAATAGTATGTTGAGTGGAAGAAATCAGTCACAAAAAATCCACAAATTACATGATTCCATTCATATGAAAATCCAGAATAGGGAAATATCTGTAGAGGCAGAAAGTAGATTAATGGTTGTTTAGGGCTGGGGAGGCAGTTTCAGAGGGGTAACAGCTAAAGGGTTGAAGATTTCTTTTTTGACATTATAAAAATGTTCTAAAGTTGACTGTGATAATAGGTGCACATATCTGTGAATAAACTAAAAGCCACTAAATGGTATACTTTAAATGAATGAAATGTATGGGATGTGAATTTTACTCCTCTCAAATTAATAGAATTTGCAAGTATTCTATTCA
The DNA here is from genome assembly GCA_007570785.1 of Antilocapra americana. Lineage (NCBI taxonomy): Eukaryota > Metazoa > Chordata > Mammalia > Artiodactyla > Antilocapridae > Antilocapra > Antilocapra americana. The sequence continues at coordinate 32,937,897 of ML660197.1, forward strand.
ATAAAATGTAAGTTGGCGTACATGATCCTTTAATCTCATGGACATTTCATAGTCAGTACAGACTGTCTTTGAAACTACTGCTATGTGATACTGGTAATTCACTTAAATATTGACTTGCAACTCTTGTGGTATATGAGAAAAATATTCTTGTTAAATGATTTTTCATTCTATCTGAATAAAATTAAAGTTCAGCTCAAAAAAAAAAAAAAGTTGTTGACAGAATGAAGAGCCCAAGATACATCAAAGTCAGGATACAGTATGAATATCTGATATATTTATAGATCATGTTTACATAAAATAACTTAGAAGGACTAGCCAATGTTACCTTTGTATAATAATTTGAGGGCATCCAGAAAATCCACCCATTCCCTGTCAGCATGCACACGCTCATGCACATAATTTCTTTTAGTAGATTAGACTCTTACCATTACCCTCTTCCCCAGAAGACTCTTACCATTACCCTCTTCCCCATCATAGACCATGTGATGGTTACAAATAAGAGCTCTGGAGTGGGACAATCCCTGGCTTTGAACTCCTATTCCTCTAACCTAGTAGCCTTGGACAAAGCCATCAGTTCTCAAGGTCTCTGACTTTTATCTGTACAATGGAGATCCTAACAGTAATTGCCTTGTTTTAAAAGGTAAACGAGATAACACCAGGAAATAGATTAGCCAGTGTTGGACACATACTCAAGAAATGTTAGCTGGTATTAATGGCAAATTAACAAAAGTTACTTACAGGGGTCAGAAATAATCAAGCTGGCCTGTTCTAAGGTGGAGGTTCCACTCACTCTGGCAGGTTATCTTGGTGTTTGCATAGGCCCTTGGGGCAGCCAGGCAGCTGGCAGGCCCTTTGGAGCCCTCATCTCATGAGATTCCCTGGCTCCTTCTGCCAACACTCAGCTCCCGTTTCCTCCAGCTAGGGCAGCGCCCTGTTTCCACCCTCCTTGTGTTAACAGAATTCCTAGAAACACCTCTCTGAGCTGCACCAGCTGCCCTTCCCCTCTATCATCCCAGTTCTCTCAGAAATGATCTTGATCTGTGAGCAACTTTCTTGCCTCCCCTTGGAGAAGGGGCGCTGCATTGGGGTCCCCAACACAAACCAATTTAGTTCCTCACTGAACACCAGAAACGTGTGTCTAATCGGAACTGGAAGTAGGCTCTGACAATCAAGTCTTTGTTTTAAAAGACTGTATCCTATTAAAATCAGTCCCCATGCCTTAGAAATGTTTCAAACAACAAAAGAAGACTAGAAGGAAATTTGCCAAAATGCATACTGTAGAGGGATCTGAGTGGTAGAGTTAGGGGCTCTGTGTCTGTTTCTTTACACTGTTCTATACTTTCAAAAATGTCCACAGTGAAAACAGAACAATTCAGAGGCCAGAAAAAAAATATTTTAAACCCTATCTTGACGAGGGAGGTGGGGGCAGTAAGGAAGAACAAATAGCGTGTAAGTAAAGTCTTATTTTATGAGACTTGATTCTGAAGTGGTGAATGGCGGAACCGAGCAGAGTGCAATGTAGAATCCTTGAGAGAAAAAGAAAGGGAAAGTGGTGTGTGGGGAAGAGTGCTGTGCTGTGCTTAGTCACTCAGTCGTGTCCCATGGACTGTAGCCCACCAGGTTCCTCTGTCCATGCAATTCTCCAGGCAAGAATACTGGAGTGGGTTGCCATGCCCTCCTCCAGGGGCCTTCCCAACCCAGGGATCGAACCCAGGGCTTTTGCATTGCAGGCATCCGGACTGTTCACCTTCTGAGCCACCAGGGAAGGGTGAGAGGTGGGCAAATTAAAGCTATTTCATGAGTTCACCAAAGAGCAGGGTAAGCCTAGTTTTTAAGGTACATTAAAAATTACCACTTGATTCACTGGTAAAAATGTCATCAAGTTTGTTGGTCAACTAAAACAATCAACCATTTGAGTCAAAATGACAAATGCAAAAAGCCTGGAGACACAGGGTGTAGGGTATCATTTTCTGACTCTGAATTCCAAGGGGCCACTAAAAATGGAAATGGAAGATTTAGTGAGAAAGCACTAAAACAAGGTCATATAGACATAAACAGTTTTCAGATTTAAAAATCTGTGAGTTAGTGTATAACGGTGTCATACGGGCAGTCTCTGAATTTCAAACTGTCTCCACGTAAGTCTAGGCGCAGTTACTTATAAGCTCTGAGAATGTGAGGAAATTGTTAAATATTATCTTTAAAACGGGGATAATTTTATGACCTAGTTCTTAGAACCATTAGAAAGATTCAATGAAATAACACATGGTCAGGGTTTGCCTGCATGCATGCTCAGTTACGGCAGACTCTTCGTGACCCCCATGGTCTATAGCACGCCAGGCTCCTCTGTCCATGGGATTATCCAGGCAAGAATACTGGAGTGAGTTGCCACTTCCTCCTACAGGGGATCTTTCCGACCCAGGGATTGAGCCCAGATCTCCTAGGATTCCTGCATTGGCAGGTAGATTCTTTACCATTAAGCCACCAGGGAAGGCCGTGGTCAGGATTTAGCACTCATTAAAAATCAAGCATGTTGATGAAGAAAATGATTATGAAGATGAAGAGTTTACATGAAATAAGTAAAACCTAGATCATGTAAAAGTAGAAGTCATACCAAGGGCTCCATTTTCCAATTAGTCAAAGGAAGGAAATGATCAACATATATGTTTTCAAAAGGAAGAACATCATTTAAAATCACTTTTTCTCAATAAGACTCTTCCATGAGCAACCTAAGATTGGTTGCATAAGACTACCTGATGTTGTTTAACAATGAAAACTGTTCCTGGCTAGTTAAACTCACTTAAATTTAGCATTATAAAGAACAATTTTAACCAGTGATCCATATATTGTAAATTTTATTATTAGTATCAGGATTTACTTCAGATACATTTAAAAAATCATTTAAACCCTACTGACAAAGGAGTCATATTACCCAAACAATAAACATCGCAAGAGTATTGAAAGCAAATTCTACTCAACTTCTGTTTCAGTATTCTCAAGGCTAATATGCATAAATGTGGCAAATGCACATTTAATTATTTTATGACATTTCATGAAAGTCTGTTTTGGGCTCATAAGAGTACTGTTTGCATTTTGTTTACTGCGGCACTCCGTGGCTGAGTGCTTTCTTAAACAACTTTAAAAACCACGGTATAAAACGATGGGGAAAACATTTTGAAAGGGGAAGAGCAGATGTTTGGGGACACAGAACATGAACAAAATGAGCCCACAACACAAGGAGACTCAGGTGCAGTAAGAACTGAGAAGCAAAGAGAAGGAAATTGTCTTTTCTATTCTATTAATTTATTTTTTTCTTTTCTTTGTTTTTCTTAAGAAGAAAAGCTGTTCTGAATTTCCTAGGTATCATATCACCTACGTTGCTCAATATGATTTCTGCCATTACCTAGATTTGGTAAGAACTGAAAAATATCAAAAAGAAAATGTATATATGGCTTTGGATACTCTATATATTTTAAAAAGGTATATTCCATAGCATCAGCAAAAATATTAATAGAAGAGGCAGTGTGTCGTTCATTTCAGTCAGGACCTACAGGCACTATCCTTAACAAGTAGAATCTAAAGTTGGATGAAATAAAGGCAGTGCTAAATCTGACCTCTGTACCCTTACACAGAATTAAACTCGGAAACAAAGTTTTGGGCTAAAGTGGCTCATTGGTAAAGAATCTGCCTGCCAATGCAGGAGACACAAGAGACAATGGTTAGGTCTCTGGGTTGGGAAGATCTCCTGGAGAAGGGAAAGGCAACCCACTCCAGCATTCTTGCCTGGAAAATTTCATGGACAGAGGAGCCTCGAGGGTAGCAAAGAGTTGGACACAACTGAGTGACTAAACAGAAACAGAAAAGAATAGCTTTATTGCTTTGTGAGGAAAATGGGGTCACAATAATCTAATGACCTCAAAACTGTGCCCCCACTTGGAGAGGATAGGGAGAAATTTTATAGCAATGGTTCAAAGAGGGTGTGATCAGTTCATGGACATTCTTCTGATAGACTGGTGATGAGTAGAAGTCAGCATCATCAACCTTCAGGTTCCAACCAGTCTGAGGTCTACATGCTTATGGGCAGCATACTATGTTAATCAGCAACTTCTCCCACCTGGAGGGAGTTTCAGTATCTGCAAAACACCTCAAAGATAATGTTGTGTGTATTGATGGGGAATCAGAACCTTGCCCCAAGGTTGCACTATTATTTCTCTTGACTTCATTTCTTTCTTGTCTAACACCCGCTCCTTTTCCTAATTAATAACTGTTTGAATGTTCTCACTGAAACTCAGGGGAGGCCAGGAAGGCTGAATGAAGGCTATTTCCTGTAATCAAAAAAATGGGGGATACAGAAAGGCTTTGTGCCCAGGAGCCCCACAGGGCCTTGCTTGGTATCAGGGCCAGTGACACTGAAAAGTTTCTATGAAAGAGAAACAACTACAAAAGAAGGTTAATACCTGTATTATTGGATGGTTATAAAGAAAAAATATGTTGCATATGTCAGGAACCTAGCATGCTGTCTGTAACTTCATAAATATTTGACTTCTTATCAGCACAAATTACTAGGATTTATTATTTAATTCAAGCTGAGAAAGATACTCAACCTCATAAATAACAGGCAACTTTAAGATCTCAAATTACACAATTAGGGGAGATATTTAATTTCCTGCCTGTATTTGTCCTGTAATCATGCAACTGAACAGTGAACATTTACTGCAGTTGTAATAACGTCTACTTCCTCCACTGATTAACAAAGTAAGTAGAGCTAACTTGAGTGAGGCAGAGGCTACAAACTGTCCTCTATTATCCATTCTCTTCTTCCTCTTTTATCAAAAGAATCTCTGATGCTAGTTGGGCACACGTTTATTTTGAACAGAGGTCCATGTCACCTTGATAGCATAGTATGACCAAATAACTAAGTTCTGGTCAGTAGGACTGAATAGAAGAGGTGTGCCTAGGCCATGGACAGGATCCCTTCTCCTGCTCTTTCTTCCTGCTCTGCAGGATGTATGTGTGATGAGACAGTGGGAGCTGAAGCAGCCATCTTGGACATAAAATAAAAGTTGTATGTTGAGGCTGGCGGGTCAAAAATATTGAGGCATCTGGTGATGATGGATCAACATGCCAAACTAGGACTGACTTAAATTTACTGTTACCTCAGGTTTTTGTCATCATTCTTTCATGGATCTAGACAAATTTAAATATGCCAGAGACAAACTCTGATCTTAACACTCACGAAGTTATTGGATTTGTTTTCCTTCCACAGTTACTGATGGAAAAGAAAAAAGTGTTAGGCTATATGTAATCCTAATAAATTACTTCAGCTGTCCAGAAGTGAGTGATGGGTCTAAAATAGATAGGAGTATATTTAAAGTTGATAGTTAAAATGAGACATAAATAGCTTATAGGTACTTAGTGACATACACATTTGCTCAAAGTATTTATTGCTTCTCTCTGAAGCATTTTTCATCTTGCTAATATCCTTTAGGGACTGATGAATCTGCTTGCCTTTTACTTATTTTAAATGGAATTCTGCTTTTAAAACAATTAAGAAGGAATTTTAGAGGGCCCTTTGTCATTATAAGACTGGATACCCTACTAACATTCCTAATTATCAGGCCCATATTTTTTTCTGGAAGAGCTCCTTTAATGGACTCAACAGTAATGTCCATGATTTTCATAAGAAATATGTTTTTTCTTTCTCACATCAGGCGATGTCCCCCATCCCATGAGTTCAATTACTATCTCTTTATCAGAGCACACACATAATTGTTTGCTGAGGCATGTACTTACTCAGTTTTGTCAATACACAATGCATCGACTACATATGGATTTGGACTGAATATTCTGTTAATTAAAATATAATCTTGAAAACAATAGAATTCCAGTCTTCCCAAACATGCTTATTTCCCTTCAAAATGCAACGCCCTTGTTGCTCTGATGTTGCACCTTGAAAACCTGATGCTGCTTCATCTGGGATTCCCTGATGGCTCAGATGGTAAAGAATCCACCTGCAATACAGGAGACCTGGATTCGCTGGGTTGGGAAGATTCCCTAGAGAAGGGAACAGCTACCTATTCCAGTAGCTGCTGCTGCTTCATCTACAACCCCATTTTCTTCGCTCCAACCCTCATGAGTTTTCATCTAAACCAGGTAAATTCCATTTTGAAGGACAAACAGTATCTCCTTACTCTTCATTCGGATACAAAGATTAAGAAACCATAAAATGGTCTTCTCTGGAAAGAGAGGCTGGAGATGTGATTCTGCTTTTAAAAGTGTTTTAAAAAAATGACTGAGGAGAAATAAATGTACATATTTCTGCAGGTCTTAAGAAGACATGGGTTCCACTACCCTTCCAATTGTTTTCATGAGGAAGAGACCTGGTCCTCTTCTAGCCACAGTGAAAGGTCTTGGGGGCTGGAAGACAAGTCTGCAAAAGACTGAACTGTCAGTCAATATGTTTATCAAATTATAATCAAGAGTGAAATACGGCATCTAAAATATCTCATAAATGATAAAAATGAGTTTAATTAGGAAATAAACGCAATATTGTATTATTATTTTGTACATCAAAGAAGATCTAGTACACAAAAATTAAAAGATGGACACTCATTCCTAACTCTATCATAATTCTATAGTAGAATTATAATTCTATCTAATTCTCTAAAATAGAATTACATAGACTTTTCAAGGGGGAGACATAGTATCTGTGTAGTATTTCACTCTAAAATATTGCATTTTTTAGCCTTAGACCCAATTGATTATTTTTAATGTTTTTCCTGAAGAACTATGGCTCACCTCCAGTAGGTTCTGGGGATGAAATTACTTGTGCCATGAAGATGAAGGAGGCAGGCATATAAAAAGGGGTTGAGGACTCTAACTGAGTATTCTAGAAACTCGATTTTAGATATTTTCTAGGGAAAAAAAAATGATAGCTTCTACACTGCAAAATTCTACAAAAGTATATAATTTAGTAGATTCTGTCCAGCATGTCCACAATTTACTAAATAAAATTTTTAAATGTGTATTAACCCAGAGCAATTTTAGTATAATAAGTGCTTACTGGATCCACTGAAGAAATAAACTCAGAAATTACAAGGCTTTTGAAAAGTTAAAAACAAAGTCAGGGATGCAGCTTGGGTCCTATCACTGATTCTCAAATTTAAGCATCAGAATCATTTGGAGGGGAGTAGTGATATAACGGTTGTTGGACTACAATCCACATGTTTCTGACTCACTAAATCTGGGGCATTTCCAATAAGTTCTCAAGCAGTGCTGATGCCACCAGTCTAGGGACCACACTTGAGAACCACTGTCCTACATTATGGAAGAACATAAGGACGTCAAAGAGGGAGCTCAACCTTCACCTCCAGGAGGGCACAGCCACAAGTGGTGTCAGACTAAGCACCTGAGAAAAATCTAGAAGACATGGTTCCCTAATAAATCATGTAAACTCACTGTATTGAAGAAGGCCACTACTGAAGACAGGAACTATGGGAAGTGACAAGAGAAGAGAGGCAGAGTGATGTGCTTGAGGGGGAAGACCAAAGACCAGTGGACAACAGTGAACGCGTGAAGAAGACAGGCTGCGACCTGGGAGCTTTCGTTGTAGTGTTGCATTGCTTGCACCTGGACAAATATCTCCAGCAACCAAATAAAAAGGAAATATAAGGGACTAAAAGTAACTGCATGCACACACGTGTGTGGGCTAAGTTGCTTCAGTTGTGTTCGAGTCTTTGCAACCCCATGGTCTATAGCCTGCCAGGCTCCTCTGTCCATGGGATTCTCCATGGCAACTGGAGTGGGTTGTCATCCCCTCTTCCAGGGGATCTTCCCCACCCAGGAGTTGAACCCAAGTCTCTTATGTCTCCTGCAGTGGCAGGCAGATTCTTTACCACTAGTGCCACGTAGGAAGCCTGCAGGCATGAATAGTTCAGGCAAATTCCGGACCACAGGATACAAAGAGATTAAACAGCCCAACTCCCACTCATGAAGCCCCACGGACACAAGGAGAGAGTTGGGAGGAAAAGGAGGGCATTGTGGCCCCCTGAACACAACACCACCTATAGGGTACGCAAACCACCTAAGCTGCCCATCCAGCCCCACCCTTGGATACAGCCCTACCCTTACCCCAGTTAAGGAACCAGCTCATCCCACCCTGCTCAGCTAGCAAGTGAAGCTGTTACTTGTTCTCACTGCAGAAAGGGTCCCGATAAAGCCTTGCCTGAATTTCTTGTCTGACTCTCAATCAATTTCTTTTGATTAAGGAGGCCAAGAACCATGGTCTGTAACAAAGATAGCAACTAGATTTATTACTTCAACATATTATATATTGACTGAGCATGTATTATGTGCCTACAAACTGAGCTGGGGTTTAGGGACTCACTAGTGTCCCATCAAAATAGAAAACGCTTCTGCTTTCTTAAATACGGTGGCTAGGGGAAATAAATAAGTAACTATACAAATCAACATAAAACATATCAGATATATCTATAATATATAAAAGCTATGGAAAAGAAGAACAGGGCAGGGTAGGTAGAATTTAAGCGTTCATTTTTCACAAAGGGTGATGTGGGAAGGATGCCCACTGGATATCAGACATAAGAGCTACTGCAAGAATCTGAGACAGTTCCAACTCATAACCTTAGCAGTTATTTATCCTCCAGAGGCCAAGATTAGTACAAAGAATTCCAGATAGAAAGGGCATAGAGTTCACAAGAGCCCTCTAACTTAGAGGTCTACTGTATTCATACATTCATAGATCTTGTTCAAGTCTGGGAGAGAAGAGAAAGCATTTATTGGTATTGTGGTCAGTCAGTTTACAGATTCTGAACTATATCCCATCCACAGATATGCTGTGAAGGATAAGGCTTAGGAAATAGGTTTGCATATTTCATATTTCAGGTCTCAAATGAAATTCCTCTAGCACACAATGATCATGATCAGAAAACAGTAATACTATTTATTTAGTTGTTCTAATTACAGCAACACTTCCTTCTTTCACTTTCAGGATGGCAAAAAATTGGACTTAGGTCAGTCAACATCTCTGAAAGCATCTAGCACAGATGGTTCAATCAGGAAGAAAATTTTATGAATTCTAAGGTAACCTTTTGGGTTTTTTCATCATATAGTAAAGAGGCAAAAGAAATGAGGATTCCCTGTCAGGCAGAGCCCTACCTTTTTAAATATATAAATGCTTACACCACGAAATGCAAATGCTCATGTATTTTATCCAAATAAGTCTACTTTGTTCTGACTCTATCAGAAAAAGAAAGAAAAAAAGGAAAGGAAAAAAACCCAAAACAAACACTGAGAAAAGTCTCAAACATTTCTTTCTATGTGCTCCTTAAGTGGGCATATATATGAATTCTGTTTCCCTCCACATTGAGAACTCTTCAGCACTCACAGTGAAATTTGCTGTTTGTATATTTGTATATTACTGTTAGTTAATCTCTTAATTTTCTTCATTTTCATGAGGTCAGTTCCTAGTTTCCTCTTTTAAACCACAGCTACATCAAGCTGATTACTACACTCCAAAGCATAAGACTTATAGAAAAAAGCAATTGGACATTCCTGATCCACTGATGGTTGAAAATACTTTCTGAATTATCAGATCTTTTTAAAAAGCCCGTGGTACATTTAATTTTATAGACATATTTCCTCTGCATTGCTTTTCAAGCTTTGAAAATATCGAAATCATGATATGACATGAGAAGAATTCTATTTTGACAAAATGAAAAACACAAAAATTCTTCTACTCAGAAAAAAAGGAATGTAATGGAGAAAATAAACACAAAAATAGAATTGGCTGAAAACCAGCAACCACAAGAAAAGAAGTGCTGCAGGAAATGGAACTAATCAGTTACTATAGTGAAGATTTTTTTTCCCAGACTTTCTTGGGTTGAAAAAAATTACAAATTAACATAGAAACTAGGAGTTTGGACAAAGCTACATATGTAGTCTTAAAGAATTTCATGTGACTATTTATGTTTTGAAAGGACAATAGACTTTTTATTTAATGCAATTTCTAAGTTTAATCTCCTTGAGATTCTTCTGATATCTTAGTGAAATTTTGATTAGTAGGGTGAGAGTTTTGGAAGAATAAGGTCTATACAATCACGCCATGATATTCTTTCTAAAGATATAACCGTTTTTGTCCCTAACTCAAGTCATTTCAAGGGTCAGTTCATCCAGTAAGAGACTTGCTTTGGCTGAATCCCCACTCAGCTCAGCAACAGTCAGAGCTTACAGAACAGCCTTCCTTGAATTAGCAGTTATCTCCATACTGGCAAATTTTGTAATATGAAAGTTGCTCCTTCCAGTTATTCTCTTGTTGTAGCTCACTCATATTGTTTGGTTCTTTTGGTATGTGTGTGTTCCCTCAGTCACTCAGTCATGTCCGACTCTTTGCAACCTCATCATGAACTGTAGCTGCCAGGCTCCTCTGTTCATGGAATTGTCCAGACAAGAATACTGGAGTGAGCTGCCATTTTCTACTTCAAGGGAATCAAACCAGGGAGGGATCGAACCCATGTCTCTTGCATCTCCTGCAATGGCAGGTGAATTCTTTATTACCAGTGCACCAGCTGGGAAGCCCCATTTTGGTATAAAACATACCAATTGCTTTTTAACTGTTTTATGCCCAAGAAATGCTGTTTCTAAATATGGATATGGAAAACTGATCTCTGTATCTGTCAAAATTGATTTAGAAACAATTGTCATTTATTTGCCAGAGGTTTTTGGAAAACCAGTGTCATCAAACTTGCAAAATAGTCTGTGATTCTAAGTTTGCTTTTTCTAAAATCAGTAGATAATGTACTTAAAAAAATTACTCACAAAAGCATCTGACAGTCTCTGGGTATATCCTCAGTGATGGAAAATTTCAAAGCTTAAAAGATGGAAAATAACCTTTATATAATTTCCAGTATCATACTTGAATTATAGTGTGGTGTCAAGAAAAAAATGGTGCCCAGAAACTCAGACCTTGTCTTGACATCCTGGGTTGTTACAATCACAATATCTAACAACTGTGTTAGAAAACATATGACTTATTTCCATTTGATTTATACACAAGAAAACTTAGGTCTCAAGAGCTGAAATTCATTATTCAAGCTGCTTAGCAGAAGAGGCAAGTAATGAAGTCAAGTTTCCAGATGCCAAGTGTGCTGATAGTCACTAATTATCATGGTGTAAGAGAGCTCCAGTCAGTTACAGAAAAACACAACAGGTAATGAATTGGAAAAAAAAAAAATAATAACATGGATCTTTTGTCACATCCTTGTTTTAATCCACAAAAACTTACTCATATATAAATTAGTGAAGGTCTTGTGCCATTTTAGTCACCATATTCAGGCAAAAGACATTAGGATTGAAGAGTTTGGCTGATGAAAAGGATTCTGAATCAAAATACTTTGTGGATCTTTTTTTAACTCATTCTCTTTGTATTTTAGAAATATAAAAATGAAGTTGATGAAAGTATACTTTCTGCAAGACACTCTGTTAAGTGCATTACATATATGACATCATTTACTTCCTTTGATTATTACTATTCAGTTCAGTTCAGTTGCTCAGTGTGTATGACTCTTTGCGACCCCATGGACTGAAGCTATTAAATCAGTTTTAATCTCAGTTTTTTGAGACTATTAACATAGCAATGGTCATATAGCCAGTAACTGCTGGAACCAGCATTTGAATCTGTATGATTCCACAGACTATTTTTATCCATGAATTAAACAGCTTAACTCTTAAAAGTTATTCCCTGCCTACCTCCTTATCATTTTCTAATAAAATATATTTCTTTTAAATAATTAAAGAAGTTGCTTCTGCCCATGAAAAAAATTATACTCCTAATGTTAGATACAAACAAACATTAAAATCGATTCTAAATAGGAACAAATAAGATAACCAGGAAGTTCAACTGAAAATCTTTATGTATTGAGTATCTAAAATGTCTTCTCCAAGTTTCCATGCCAACCTTTCTACGATGCTAAAATAAGCTGTGTAACAACAGTTACTCACACTGCATTATGTAGGCTTTTGATACATTAATTTTTTAATAAGCCCAATTAAATGTTGAATATTTAGCACATGGAGGAAGTAACATTGGCACAAGTTATCATGAGGCAAGCAATGCATTGCTTTTGTTTTTCTAAATGAGAGAAGCCTTAAAAACAGATATGAAGGAGACTTTTTATTTCCGTTAACTTTCTTTTTATGTATATCCATAGTTAGTCATAGCTTTTCAAAATAGAGTTTTAAAAAAGTTATGCTTAAAAATATGTAAAGCTCTAACTGCTTAACACTGAATTTGTAGAAGATAAATCTGGAAATCTAGGGCACTTTCGTCATCCATTTAGACCACCTGATAAAAGAAAAAATAAATAAAAACCCAATGGAGCTGAACAGGTCTGCTGATTGTTCTTATGCAATTTGAAGAGATTTCGTTTTATTTACCAAACTCCTTAAGGACAAATATATTGTGGTTTCATTGATTGTTAAATATTATAGGGGTTTCCAATGGGGAAAAAGAAGGGACTTCTGCAGGTCAAGAGGTAAGAGAGCCGGGGATCACCCAGGTGGCTTCAGCCTTCAACATGCAAGAAAGCCCAGACTGATGGTAGCCCAGACAGGATGGTAAAAATAGAGATGCTCACAAGAGCAATAGAGACGGGCACACAAGGTATCAAGAATAATAACAACTCAACAATAGCAATGAAAGTGACAGTGAGAGTACCTACAATTTAATGAGTACAAACATTGTATCGGGCAAGGTACAAGCTTCCAGAAAGAAAAACATGTTAAGGCATATACGGTCTCTGCCTCAAAGAACTTAGAATCTAACCAATCAGAAAAACAAAAGTTGATTAAGCAATGGGAATAGACCTAAATGCCACAATAGATGAGATTTGAAGAGTTAATGGCATGCAAAGCCAAGACATCTAGCCCAATGGAGCAAAGACTCCCCAGAGAAATTAATGACTAAGCATGTATCCCAACAGCAGAAATGGAGAATAAAGGAAGAGGAGGTGACAAGAGATAAGGCTCGGAAATACTTATGAGTATTAGCTGATTTAAGGTGAATACAAACATCAGAATTTAATTTGTGCCTTACCAGGCTGTGCAGAAGCACTTAATATGTCATATCTAAAGACCAGATTCAGGTAGACATAGATAAACAAGAAAAGACAACTGTAAATTCATTAGAGTCATGACTACTTTTCTTTCATTGCCCAGAATTGTGGGCTGCACTGGACTGAGGCCTCACTGATCTGTTGATCTGTACTTTCTGTCCGTAAGTCGTAATATGTTTAAATAGAGTATTTTATTTCTGAGAAGGTAGTATCAACCATTATTTTCCCCAAATGAGGAAATTTTAAGATATGACCAAAGGTAAAAAGATTTTAAAAAAAAAGGTCTGCATAAGAACTTTTTAAAAGATTCTAATTAATGACGCCAATAATGTCAATTTCTTGAATTGAGATCACAGGCCATAACACTCTCTCTGGGAGAGACCTCTAGCTGCAAGCCTCTTGCACATAGTAATAATTTTGAAACTTATTTTATCTATTGATCTAAACCTCCAATCAGTTGCTCCAAGTCATAAAATACTGATGATAGTCATAACAATTTCAGGTTATTTTGAAAAGTATTTGCCACAGACATTTCTTGAAATATCACATAAACTGGTGGGCAATATTTTCTTCCATCTGAGATTTAAGATTCATCAACCTACTTCAGTGACATGATTTTGTATCATTTATAGTCTCCTGTGCTTTCTGGGTGGCACTAGTGGTAAAGAACTCACCTGTCAATGTAGGAGACCTTAGAGAAACTGGTTCTAACCCTAGGTTGGAAAGATTCCCTGGAGGAGGGCATGGCAGCCCACTCCAATATTCTTGCCTGGAGAATCCCATGGACAGAGGAGCCTGATGGGCTAGAGTCTAATGGGTTGCGAAGAGCTGGACACAACTAAAGGGATTTAGCACACAGAGCATGCATAATCACCTGTATCAATTTCCAGTTCACTCTTCTTCCTATTTTTGGAGCTCAAAATACTGTCTTATGCCAAAATCCATCATTCTTGCCCTGGGAATATGCATAATGCTATGGCATCTGCCTTGTTTCAGAAGTGTATGGCCACACCTTTCTGCTCTGATTAGCTCTTGATGTCTAAGTTACTCTCTTTTCTTATTATGTTCTCTCCTATCACAGTTGAGTTCCAGCTGGTGAAACACAAAGAAGCCCATCCTTTGTACCAGAGCACTGTAGAAATGATGCTGAAATGAGTGGTCTGGTTTTATATCCAGTGTAAGAAGCAGCTCATCACCATTTTGTTTCTTCTCTAAAGGAGAGCACAACAAACTCTCCTCATTTGAATTATATCAATGAAGATAACATTTTCTGAACTCCAACTCTATACATATGGTCTGTCAAATGATTTTTATATATGATTTATGACTTCATGAAGTCTTGTAAAGCTTAACAATTGAACTGCATTATCAAATAGTTAATCTATCATTTATTAAATATAATAATATCACAGGATGCCAGTACTTATGAAAACAATAATTATTGAATTCAGCATGTGAAGCTTCTCCTTTAATATATACTATAGAATGGAATACATGAAGCTTAAACTGTTGATACCAAAAGTGGATCATAAATGTACTTCTCATGTTATCTTTACAAAAGGCAGAGTTCCAGCTGACAGAGTTCTTTTTTTTAATATTATTATTATTTTTTTTTATTAGTTTTGCCATACAATGACATGATATCGCCACGGGTTTACATATGCTCCCCCTCCACAGAGTTCTAACATGGCAAACTCTTTCCTGTTGTTTCTCTGAGAAGTTTGAAAAGAAATATTCATTGTTACAGCTGATGCAGGTTTAAAAAAAAAAAGAATATTAAAGAGTTTACAAGAAGCAAGGAGGAAGCATAAAGACAGACAGATGAAGGTGGGAGGAAAAGGTTATGATCCAATCAGACATCCTTTATTTCTGAACAATAAATTATGTGGTTTCCTACTAATGATAAAAAGAGAAGGAGGGCACTTGAGAGGTGCTGCCACAGAAAAGGCTTTTAAAAGCCATCAATTGATGCTGATTCTAAAATCCCTAATAAATCATTTAGCAAGCTGCATGTTATGTTTAGGTACATCACACAAACGTGCGGTGTAGCACATGGATGCATTCCAAAGGCTGTTCAAGTTACAGCCTCAGAAAAAAAGGGCAAGACTGTGTCGGCCATGTTCCCTTCCAGCACACTTCCTGGCACACTGCTGTGTTCACAACAGCATTTGTTTAATGAATAAATAATTTATTACGTGTCCCTTTACACACGCTAGAAATAAGGTTCGCCTGACTCAATATTAAAATAGAAAATTATAAAAAGCTCTGAACTTGACTTTGGAGACAGGTTGAGTGATTTTCAAAAGAAGGTGCGGTGCATTCTTTTTCATCTCACTGACATTAATCAACATGATTGCAACCAGACAGCATGGACAAGATACTGTCACATATTCCAACATGCAATCAGCAAGAGCAGTTATGTTCAAATGTTTCTAACCCAATGACATTTAAAACTGTGGGTCTGAAAAGGGAGCAAGGTAAATGATACTGCTGAAAACTATCCTGTGAAACTATAATTTCTCAAGAAGTAAAGGGCCTTACAAAAGGTAAAATATTTTGCCTCGTTAAAGAATAACTCTCAGAAGGCCTTAGGCTGTCTAAAGAATTTTCCCTTAAATACACACCCTTATAATTACAACTTAGGCCTTCAACCCCAAATTAAGAAAACAAAATAAATAATATAGAATAAGGCTTCAGCTGGAAAGATTACTAAGCCCTGGCAATGAATAAAATTCGTGTAGGTGAAGGCTGATGCTTCATTATTTATTAGTCATTATTATAGCTTTCTCCATGTCCTTCTTTAGCATGCTAATTATGGTCACACACACAAAAGTATGCATTCTAAACTGTTCTCACTAAATTTAAAGATAAATTGTAAGAAAAAAGTAACCCTATGGAAAAAGTACCCTCTTATTACAGCATATGGGTTTTAGCTCTGTATACTTACTCATATTAAGAAATGAATCACTGGATCTTACAGGAAAGCCTGGCCTTAGTAATCTCCTGATCCATTTATCATCAGCAGATGCTCACTCTGGGTGCAACCTGAATGATTGCTCCCAGAAAGCTCATAATTGCTATAATTAGGGTCACATGACCTCCAGCTTGTCTTGCTTAGGAAAAAAATAAAAAAGCAGATGGCCAAATATTAGCATTTGAATGAGCACCAGAGGTCCTTTAGATGAGGGGAGTTAAAGTTAAATGCACCAGAAAGCTGTGAATGTCTGATCTCAAACACACTTAAAAGAGTAGCTTATGCTTTTTTTTTTTTTTTTAATTGTCCACTCTGCTCTCTTCAGAGGCCCACTATCCTTTACAAAAGCCAAATCTGGGCAGTCCTACCCAACTCGTCTACCCAGCAACCAGGCTACTACAGAGTGCAAGGAAAGAGGAATGATTGTACTTCCCCCTTTCGTTTTTCTTTTACAATTTCTTCAGTTATCCTTTTCAAACACATGTAAATCTTTATAATGGGCTAATTAAGTCTCAGGCCATGCTCACATTCAGAAATGTTTTTTCGAAGACCTGGGAGACATCATTTTGAAATGCAAGCTTCAAGGGGTAATAGCTCCTCTATCTCCCTTGCTGGAGAGTATTAGAGCCTAATTTAGGTTGGCTTCTTGCTCCAAGTTGTAAAACTACTTCCCGCTATAAAGGTACTAGAAGTCTCTCTATCCACAGAAGAAAATCAATTAGCTAACACAGATGGTCACTCCAATTGCCAAGTAAATTCAGTCCTCTTACTAGAGGACTAGTTATTATTTATCTTGAAAACTTCTATGTGACAGGTTGTATTTGCTTGGCTATTTAGTAGGTTGAAATTTCTTTTGGTCTTTGTAGTCTCTTAGTGGATTGCCTCTGGATGCTTGTCACATTCTAATTTAATGCTTATTCATTAACAGGAGTGTTTTCTTTGTCTACTAACTTTGTGGAAAGGATTTCTGGATTGGGAGAGGTTTTTGTTTTTAATTATATTTCCCCAACAATTTCAATTCCAATTAACTCTTCTCCCTGGAGTGAAGGCCTTTCAGATAATTTAACAAATAATTCAAATGGTGAAATTCCAAATTTCCCAAGTGAAATTTATTAAAGAGATAAAATATTTAATTTTACTCTTTCATTTACCTTTAACTGCAAACAAGCTTGGTAATATTCATTCCAAAATAAAACAAATCCAGAGAGCATGAATGTCAGTTGGAACATTTGGCTCCCATGTGTCAAGATATTGGTGTTTATTTTTTCCTCTAAAAAAACCTAACATAAAACATAATTTTACTAACGGAAGCTCTTGGAACAGACCCCTAGATTAACATTTCTCTGTGTCATTATTCTTTGTGCACAAAAAGACCAGGAAAAAAAAAAAATCTCATGATGGATTAGATTCCTGCTCATAGTTTAAAAAAATAGATATACATAAAAGTAGTTCAACAAATATTTTTTGAAAGAGAAAAACTGGAAGGTTGAGACAGAAAGGGAGATGGAAGAGGCAGAATCTTGGTCCAAAGTGAACTTGTCTTGCAACCTCTGTTCCAGATATAATCTTCCAGTCCTAGTCCCTTCTCTGTGCCTTGGCTTGGCTTCTGTAGACCCCTTTTAGGATAAGCCCTTCTTTTTCTAGCTCTCACATTCCACTGTATCTATTTAAATTGTTTACCTTTAAACCCCGCTGAACTTCCTGTTCTTATAAGGTCCTTGTGAATCACAGTGAAGTACCTCTTTTCTGGATCTCTCTAGAAAGTTATAGCTGTACTTAGTATTTGACTGCCTTGCCATGTATTAGCTGCTATTTACATGCATTCATTTTTCCTTCCCCTTAACTTGACGGCAAGGTACTAGAGAGCAAAGAAATCATTTTTAACACTTCTAAAGCATTCATAGAACCAAGGTCTCAAAAGAACTATAAGTGTATCCTCAATACTTGATTTAGTAATAACTGCTCTGATGCATTAGAATTATATCTTCTCATGTGGGCTTACTTCACATATGCCAAGGTTTTACTATCAGAGTACTGGTTTAGAAGTACCATCACTGATGAATTTTCACAGAACTATGAAACTGTCAGAAACAACCTGATTCCCCAAAGCCTACATCATTAAAAGACAGAGTCATCATCTGGCTGTTTCTTTTTTTTTCTTTCCTTTTAGACAGTTCTGTTTGGCTATTAGGCACTTATCTGTGACTAGATTATATATATATAATATATAATATATAATATATATATATATATAAACTATTCTCTTCCTTGGGTACAATTCACCCTTCCCCCACCCCTCATCATCTTCCCACTCTTAAAGTGTCATACTTCCAGGAGGAGCACCCTATTAAGGACTCCTTCATCCAAGAAAATGGTACAATTTGACTAGCTGAATGGACATCATTTATGATGGTGTCAAAATGTGAGATAAAGAGCTAGGTATCAAGAATAGTATCAGTGTGGTCTTTATGAGATAAATAATGAACTGGAAAAATATCTCTGATCTAAGCATGACATAGAAGTTGCGAAGAAACTGTGTTTAATCCAAAGAGAAGCCATTTACCTCAAAAAACTTTCTGAAAGAAAAAACAAATCAAATCACATTTCAAACACTTTTATGTTTCCCCCTGGCATTTTGCCATACTATTTCTGAAAATTTCCTATTCGGCTTTGTTGAACAACGAAGTAATCGAATTTTGCATCTTCTTTATATTTATCAAAGGAACCAAAAATGGTTCCTTTTCCCTCTAGTAGCTTGTCATCAAGTTAAGGGAAGGGAAAAATGAATGCGTATAATTCAGTTCAGTCGCTCAGTTGTGTCCAACTCTTTGCAACTCCATAAACCGCAGCATGCCAGGCCTCCCTGTCCATCACCAACTCCCAGAGTCCAGCCAAACCCATGGCCATCAAGTCGATGATGCCAACCAGCCATCTCATCCTCTGTGGTCCCCTTCTCCTCTTGCCCTCAATCTTTCCCAGAATCAGAGTCTTTTCCAGTGAGTCAGCTCTTCACATCAGGTTGCCAAAGTACTGCAGTTTCAGCTTCAACATCAGTCCTTCCAATGAACACCCAGGACTGATTTCCTTTAGGATGGACTGGTTGGATCTCCTTGCAGTCCAAGGGACTCTCAAGAGTCTCCTCCAACACCACAGTTCAAAAGCATCAATTCTTCGGCACTCAGCTTTCTTTATAGTCCAACTCTCACATCCATACATGACCACTGGAAAAACTATAGCCTTGTCTATATGGACCTTTGTTGGCAGAGTAATGTCTCTGCTTTTTAATATGCTGTCTAGATTGGTCAGAACCTTCCTTGCAAGGAGTAAGCGTCTTTTAATTTCATTGCTGCAGTCACCATCTGCAGTGATTTTGGAGCCCCCAAAAATAAAGTCAGCCACTGTTTCCCCATATATCTGCCATGAAGTGATGGGATCGGATGCCATGATCTTAGTTTTCAGAATGTTGAGCTTTAAGCCAACTTTTTCACCCTCTTCTTTCACTTTCATCAAGAGGCTCTTTAGTTCTTCTTCACTTTCTGCTATCAGGTGGTGTTATCTGCATATCTGAGGTTATTGATATTTCTCCCGGCAATCTTGATTCCAGATTGTGCTTCCTCCAGCCCAGCATTTCTCATGATGTACTCTGCATACATTCTGGCCTCTTCTATTTTCTATTTTATTTTATGACAATAATTTAAAGACCTTCACTGGTTTTATTCCATCTTGGGAGAAATACCAGAAGGTATTACTCATGTAAAAACAATGAAAAGAAGAGAATTTTGATAGAGAATTTAAAAATGACTTTAAATCTTCCTTATTTAAGGTCCATAACTATGCAATACCTCATATAATCCTTAAATGAAGTATAAATTATTTTTAATCTAGCTTTGAAGATAAAATAATAAAGTCAGACAACTTTTCTACAAGGCATAAGAATTCAAGTCAGAGGCATAAACTAGAATAAGAAGAGAGATCCAGGTCTGGGCAGAAATAATGAGATACTGAAAATAATCTGAATGCTCAACAATGAGTAAATGGTAAAAAGAATTATGGAATAGGATGAAATATTACACAGTCATGAAAACTGCATTTTCAAGAAACCGGGAGTAACAGGATACAAAGTTTAACTTCAGTTTTGTGAAAATAAAAAAGTCAAAATCTGGAGGGAAATACACCAAAATACTGGTCACAGTATAATAAAAAAGAAAACAAATTTAAAAAATGAACTCACCTTGTTTTAAAAAGTAAAAAGTGTGGTGTAAAGTGTTTTTAAGAATCATTATCAAGCTTCACTTTATAGTCTCCAAACTTTACCCTGATTATCTTTTATAACAATGTGAAATTTAATTTTTTCAATCTAAATTCATTAAACACTATATTTCATAGAATCTAAGATACAAACCACTGTAAGAAACACTTTATTTGCCATCTACAAAGAAAAAAGAATTACCGATTTAACTACAGTAGTTTTTGATTTTATATAGTTTAATGTAAAAATGTGTTTCTTAGAGTTGATGAAATACTTCATGGACATTTAAAACTTTTTATTGAGGTATAATTGACATACAGTTCAGCTCAGCCCCATGAACCCCAGCATGCCAGGCCTCCCTGTCCAGCACCAAGTCCCGGAGTTCACCCAAACTCATGGCCATTGAGTCAGTGATGCCATCTAACCATCTCATCCTCTGTCGTCCCCTTCTTCTCCTGCCTTCAATCTTTCCCAACATCAGAGTCTTTCCAAAGCAGTCAGCTCTTCGCATCAGGTGGCCAAACTATTGGAGTTACATCAGTCCTTCCAATGAACACCCAGGACTGATTTCCTTTAGGATGGACTGGTTGGATCTCTCTTGAGTCTCCAAGGGATTCAAGAGTCTTCCTCAACACCACAGTTCAAAAGCATCAGTTCTTCAGCGCTCAGCTTTCTTTATAGTCCAACTCCTATGTCCATACATGACTACTGGAAAAACCACAGCCTTTGCTAGACAGACCTTGGTTGACAAAGTAATGTCTCTGCTTTTTAATATGCAATCTAGGTTGGTCATAATTTTCCTTCCAAGAAGTAAGTGTCTTTTAATTTCATGGCTGCAATCACCATCTGCACTGATTTTGGAGCCCAGAAAAATTAAGTCTGACACTGTTTCCACTGTTTCTCCATCTATTTGCCATGAAGCGATGGGACCAGATGCCATGATCCTAGTTTTCTAAATGTTGAGCTTTAAGCCAACTTTTTCACTCTCCTCTTTCACTTTCATCAAGAGGCTCTTTAGTTCTTCTTCACTTTCTGCCTTAAGAAAGTGTCATCTGCATATCTGAGGTTATTGATATTTCTCCCGGCAATCATGATTCCAGCTTCTGCTTCTTCCAGCCCAGCGTTTCTCAGGATGTACTCTGCATTCAAGTTAAATAAGCAGGGTGACAATATACTGCCTTGACGTACTCCTTTTTGTATTTGGAACCAGTCTGTTGTTCTATGTCCAGTTCTAACTGTTGCTTCCTGACCTGCATACAGGTTTCTCAAGAGACAGGTCAGGTGCTCTGGTATTTCCATCTCTTTCAGAATTTTCCACGGTTTATTGTGATCCACACAAAGGCTTTGGCATAGCCAATAAAGCAGAAATAGATGTTTTTCTGGAATCCCCTTGCTTTTTTGATGATCCAGTGAGTGTCAGCAATTTGATCTCTGGTTCCTCTGTCTTTTCTAAAACCAACTTGAACATCTGTCAACATTATATTAGTTTCAGGTGTACAACATATACAAATATACATATTTGTATATATTGTGAAATGTTTACCACAATAAATCAACATTCATCACCATATACAGTTACACAAATTTTCTGTGTGTAAAGACTTTGAAGAGCTAGTCTTTTAGCAACTTTTAAATGTTCAATATAGTATTAACAGTAGTCTCCATGCTATACATTACATCCTACAAATTATTTTGTAACAGGAAAACTGTAAATTTTGGCTCTCTTCTACATCTCCTTTATCCATTCATCCATTGATGAACACTTAGGCTGTTTCCATATCTTGGCTATTGTAAATAAGGCTGTGATGAACATGGGTGTGCATACTGCTTTTCAAATCACTGATTTCACTTTCCTCAGAGTGTCAGAAATGGAATTGAAGATAATATGACAGATCTATTTTTAAATTTTTGAGGAACCTCCATATTGTTTTCCATAGCAGCTGTACCAATTTACATTCCCACCAACAGTGCACAAGGATTCCTTTTTCTCCACCTCCTCTCCAACAGTTATTTCTTATCTTTTTTGATAATAACCATTTTAGCAAGTATGAAGTGATATTTCACTGTGGCTTTGATTTGCATCTCCTTGATGATTAGTGTAGAAGGGAATGGCAAACAACTTCAGTATTATTGCCTTGGACAGTAAAAGATGAACTCCCCAGGTCGGTAGGTGCCCAATATGCTACTGGAGATCAGTGGAGAAATAACTCCAGAAAACATGAAGGAATGGAGCCAAAGCAAAAACAATACCCAGTAGTGGATGTGACTGGTGATAGAACCAAGGTCCAATGTTGTATACAGCAATATTGCATAGGAACCTGGAATGTTAGGTCCACGAATAAAGGCAAATTGGAAGTTGTTAAACAGGAGATGGCAAGAGTGAATGTCGACATTCTAGGAATCAGTGAATTAACATGGACTGGAATGGGTGAATTTAACTCAGATGACCATTTTATCTACTATTGCCGGCAGGAATCCCTTAGAAGAAATGGAGTAGCCATCATGGTCAACAAAAGAGTCCGAAATGCAGTACTTGGATGCAATCTCAGAAATGACAGAATGATCTCTGTTTGTTTCCAAGGCAAACCATTCAATATCATGGTAATCCAAGGCTATGCCCCAACTAGTAATGCTGAAGAAGCTGAAGCTGAACAGTTCTATGAAGACCTACAAGATCTTTTAGAAATAACACCCAAAAAAGATGTTGTTTTCATTATAGGGGACTGGAATGCAAAAGTAGGAAACACCTGGAATAACAGGCAAATTTGGCCTTGGAGTACAGAATGAAGCAGGGCAAAGGCTAATAGAGTTTTGCCAAGAGAACGCACTGATCATAGGAAATACCCACTTCCAACAACACAAGAGAAGGCTCTACACATAGACATCACCAGATGGTCAACACTGAAATCAGATGATTATATTATTTGCAGCCAAAGATGGAAAGGCTCTATACAATCAGCAAAAACAAGACCAGGAGCTGACTGGCTCGGATCATGAACTACTTATGGGCAAATTCAGACTTAAATTGAAGAAAGTAGGGAAAACCACTAGACCATTAAGGTATGACCTAAATCAAATCCCTTATGATTATACAGTGGAAGTGAGAAATAGATTTAAAGGACTAGATCTGATAGACAGAGTGCCTGATGATCTATGGATGGAGGTTCATGACATTGTACAGGAGACAGGGATTAAGACCATCCCCATGGAAAAAAAAATGCAAAAAAGCAAAATGGCTGTCTGAAGAGGCCTTACAAATAGCTCTGAAAAGAAGAGAAGTGAAAAGCAAATGAGAAAAGGAAAGATATACCCATTTGAATGCAGAGTTCCAAACAATAGCAAAGAGAGATAAGAAAGCCTTCCTTAGTGATCAATGCAAAGAAATAGAGAAAAACAACAGAATGGGAAAGACTAGAGATCTCTTCAAGAAAATTAGAGATACCAAGGGAATATTTCCTTCAAATATGGGCTCGATAAAGCACAGAAATGGTATGGGCCTAACGGAAGCAGAGATATTAAGAAGGGGTGGCAAGAATACACAGAAGAACTGTACAAAAAAGATCTTCACGACTCAGATAAACAGAATGGTGGGATCACTCACCCAGAGCCAGACATCCTGGAATGTGAAGTCAAATTGGACTTAGAAAGCATCACTACAAACAAAGCTAGTGGAGGTGATGGAATTTCAGTTGAGCTATTTCAAATCCTAAAAGATGATGCTGTGAAAGTGCTGCACTAAGTATGCCAGGAAATTTGGAAAACTCAGCAATGGCCACAGAACTGGAAAAGGTCAGTTTTCACTCCTATCCCAAAGAAAGGCAATGCCAAAGAATGCTCAAACTATCATATAATTGCACTCATCTCACACACTAGTAAAGTAATTCTCAAAATTCTACAAGCCAGGCTTCAGTAATACATGAACCATGAACTTCCAGATGTTCAAGCTGGTTTTAGAAAAGGCAGAGGAACTGGGGATCAAATTGCCAACATCCACTGGATCATCAAAAAAGCAAGCGAGTTCCAGAACAACATCTACTTCTGCTTAATTGACTATGCCAAAGCCTTTGACTGTGTGGATCACAATAAACTGTGGAAAATTCTGAAAGAGATGGGAATACCAGACCATCTGACCTGTCTCTTGAGAAACCTGTATGCAGGTCAGGAAGCAACAGTTAGAACTCAACATGGAACAACAGACTGGTTCCAAATAGGAAAAGGAGCACATCAAGGCTGTACATTTTCACCCTGCTTATTTAACTTGAATGCAGAGTACATCATGAGAAATGCTGGGCTGGAAGAAGCACAGGCTGGAATCAAGACTGCTGGGAGAAATATCAATATCCTCAGATATGCAGATGACACCACTCTTATGGCAAAAATTGAAGAGGAACTAAAAAGCCTCTTGATGAGAGTGAAAGAGCAGAGTGAAAAAGTAGGCATAAAGTTCAACATTCTCAAAACTAAAATCATGGCATCTGGTCCCATCACTTCATGGCAAATGGATAAACAGGGGAAACAGTATCAGACTTTATTTTTGTGGGCTCCAAAATCACTGTAGATGGTGATTGCAGCCACGAAATTAAAAGACATTTACTCCTTGGAAGGAAAGTTATGACCAACCTAGACAGCATATTGAAAAGCAGAGATATTACTTTACCAATAAAGGTCCATCTATTCAAAGCTATGGTTTTCCCAGTTATCATGTATGGATGTGAGAGTTGGATGGTGAAGAAAGCTGAGCGCTGAAGAATTGATGCTTTTGAACTGTGTTGTTGGAGAAGACTCTTGAGAGTCCCTTGGACTGCAAGGAGATCCAACCAGTCCATCCTAAAAGAGAGCAGTCCTGGGTGTTCACTGGAAGGACTGATGTTGAAGCTAAACTCCAGTACTTTGGCCACGTCATGCGAAGAGTTGACTTATTGGAAAATACTCTAATGCTGGGAAGGAATGGGAGCAGGAGAAGAAGGGGACAAAGTGGATGAGGTGGCTGAATGGCATCACCGACTCAGTGAACATGGGTTTGGGTAGACTCTGGGAGTTGGTGATGGAAGAGGAGGCCTGGCATGCTGCAGTTCATGGTATCGTAAACAGTCGGACACTACTGAGCGGCTGAACTGAACTGAACTGGTGATTAGTGATGTTGAGCATCTTTTCATATACCTGCTGGTCATCTGTATGTATTCCTTGGAAAAATGTCTATTATATCCTCTTCCTATTTTTAAATTAGAGAGCTTGTTTTTTTGCTACTGAGGTATATGTGTTTCATATATATTTTGGATATTTGCAGTTTATAAGACGTATGATTTGAAAACATTTTCTCCCATCCAGGAGGTTGCCTTTTATTTTGTTCATGGTTTCCTTTACTAGACAGAAGTGTAAGCGCAGTTCTGATATTCCATTTTAAATATAGCTATGTATAACTTGGGGCTTCCCTGATAGTTCAGTTGGTAAAGAATCCACTTGCTGTTATCTAGCAATACTAGTCATTTTACTCAGTATTATTATATAAAAAGAAGCTTTTCTATGAGGGAAACTTCTTTTATCCTGAAGCAAAAGAACCTAGCTCTAATTAAGAAAAGAATAGTACTTTTTCATTATATATCATATTTTGTGTTGAGAATCTGATTGTTTCTGATGAACTGATATATCCTTCAGAAGCCTTGTTACATCTAGCCTCTTTTCCAAAACATAATTTAGTTAATTATCAAATTTAAATATCTTTTCATTCTCAGCTAGAAAGAGAAACAATACAATATATTCGATTGGGAAGACTTTGTAATATGAGAGATTTAAATATGCTTCCATTTCTAAGAACACTATATATTTTAATCAATATATTTATTTTAGAGTTATATAAAGTCATCCTGACTTTTCACAGTTAGAGCAAACACATTTAAATTATGTTCACACTCCCACAAAAGAAATTCTCCATACAGAAAATGCATACAGGATTAGATTAAAAACCATTTTTGTGTATTACTCTTATTTATTTTTCTATTTAACAAAATTTTTTTATTTCTTTTCCTTTTACATGTTTCTTTTCAATTTTTTGTTCCTTTCTGAAGAGTGGCCAAAATGAAATGAGATTTCAAGTTGTGATGTGTACCATACCAATCACAAACAAAAATCAAAAAAGAGAACAAAATACAATTTACTTTTAATTAAAATTTAAAAACAACACTTCATATTCAACCTTGTGCATTGAAAATATTCCTGGTTAAAAGATTTCTACTTTGCAAAAATTTCATTCTAGCTGTTATTTTTTACAGGCAGATGGGTAGAAGCTAGCAGGGAAAGGAGAGTAGCAGAAAGTCCAAAAAGTCTTACAAGAATTCCATGTTTAAACGTGTACAAGTTTACATAGAATATGCTTAGCAGTCAATATGAAAGGAAACAAGCCTAAATGCCCTCAATAAATTCAACTCCAAATTATATGAACAAAACAAACTGAAACAAATGCAGATTACAAATTTAACTCTCACTTTTACAGACATGTTCCTTTTTCTCTTTATTAAGTTGCCAGTTATCAGGAGGCATGATTCCAACATATCTTACTTGCTACAGTCTATCCACATTTCATAGCCTTGACTGGCAAAGTATGGAGTCCCAAAGGTTCAGACATGACAGAGCGACTGAACAGAACTGATCCACATTTCAAAGATAAGAAAGCACAGTTTGTACATGAAAAGGAAAAATAATAATAGTGTGTGTGTGTGTGTGTGTGTGTGTGTGTGCACATGCCAGTGCACAAGCCCGTGAGACAGATGTGCTGGGGGTGGAGGAACAAGGTCAAAATTGAGGCCAGGAAAGGTAATATATTTACTGTGTGCCTGCTATGTGTTGGGTGTGCGTGCTAAGTCGTTTCAGTTGTGCCCAGCTCTGTGAGACCCCACGGACTGAAGCCCACCAGGCTCCTCTGTCCCTGGGATTCTATAGGAAAGAATACTGGAGTGGAATGCCATGCCCTCTTCCAGGGCATCTTCCCAATCCAGGGACTGAACCCAAGTCTCTTATCTCTCCTGCATAGGCAGGTGGGTTCTTTACCACTAGAACCATCCAGACACTGTAATTTGAAGGCTAAATACCTGATTAATATAAGCACAAAGGAAAAGCCAATGTTTTTCTTTCTGTTAAATTATTAACCAAAACCCTTACAAAAAGTTTAGTAACACCTGGCATTTTGCTCTTTTATTAGCAACAAAAGCAGTTATTTTATTCAGAGTTTAGTTTTTATTTTTTAAACTATGAATACATGTTCTCGAGAAGAAAGGAGGAGCGAATAAAGGAAATTCTAAGCCTACTGATAGTGCCATCTAAGGCTCTGTTGTTATTCTAAACTCCATTAAGCTAGTTTTGAGTCTCCCCTAAAACCAATTAACAAGGAAACAGAGCAAAAGAATGGCATCTAAAAACTCTGCTAATTAACTGAAATATGCAATTAATGAGCAATTTTTCAGCTCTACCATGCTTAGGAAATGTGGCTACCCAACTGTGGGCTTCAAAAGTATTTCCCTGCAAACTCAGAAAGCTGACAATTCTTTAAAACACTAGCCAGCGTTACAAAGAAATAATACTTTTGATGTTTATTAAATGAATGACTTAAAATTGGATCTTTTCCTTTAATCAAAATTCTGCAAGTAAGGCAGGTAAAAGAAATGAAACTTGATATATCATCAAAGAAATACTAAGAAAACAAACACTGTTCAGAAAAACATGTCTGCAAATCTGAAATGTATCTGGTTCTCACCAAGTTACAACTTTCTTACCACAACCTGCAAAAGTACTCTGACCCAACTCTACAAAGGCTCATCAAGCGTCTATTTTATTTCACAGTTTATTCAGAATTAATATATAAACACATCACCAACCTTAATTCCAGCCAGCAGTCACAAGACAGGTTGGATCAGATCAATAAAATCTGAAAGATAAACAACAATATACCATAAATTAAATCAATTGAATGATTTAGTCTTTTACTTTAGTAAAAGGGAACATGAAGTTACTTGAATCCTCACACATAAAATTTACTGGCTGACAATACATCCACATCCATTGATAAGGGTATTATGTAGTTATGAAACTTTAAACTGATATATCGTCTGATTTTATTTAAAAACATGCATTAGATATGCAAATTATATCCTATTCTATTTTCAGCAGTTTCTATTTAAAATAGAACAATCCTTATGCTTATATTCTAAAACGTCAACCATAAATATTTTTTAACAAATTCTGTACTGAAAATACTATCACTTATCTTGAAAGATGTTTAATTTAAAACAATAAAACTGATGCATCCAATCTTTAATCTCACTTAACATCCACAGACAGTTTAGAGTGCAGGATCAACAATCTGTTTGACTGCTGCAGTCCATGGGATGGCAAAGAATCAGACACAACTGAGCAACTGAACAACACAACAATCTGATAAAAGGCAACAAAAGTCAAATAAGACGATTCCAATGACAACCTAGTATTCTTCTCATTATTTTCTTACACCTAAATCTTGCCACCAAATCATGCTGAGAAGTGTGTTCTCAAGTGGAAGGAATGAGAAAGTAAACCAACAACAAAACCAAACCCAACTTCTGTTCCAAAAGTCAGCCTGTATTTTGAACACTTAGTAGAGAAAATGACTTTACAATGACAGAGTGAGATTCTTGGCTTGCTGCAGGGAGTATCCATGGATAAATCTCCAATTAAAAAAAATAATCAAGTAAGGTTCTAAAAGTGTTTTTGTGACTAACTGGTTAGGTGTTGGAATATGTTCCACATAGTACTGTTAGAAATGGTTCATTATTAGACTCAGAGGTTAAGTCCAAAAGATAATTAACCTAAAATCATGATTATTTAATAAAAAGAACAGTCTAAAGTAATACTCATATATTCAAGATGATATGTTAATTAGCTTGACTGTAGTAATCATTTCACTATGCCTATGTATGTCGAATCATGTTGTAAATCTTTAATATATCCAACTTCATTTAAAAATATAAAAGAAATACTAGTAAAAAAGATTGAAAATTAAATTCTTTTTTAAAAAACTTGTTATTTTATATTGAGGTAGAGCCTAACAATGTTGTGATAGTTTTAGGTGAACAGTGAAGGAACTCAGCTTTGCTCAGTTCAATTCAGTCACTCAGTTGTATCTGACTCTTTGCAACCCCATGGAGTGCAGCACACCAGGCCTCCCTGTCCATCACCAACTCCCGGAGCTTGCTCAGATTAATGTCCATCGAGTCAGTGATGCCATCCAACCATCTCATCTCATCTCGTCCCCTTCTCCTCCTGCCTTCAATCTTTCCCACATCAGGGACTTTTCAAACGAGTCAGCTCTACGCATCAGGTGGCCAAAGTTTTGGAGCTTCAGCTTCAGCATCAGTCCTTCCAATGAATATTCAGGACTGATTTCCTTTAGGACTGACTGGTTTAATCTCCTTGCAATCCAAGGGACTCTCAAGAGTCTTCTCCAACACCACAGTTCAAAAGCATCAATTCTTCAGCACTCAGCTTTCCATCCCGTTCAATGATGCCATAACTCTGCAAAGTTCAGTTAGTGACAGTGTTTGTGATATAAAGGCAAGTACTAACACTGCATTAAAACCAATGTGGAATAAGAAATGAGGATGAGTGTCCAATCTGGCTCTTATGTTTGAGGGCTTGTCAATACCCAACAAGCACACATATCCTATTATTAAGTAACTGAGTTTCTAACTATAAAATACAAAGTTTTTTTTTTCTTTCAATTAATGTGTATTATTTTTCAAAAGGTGACTAAGTTAATCCCTAAATACTTTTTATGCTAATTAAACAAAACTGTGTAGTATACTCATTTTCACTATATTGATTCTTCCAATCCACGAACACGGCACATTTCTCCATCTGTTTGTGTCCTCTTTGATTTCTTTCATCAGTGTTTTATAGTTTTCTATATACAAGTCTTTTGTTTCTTTAGGTAGAAATACTCCTAAGTATTTTATTCTTTTTGTTTCGATGGTGAATGGAATTGTTTCCTTAATTTCTCTTTCTGATTTCTCATTGTTAGTGTATAGGAATGCCAGAGATTTCTGTGTGTTGATTTTGTATCCTGAAACTTTGCTATATTCACTGATTAGCTCTAGTAATTTTCTAGTAGAGTCTTTAGGGTTTCCAATATAGAGGATCATGTCATCTGCAAACAGAGAGAGATTTACCTCTTCCTTTCCAATCTGGATTCCTTTAATTTCTTTATCTGCTCTGATTGCTGTGGCTGAGACTTCCAAAACTATGTTGAAAAGTAGTGGTGAGAGTGGGCACCCTTGTCTTGTTCCTGATTTCAGGGGGAATGCTTCCAAACAATTAATCTCAAAAATACACAAGCAACTCCTGCAGCTCCATTCTAGGAAAATAAACGACCCAATCAAAAAGTGGGCCAAAGAACTTAACAGACATTTCTCCAAAGAAGACATAAAAATGGCTAACAAACACATGAAAAGATGCTCGACATCACTCATTATCAGAGAAATGCAAATCAAAACCACAATGAGGTACCACTTTACACCAGTCAGAATGGCTGCCATCCAAAAGTCTACAAGCAATAAATGCTGGAGAGGATGTGGAGAAAAGGGAACTCTCTCACACTGTTGGTGGGAATGCAAGCTAGTACAGCCACTATGGAAAACAGTGTGGAGGTTCCTTAAAAAACTGCAAATAGACTTGCCATATGACCCAGCAATCCCACTGCTGGGCATACACACCGAGGAAACCAGAATTGAAAGAGCTGCTTGTACCCCAATGTTCATCGCTGCGTTGTTTACAATAGCTAAGACATGGAAACAACCTAGATGCCCATCAACTGATGAATGGATAAGAAAGCTGTGGTACATATACACAATGGAATATTACTCAGCATTAAAAAAAAAAATTCATTTGAATCAGTTCTACTCAGTGGATGGAACTGGAGCCCATTATCCAGAGTGAAGTAAGCCAGAAGGAAAAACAATACAATATACTAACGCATATATACGGAATTTAGAAAGACGGTAACGAGAACCCAGCATGCGAGACAGCAAAAGGAACACAGATGTATAGAACAGACTCGTGGACTCTGTGGATGAGGGCAAGGGTGGGATGATATGGGAGAATGACATTGAAACATGTTAATTATCATATGTGTAATCAATCGCCAGCCCAGGATTGATGCTCGGGGCTGGTGCATCGAGATTTCCCGGGGGAGGGAGGAGGGAGATAGGAGGGAGGGTGGTTCTGGAGGGGGAGCATATGTAAACCCATGGCGATATCATGTCATTGTATGGCAAAACTAATTAAAACAACAACAAAAAACTGTGAGGTATTTCTTTCAGCCTAGGGGTGCCATAAAAAAATTACCAAGATACTCAGAATGTCATAAACTGAGAAAGTCTGGGACACTCTCTGTTAAGCATAGTATTTTGTTTTGTTTCAATTTTCCTCTACAAATTTAAAGAGAAGAAAAATCAGAAGAGATTTTATTTTTTTTTTAGAAAAAAAACTAGTAAAGAGAGATATAAAAGGAGAGGGAGAAATTATTTTCTTAAAATCAGAGTAAAAATACTAGGAGACTGGGAAGGACGGTGGTTCAGTACACTGCACACATGTGACTGTGTGTCCATGTACACGTATGCGTGCACTTCTGGGCATGCAAGAGGTAGCTAAAATAATACACATGAACACCAGGATGTGAAAGACAAAGAACCCAGGGTGGCCTACTGTACATGTATACATGTTAACCACAGTGACCATATGTCAAAAGTGGTTCCCCTAGTTGCTTAGAGTCAAGGAATGACTGCATAGAACCACATGTTAACTTATGTACAGTTTTAAGTCTCAATATACCATTTGATCACAACTGCTTCTTGCTAAGAGTGTTTGGCATACTAAATCGATATCTTGATATCTTTAGACTCAAATAGATCAGATTTTTATCTGGTCTGCATAAACTTTCAAATATATGGGTGCATGCTCAGTCACTCAGTCATGCCTGACTCTTTGTGACCCTTTGGGCTGTAGCCCAATAGGCTCCTCTGTCCATAGGATTCTCCAGATAAGAATACTGGAGTGGGTTGCCATTTCCTCTACAGACAATCTTCCCAACCCAAGGATTAAGCCTTCATCTCCTGTGTCTCCTACACTGCAGGTAGATTCTTTACCCACAGAGTATATATTCAAATATATACTGTCAAAAGTGAAAGCCACTCAGTTGTGTCCAACTCTTTGACATCCCATGGACTATATAGTCCTGGGATTCTCCAGGCCAGAATACTGGAGTGGGTAGCCATTCCCTTTTCTAGGGGATCTTCCCAACCCAGGGATAGAATCCAGGTCTCCTGCATTGCAGGCAGTTTCTTTACCAGCTGAGGCACCAGGGAAGCCCATCCTGTCAAAGTAAAAACTAAATGAGACTTGTAGAATTTTTCAAAAGTCAAGCTTTATAATTCACGAACCTGGCTGCTTTATATGATTCATAATGGCCACCTGATGGAAAGAGCTGACTCATTGGAAAAGACCCTGATGCTAGGAAAGATTGAAGGCAGGAGGAGGGGCATGACAAGGACAAGATGGTTGAATGGCATCACTGACTCAATGGACATGAGTTTGAGCAAGGTCCAGGAGTTGGTGATGCACAGGGAAGCCAGGCATGCTGCAGTCCATGGGGTCGCAAAGAGTCAGTCATGATTGAGCTTCTGAACAACAACAACAAATGTGACTAAGAAGATATTCTGACCTACCCCCATCACTGTCCAATCAACCCATCTCCATCTCCAAAAATTTTTATTTTCTTTTCAGCATAGCATATGTGACACACAAACTTTGTTTAAGACATCAGTACTATTTCAATTATGTGAACTTTGTATTTGAACCCATTGGCTTAGCACACAGAAGAATATCAATAAGTAATTATTAAATGAATGAAGGTGCTTAGTGTCGTACTTTTCTGCTGCTGCTGTCAAATTTAAAGAAATAGTTGAAAATCCCCCTTTTAGCTGAGATAAGGAAAAAAATCCCATCCATGACCCACCTGATTTGCAATGAAAATGTGTAATATAAAAGTTCTGAGGGAGAAGAGGTGTTCATTTTTGACCTGGTGAACTCACACTGTCTAGGAAATTTTGTTTGCTTATTTGCTTTTCTTATCTTAAGGGCAGCACATCCATTTGCAGTGCCTGGAGCAGCTGCTTTGTAAAAAATTCTCTGAACCTTTTATTTCCCCCACTCAACCCAGTTATGGAGCAAATAGGCACAGAATAGTGAAGATTTATGTTGCCCTAATGCTCAATGCTCACTGTGAACATCTGCCATTTCACACACAGAGGTCAAGACTTTTTGTGTAGTATTTTGCCAAACAATGCCCTCAAGCATAACTCAAATGAAATTCTTTTCAGTAGGATTCAGCATCTGCTTTTAGGCAGCTTAACTTATCAGTATATTGAAAGCACCATTTCTTCAGCCTTTAAGTCTCTTTCTCCACACTAAAAAGGCAGGGAACATGTCAGAAAATAATCTTAAGAATTAATTGCTAAATCTTTCTTTCCCCTCTTTATCCAATGAGAAATAATCTTACATTGGTCTATTATACATCATTTTGTGATGGTCAGGTTGAATTATAAACTTGATACCAGGAAGCAGTACTCCTGTTTAGGTCTCACAAAGAATAAAAATAGAAAATAATAGATATATTTTTGCTATTAGATTATGAAGGTCAACTCTCAATTGAAAAATCTTTCATGTTTTCTGTACTTCTCCCTTCTTAAAGTTCCACAAGAGTCTCAATGAAAATAAACTATAACTGCCTGAGTCACAGAAAAGTTACTGTTGAGCTTCACTTGACATACAAGTAGGGAATACTACAGTATGCAAATTAAAATTAAAAATCAATTCTATTTTTAAAAATATATTTAAGGGCTTATTAATAATAAGTACAATCCTTATATTTTAAAATACAGAACAGTTTAAAAAATAATATTGTTTACTATTTCAAAGATCAAAAGCTCTTTGCCATCTAAAAGCTTAGTTAGAATCTAGTGGGATAGAAGTGGTTATGAAATATCAAAAGACAAAAGTCAATGATACAAAGCAGAATATATCTTTTGTCACTAAGAAATATCAACAAAGAGCTAAGGGACACTGGAGAACAAAGGAGGAGAAAAATGAAATCCTATTATATGAGGATAAGGATTCAGAGGTGCATTTGAGTTGAGCCTTGAAGGACGCAAAGAATTGTGATAGGTGGAGACAGAATGGAAATGAGAACAACTCAGACAATGGACTCAGACAAAGGACTTAGCAGCAAAAAGTAATGAAAAAAGCAAAGACCAAGGGGTATCTGGGCCCAATCTAGCTGGAGTATAATACACAAGAAGGGCAATGATTGGGTGAAAGTCTAGGTTGGGTTTGTATAGGCAGAAATGATCTTGAATGACAATCTGAGGAGAATAGAGAATTAAATATATTTAATTTTCCCCACTGGAGAAGGAAGTGGTAACCCACTCCAGTATTCTTGCCTGGAGAATTCTGAGGAGCCTGGCAGGCTACAGTCCATGGAGTCACAAAGAGTTGGACACAACTGAGTGACTATCACTCACTCACTTAATTTTGTACACTAAAGTGAACCACTGAAGGTTTTCTATTCAAGAATGACATGATTAGGATATGTAAGGGACATCAATGTGTAGACTGGATCAGAGATGAGGAGATATTAAACAGTAGACCATTTAGGTGTCTCCTTCAGGAGTCCAAGTGGTGGGTAAGTAAGCATCAGTTTGTGTAGAGACAGTGTTGATGCAAAGAAGGAAGAAGCCTGCAACTACTGCAGATGCAAGCAGTTAAGACTGCTCAGGCTATGTAACAAAATACCATATAGTGAGTGACTTAAACAATACAAATATATTTCTCAGAACTCTGGAGGCTGGAAGTCTGAGGTCAGATGCCAGTTCAACCAGGTTTTGGTAAGAGGCTTATAGCTAGCTACCCTCTCACTCTCTTCTCCCGTAGTCATTGTCATATTAGGGAGCCACCTCTGTGACCTTATTGAACATTAGCAGACAAGAATACTGGAGTGAGTTCCCATTGCCTCCTCCAGCAGACCACATTTTGTCAGAACTCTGTGCTATGCCCCATCTGTCTTCGTGGCCCTGCACAGCATGGCTCATAGCTTCATTGAGTTACACAAGCCCCTTTGCCATGCAAGGCTGTGATCCAAGAAGGGGAATATTCTGAAAAGATTATTCCTAAATAGTCGCATTGATGGCTTAGGGTTTCAACGCATGAATTTTGAGTTCAGTCCAGGGCAGTGCGTATAAGTAGTGTGTATAACCTATGGGGTTTAGGAACTGGTTGGCTATGAAAAGGCACGTGACAGAGGGTAAAGAGTCAAGAGAATTCTGAGTGTTAGAAACAAACAGACCCCCATAAAGATGTTGTTCTTAGAAACAGGGAAGGCTAAAGGCAGATCAGGTGGCTGAGCAAGAGGAAAGGGTTATAGGCTTTTTTTTACACACATTAATTGTGAGTTCCTGGCAGGATAATCAAGGGAAGGTATGCATCAGACAACTAACTTATTCATAAAGGGTAGATTTCATGTGATATGCAAAAGAATGAAATCTTATCTAACACTGAAAGAAAACAAAAAGGAATGAACATTGTGGAGATAATAACTGGGCTAAAATACATCAATATAGGGTCAGAAATGTATGTTCCAAATTATAGAAATAGGTTGTCTAGCCAGCCCACATTATTGTATATTTAATCACACTTTTCCTTGATAGACAGGTATAACACTAATAGAGCACTGGCTGTGTGGAAGCCCATATTGTTCACAATGAATGTCACATCCTGTCTGCCCAGGCTGTGGGCTGCTCTGGGTCAGTGACCCAGTAAACCCACATTTGTATCTCAAGCACTTAGAGTGGTGTATGGCACAAAGTCAGGGATCTATAAATGCAGGATGAGTCACTCCCAGATAAAAGAGGCTGAGTCATGGGCACTCCAACTAACTTCACCTCTAGACTTTGTATTGTTCGCATAAAATGACATCGTCGGAAGAGAGGCACTAGCTATGATGCCTAATGGAATGTTCTGAACACATAGGCTCACATGTTCCCTGTAGCTGCTGTGACAATGCTTGGAAGGAGAGATTAAGGGTAAAGAGGACCAGTTCTACACTGGGATTTTGTATCTACCCATCTGCTGTCACAATACAGGAGGAAAAAAAAGTGTGACACAGCAACTCAGCAACTAGAAGTATTAATAGCTACTCATTTAAGTTGAAGAAGTTTTAAATGCTCAATTATGGAGTCTGTTTTATGAAAACTACAGTACTATCTCTAATACAAAAACAATAATAGGAGACAATCCTTGTTAAATACAACCCAGACATTGTACAAACTATGTCTCAAACATTATTAATCGAATCCTCACAAGAACAAAGAAAGCAGACTAGCTAAGAGGAAACTAAGCTTATAAAGATTAAATACATAGTACCTATGGATTGAGCTTTCCCAGATGGCTCAGTGGTAATGAATCCATCTGCCAAAGCAGGAGACTGGGTTCGATCCCTGGGTTGGGAAGATGCCCTGGAGAAGGAAATGGCAACCCACTCCAGTATTCTTGACTGGAGAACCCCATGGACAGAGGAGCCTGGCAGACTACAGTCCATAGGGTCACGAAAGAGTCAGATACAACTTAGCAACTCAACAACAAAACCACCTATGCATGTCTGGTATATGGCCTGTGTATATTTATATATGCTTTTTTCACCTTTTGCTTTTAAGTTTAGACACTCATGTGAAAGTCACTCAGTCATGTTCAACTCTTTGTGACCCCATGCACTGTAGACTGCCAGGCTTCTCTGTCCATGGAATTGTCCAGGCAAGGATACTGGAGTGGGTAGCCTATCCCTTCTCCAGGGGATCTTCCCAACCCAGGGATCGAACCCAGGTCTCCAGCACTGCAGGTGGATTCTTTAAACTCTGAGCTAACAGGGAAGCCCTTAGACACTCACGTGTCTGTGCAATTCCTTACAGAATTCTGGCACAATCAAATTCAGGCAGAAACAATAAGGGTAATGCTTTGAAAACACTGTAGAAAACAAATGACAAAATTTTGAAATAGAAAGACGCCAGACTCCTGTAGTTCTAAGCATTTTTAGTGGGACAAATCTTTTAGAAGATGCAGGATTTATTAAGAAACTTTTTGCTGTATATGTACAATTGAATCTCTTTCCTGTACATGTGAAAGTAGCACAAAATTTTAAATCAATTATATCACAATATAAAATAAAAATTAAGCTAAAATGAATTCCAAGCTTAGAAAAAAAAATATAAACTTTCTGCTGACACTACCTCAAAG
Source organism: Antilocapra americana (assembly GCA_007570785.1). Lineage (NCBI taxonomy): Eukaryota > Metazoa > Chordata > Mammalia > Artiodactyla > Antilocapridae > Antilocapra > Antilocapra americana. Next base: position 32,975,611 of record ML660197.1, read on the forward strand.
GTCTACAGCAAAGAGTTTAATGTATTTTTATCCCAGATCTTTCCATTTTTTTTCTTCCTTGTAATATTTGTGTTATGGATGAAAAACACCAGTAAAAAGTATTGTTTATTGAGAGCCAAAATGCATCTGAATAATGCTATATTTATTTTGATAATGAGATAGTACAGGTGAGTGAAAATGGAATCAACAAAAGCCAATAAGTTTATTTTCTGCAAGAAAACCTATCTGCTAGCTTAGATCATTAGTCTTTAAAATCTTTCCTTTGAAACCATTTCCTTTGAAATGCTTTTATAGCAAAGTGAATGCACTATCAACTACTTGTTCAAAATCTTTAGTGGGGCACCTTTTGATTAATACTTGGATTCACAGCTGAGATTTGAAAAGATGTGAAATGTATGTGAGCACTCATTGAGCAGGAGAAATGTATGCATAGTCTAACATCAAGATGCTTTTTTCAAAGATTAATCCTACAATCTAGATTTTTTTTCTAATTCAGAAAGTACACATTCTCCTAAGATTATCAAAAAGTCATTTTGTCATCTCAGTAAAACCTGAATTTCAAAGGAATGAACAACTATAAGGTAATCCTTAAACAATGAAATAAATCTGTCCCCCAAAGCTCTAATTTCCTGAAAACCCTAGGACATGCACTAAGAAGCCAAATTGGAGCATTCCACACATTTCTGGACCTACTTCTCTGAGTCAAAAGCTTTCTCCAGGGTGAACCCAGGTATATTTAACTCCTCTAGATGTTATTATTATAAATAATTTCCAGCATAATTTAACTAATTTAATAAAAGATGTCAAACCCTCAAAAAGAGGTATAAATGGATTGACTTCAGAATTATTTATTATAAAGAAAATTTTCATCAATTTTAATATTCTTGTTGCATTACATGCTATATACAAGGAACCAAAAATGAGGTCAGAATTTATATATTACAACTGAAAATCCTATTTCTGGAACAAATACAGCTACAACAAAAGTTAGGATTTCCTATAAGTCTGAAAACATTCATGTAAAAAACATCTGCTATTACCACATGTAAAATGTTAAGTAGTTTTTCAGACTCTGTCATCCCTCAACTGTCCTAATTAAGGGTTAGAGCTTCAAATTTTCTCCAACATAAAGTGGACCAAAAAGCAGTACAGTAGAATAAAAATAGCTTAAACTCACTGCACATCTTTTCCCTACTCTTCACATATAGGTAGTCCTAGACTTATAATCTGTTAACCATTTATTTAAAACTATAAGGAAAATATTACAAACGGTGGTTAAATTCCTAATCCAGTCTACTTAATCCTTACTCTAACTGAAGTAGTACTGCATAGCTAATTTGAATGTTTTATGGTCTGACTGTGATCCAAGACACAGCTTCATTATTTTATTGTAAGGATGTGTTCCCAACCAAACGGAATACACTAGGGAATTAGTTATATACTCTATTAACTAGTGATTTTTTAATTTTTAAAAAAACTTTTATTTTGTATTTTCAACTAACAATGTTGTGATAGTTTCAGGTGAACAGCAAAGGAATACAACCATACATATACATGTATCCATTCTCCCCCAAACTCCTCCCCTATTCAGGATAACTAATGATTTTTGAATAACTGCTTCATGGCAGGCACTTTTCTCAGGACTGGAAAATAATGATAGGAGATAAGTTATGGAAGGTTTTCTGCCCTTTTAGAGGTTGATTCCTCCAGTGAATATAAACACATAAGAGAATGATGACCGCTATGAGGAAAATAAAGCAGGGTAGGGGGTGAGTGAATGAATTGTGGTGGGAGCTTTCTCCATCCCCAGTTTCAGAAGCAAGAAAGCGGTAGAAGCTGAAATGCCATTTATCACAGCAAGAAAGCTAGACCCTCACCTGATGCTTTTTCAGATGAAAATATTTCAACAGGCAGATGCCTGACCTATAACTGTCCTGAAGTTGAAAAGTATAAATAAAACAAATACATTTGAATTCTGAAAGTCCACAGAAAGTACAATTTGGGAACTAGTGTGGGTTTTACTAACAGTGTTGGTACAACACGAAAGCAAACATCTTGTATATAGGACATTAGTTTTTCCACATGTATAGTTTTGATTAATCCTGTGTTGACCTAGATTCAGATGACTCTGACTCATTATCAAATATGACACCTGCTTCCCAAAGAAAGGTAATCTCTAGTAATGGGTTATTTTTCATTGCTAGCTTGCCAAAGTGTCGAATGTCATGCAAGAAAGTAAATAATCCAGAGACCAAAGGAAACAAATAACCTAATGTTTGATATCTTCACGCAATGAAATGCTTCCAAATAATAACATGTGCTTCATTTTCAAACTTTAAACATAATCAAAAAAAAAAAAAGTTACAGAAGGTGGGGTCTGTAATCCATCCATAAAGAACTGATGAACGTTTCTTGCTTGGGCCAGGGACAAAATCGTTTACAATACACCACTGATTGATAAAATTCCTCTTGGCACATACACCTTCAACCAGTTAACAGAGAGGGAAATAAGCCTTGACAGCAGCCGGGCAACACCGAAACGCTGTCCCCTGTGACTCACATGGACGCAGCCGGCACCAGCCTGTACGGCGGGTCACCTTGTCACTTCTCAGAGCTCTCCGTGCTTGACGGACCCAGTGCCTCGGCAGAGTAACTGTACACACTCCTCCGCACTAGAGAAAGTCAACAGGCCCCTCCCTGCCTGTGATGAGGAATCCAACTAGCAACTTGTGTTGTGTGTGTCAGGGTTGCAGTCACGCTGCACAATTGCCATTGTGTTCCCGTCTGCCAGTTTCAGTGAGCTATGGAAACCCAGCCGGAAGATTTCAGTTCTTTCACACACAGTTTTTTTTAAACTATTGCTAACAGTCAACAAGGGATGTTTAAATAATCGAGGAGGCATTATTTTCTAGCCAGTCCCAAATCAAGAAACTCATGCTGCTAAAGGAAGAGTAAAATCACAAAGTATGTACTGATTTTCAGTAATTCATTCCCAAGCAAACTTACTGAGAAAGATAAGATTCAGTGTAATGAGCCATCAAAGAAACTACCTTGATTTCCTGGTACTGAAATGAAAAACACTGGCCACACGTCAGTAAACGCTCACTGTTGTAAGGCAGCCTACGCTTCCTACTGCACTCAGAGCAAGTCCCTCTACTGATTTAACAGTCAATACAAATGGAAAACGTAAAAGTGAAAGCACAATGAAGCAACGGACAAGCAATTAATCTCAAAAATATACAAGCAACTCCTGCAGCTCCATTCTAGAAAAATAAACAACCCAATTAAAAAGTGGGCCAAAGACCTTAACAGACATTTCTCCAAAGAAGATATAAAAATGGCTAACAAACACATGAAAAGATGTTCAACATCACTCATTATCAGAGAAATGCAAATCAAAACCACAATGAGGTACCACTTTACACCAGTCAGAATGGCTGCCATCCAAAAGTCTACAAGCAATAAATGCTGGAGAGGATGTGGAGAAAAGGGAACTCTCTTACACTGTTGGTGGGAATGCAAACTAGTACAGCCACTATGGAAAACAGTGTGGAGGTTCCTTAAAAAGCTGCAAATAGTCCTGCCATATGACCCAGCAATCCCACTGCTGGGCATATACACCGAGGAAACCAGAACTGAAAGAGCCATGTGTACACCATTGTTCATCGCTGCATTGTTTACAATAGCCAGGACATGGAAGCAACCTAGATGCCCATCAACTGACGAATGGATAAGAAAGCTGTGGTACATATACACAATGGAATATTACTCAGCATTAAAAAAAAATTCATTTGAAGCAATTCTACTCAGATGGATGAAACTGGAGCCCATTATCCAGAGTGAAGTAAGCCAGAAGCAAAAACAACAATACAGTATATTAACACATATATATGGAATTTAGAAAGACGATAACGAGAACCCAACATGCGAGACAGCAAAAGGAACGCAGATGTATAGAATAGACTTGTGGACTTTGGGGATGAGGGTAAGGGTGGGATGATATGGGAGAAGGACATTGAAACAAGTTAATTATCATATGTGTAATCAATTGCCAGCCCAGGATTGATGCTCGGGGCTGGTGCAGGGAGATTTCCTGGGGGGGAGGGAGGAGGGAGGGGAGTTCTGGAGGGGAAGCATATGTAAACCCATGGTGATATCATGACATTGTATGGCAAAAACAATAAAAAAAAAAGAGAGAGAGAAAAAAAAGTGAAAGCACTTTTTTCTTCTCAAATACAAATGAATCTTTCTTTATAATACCTTCAGATGGATTAGAGTGTCTAAGGGTCCTTACTTGTACTTTTGAAAATGAGAATGAAGCTTGAGAAGATTAAAGGAATGTCCTGAGGTCATCTAAATTGTCAGCAACATGATGAGGTCCAGCACCAAGTTTGCTGACGGGATGATAACCTGGGTAAAGCTAAATAAACTGGCAGAAAACACTGCACAATCAATCTTCTGGAAGGGCTTTGAGGCCTCTATGGAAATGCCTCCCAGCTGTCACCCACCTTCCAGGTTCCATGCATTGTATTTAATCTTCCCCATGATGAAAGGATGGTTAAAAGCAAATTGTGTGTGCTCTCTGAAGGCAAAGCACACTGATGTGACTTGGAAATTTTTCAAATGATTACTATACAGTCTGGCATTGCCAGAAGGCAAAATGAGGGGTGAATTATGACATTTGGGCCTCAATTTTCAAAATGCATTTTTTCCTATATGTAAACAGGAACCATAATAGGTAGACTGTACCAACAAAAAATAGTAATTTCAACAATTGTTTTTCAACAAAGGGTAAATGTGCCATAGAATCTTGGTACCACTACTAGTTAAAAAATCAACATTAAAACACAGTACACTTTTCAATACTAGGATTTTTTTTCTTCTTTTAGGTTTATCTCACTTTTCTGTATTTGTAAGTTTTTTTTTAATAAAAATGAACATGTGTTATGTCTAGCAATAAAAATATAAGTAAAAATACTTTCAATAAAGATTCTTATAAATTATTTTACAAAGTATTTTATCAAATATTTTCCTTTGTTGTTACACTATAAAAATCCTGCAATAAGAAAAATATTTTCAGAATAATGGATTATGTTTAGTCATTAGTGTGATATCAATAATTTTAGATTTTAAGTCTGAAGGATACCTTCATGACTTTATTTCTAAATGCTTTGCTTTGTTAACATGCAACTTTGTTCTTCTGGTTTTAAGTTCTAAAATAAGGATACTAAAATCCACTTCTACTTAATTGACAGGGTAAATGCAGAAATAACAAGATAACAATCACAATAATAAGACAGTTATAACCTGTTTCAGGTGGTCATATTTCCTAAAAAATTGGCTATGATTCTAAGAAAGTAGATAGTTTCATTTTAATCAGATTAGTATCATATCGGTATTCAAATTTTATTACTGTCTCTATCAGTATCAGTTCAGTTGCTCAGTCATGTCCGACTCTTTGCAACCCTGTGAATTGTAGCACGCCAGTCCTCCCTGTCCATCACCAACTCCCGGAGTCCACTCAAACCCACGTCCATTGAGTCTGTGATGCCATCCAGCCATCTCATCCTCTGTCAGCCCCTTCTCCTCTCCTTCTCCTCCTGCCCCCAATGCTACCCAGCATTAGGGTCCTTTCCAATGAGTTAACTCTTCGCGTGAGGTGGCCAAAGTATTGGAGTTTCAGCTTCAACATCAGACCTATCAATGAACACCCAGGACTGATCTTTAGGATGGACTGGTTGGATCTCCTTGCAGTCCAAGGGACTCTCAAGACTCTTCTGCAACACCACAGTTCAAAGGCATCAATTCTTCTGCACTCAGCTTTCTTTGTAGTTCAACTCTCACATCCATACATGACTACTGGAAAAACCATAGCCTTGACTAGATGGACCTTTGTTGGCAAAGGAATGTCTCTGCTTTTAAATATGATATCTAGGTTGGTTATAACTTTCCTTCCAAGGAGTAAGCGTCTTTTAATTTCATGGCTGCAATCACCATCTGCAGTGATTTTAGAGCATGTTTTAATCTTCTCAGTTCAGTTCAGGCACTCAGTCATGTCCAACTCTTTGCAACTCCATGGGCCAGGAGTTGCACGCCAGGTTTCCCTGTCCATCATCAACTCCTGGAGCTTTATCAAACTCATGTCCATTGAGTTGTTGACACCATCCAACCATCTCATCTTCTGTCGTTCCCTTCTCATCTCGCCTTCAATCTCAAATGAGTCATTTCTTCACATCAGGTGGTCAAAGTATCAGAGCTTCAGCTTCAGCATCAGTCCTTCCAATGAATATTCAGGACTGATTTCCTTTAGGATTAACTGGTTTAATATCCTTGCAGTCCAAGGGACCCTGAAGAGTCTTCACAGTTCAAAAGCACCAATTCTTCAGTGCTCAGCTTTCTTTATAGTCCAACTCTCACATCCATACATGACTACTAGAAAGCCATAACTTTGAGTAGATGGACCTTTATCGGTAAAGTAATATCTCTGCTTTTGAATATGCTGTACAGGTTGGTCATAGCTTTTTTTCAAAGGAGCAAGCATCTTTTAATTTCATGGCTTCAGTGACCATCTGCAGTGATTTTAGAGCCCCTCAAAACAAAGTCTGTCACTGTTTCCATTGTTTATCCAACAATTTGCCATGAAATGATGGTACTCAATGCCATGACCTTAGCTTTCTGAATGTTGAGTTTTAAGCCAACTTTTCCACTCTCCTCTTTCACTTCCATCAAGAGGGTCTTCAGTTCCTCTTCACTTTCTACCATAAGGGTAGTGTCATGTGCCTATCTGAGGTTATTGATATTTCTCCCGGCAATCTTATTTCCAGCTTGTGCTTCATCCAGTCTGGCATTTTGCATGATGAACTCTGCATACAAGTTAAATAAGCAGGGTGACAATATACACCCTTGACATACTCCTTTTCCAATTTAGAACCAGTCTGCTGTTCCATACCCTGTTCTAACTGTTGCTTCTTGGCCTGCATATAGATTTCTCAGGAGGCAGGTCAGGTGGTCTGGTATTTCCACTTCTTGAAGAATTTTCTACAGTTTGTTGTGATCCACACAGTCAAAGGCTTTGGCATAGTCAATAAAGCAGAAGCAGATGTTTTAGAAGCAAACACAAATCCAAGGCAGCTCTCCCAGGTTATGTGCTTGAATCCTACAATTTGCTTAGAAGTTAATGCTTAAGTATGTCTGAGTCTCAGTTTCCTCATTTTTAGAATGGTGATAGCCATACCTAGTTCGCCAGAGTACTTTGAGGATTAAATGAGATAATGTATGTTAAGAGCTAATCAGAATGGTTGGCATATCACAGAGGCTCCATAAATAAATTTCCTTCATTCCATAACATGCTTGTGCAAGTCGGCTTACATCTTGTGACTGATACTTATCTTCACTAATAATATACTGCCACATATGTCAAATTACAATGAATTGACCTAGTTTTTCATAAGGTTGATTCTAATAGGCTAAATGTAGTAACACTGAAGTCAATTATGCTGACATTGGGTTTCTGATGGTGACATTAATGATTTTATTTAATATAAAGCTTAACTATCCATGATTACTATCTTTTCTTTTTATTAGCCTAGACTTACACATTCACTTATGCAAATATTTCATGTGCAGTGTTGGATGTTATATACTGTAAGAGATACAAGGCATGCAAAGCACCCCACCTTCATGGAGTCACAATTTAGTAAAAGCTAAAACACACAATCAATAGAACTACAGATACTATTATAAATAGATGGGGTATCAACAGTGATTCTACACTGTCTTTGAGATTTTGGTAGAATCACTTAACACAGGGAAATAGCAACGGGAAGAGGGAGAGCAAGAACACAGGTCAGTGAGAACAAGAGTAAGATCAAGACTAATGTAATGATTTCATCAGAACATCATGATCCTTTCATACATGAACCAGCAGAACTTTGAAATATTTTTATTTTAAACTCGCTTAAGACTTTTCCTATCTATACATGAAATATAATGATGACTAGGGTAAATACTGATATCAAATCTTATAATTAACTTGAAATAATATGTTTTGACTGATACATACAGCAGGGTCACAATTGGCCAGTACCTGCCAATGGACTATAACAAAAGCAGGTATTACGAAAAAAAAAAAAAAAGCTTTAGAACATCTCAACTGAAAGTTAAAGCAAAAACTGTGACTTCAACAACAAGTAAAGCAACACTAGCTTATAGTCATACTTGAATATTTTGCCAGGTATCCATAGACTCAGCCAGCAATTCAATAGTATTCAAAAGTAAAATGCATAAGAACAAAAAATTTACAACAGCCTTCTTGTTTCTTGTGTAAACCAGAATCTAGTAATTTACCTCCAAATGGCATAAAAGATCCTAGTTAATAAAGTCAATTAGCTATAGTACCAAGTGGAGTCTACCAATCTAGAAGACTACATTATTACATTCTCAAGTTCCTTCTCCTAACAAAGTCTCTCATTTTGGCAGAACATAATTATGCTTTCCTTTCGATACATTGATTGTATCAATTGATTGATTTTAAGTTTTAATTAACTACTCTTAGTCAATACACATATTTCACTAATGGTCTATCAGCTATCTCAGTTATGTACATTACTAACTAGGGAATGGTAAAAAAAATTGTAAAAAATGTCAAATGCAGCTTCAACTGTCACACCATAATTAAATTTATGTGATATATTGAAGTAAAACAGAGGAAACAGTAGCAGTAATAAAAGTTCATCAGTTCAATCATACAAAAATCACTTGGGCTTCCTACTAGTAACTCAATTGTATTTTGATGTATAATTTGGAACAGGTTGTAATGTTCAACAATTATACCTGCTGAGGCTGAGAGGTTATAATTAGACAGTCTTCTTTAAAGATTTAATTAACAAAAATTTTATTTGGCTGCATCTTTTCTTTTTTCCTTTTTTGGTGATGGAACACTAAGCACCAACATAGTATTTTATACAGTGCAAAGTTATGCTGTTTTCCATCCATCTCAAGCTGGAAATCAGACATACTGCATTTAAAGAACAGAATTCTCTGTATTTTTCTATAATTTATTGACTCCAAGCTCATATTACTCATTCATATATCTATCATTCATTGGCTCAGAGAACTCTCTGAAATCAGCATTGTCTGAGATAGGAAATAGCACAGCAAATCTAACGACCATATCCCACATCCAAGGTAAGAGAAACCCAAGTAAGATGGTAGGAGCTGATAGAGGGCATCAGAGGGCAAACAGACTGAAACCACAATCATACACAACTAGCCAATCTGATCACACGGACCACAGCCTTGTCTAACTCAGTGAAACTAAGCCATGCCATGTGGGGCCAGCCAAGACGGACGGGTCAAGGTGGAGAGGCCTGACAGAATGTGGTCCACTGGAGAAGGGAATGGCAGACCACTTCAGTATTCTTGCCTTGAGAACCCCTTGAACAATATGAAAAGGCAAAAAGATAGGACACAGAAAGATGAACTCCCCAGGCTGGTAGGGGCCCAATATGCTACTGGAGATCAGTGGAGAAATAACTCCAAGAAGAATGAAGGGATGGAGCAAAAGCAAAAACAATACCCAGTTGTGGATCTGACTGGTGATAAAACCAAGGTCAGATGTTGCAAACGGCAATACTGCATAGAAATCTGGAAAGTTAGGTCCATGAATCAAGACAAATTGGAAGTGGTCAAATAGGAGATGGCAGGAGTGAAGGTAGACATTCTAGGAATCAGTGAACTAAGATGGTCTGGAATGGGTGAATTTAACTCAGATGACCCTTATATCTACTAATGTGGGCAGGAATCCCTTAGAAGAGATGGAGTAGCCATTATGGTCAACAAAGGAGTTCAAAATGCAGTACTTGGATGCAATCTCAAAAATGACAGAATGATTCCAAGGCACAATGATTCCATTTCCAAGGCAAATCATTCAATATCACGGTAAACCAAGTCTATGCCCTGACCGAAAATGTTTAAGAAGCTGAAATTGAATGGTTCTATGAAGACATACAAGACCTTCTGTGGTACATATACACAATGGACTATTACTCAGCCATTAAGAAGAATACATTTGAATCACTTCTACTGAGGTGGACAAAACTGGAGCCTATTATACAGAGTGAAGTAAGCCAGAAGGAAAAACAACAATTCAGTATACTAAAGCATATATATGGAATTTAGAAAGATGGTAACGATAACCCTGTATGTGAGATGCAGATGAATAGAAGTCTTTTGGACTCTGTGGGAGAGGGCAATGGTGAGATGATATGGGAGAACGGCACTGAAACATGTAAATTATCATATGTGAAATCAATTGCCAGCCCAGGTTTGATGCTTGATACAGGGTGCTCAGGACTGGTGCACTGGGATGACCCAGAGAGATGGAATTGGGAGGGAGGTGGGAAGGGGGTTTTGGAAGGAGAACACATATATACCCATGGCAGATTCATGTCAATGTATGGAAAAACCAACATGATAATGTAAAGAAAATAAATAAATAAACAAATAAAATTAAAACAAAAAGAAGAAGAAGAAGAACTAACACCCAAAAAGGAAGTCCTTTTCATTATAGGGGACTGGAATGCAAAAGTAAGAAATCAAAAAACACCTTGAGTAACAGGCAAATTTGGCCTTGGAGTACAGAATGAGGAAAGGCAAAGGCTAATAGAGTTTTGCTAAAAGAATGCACCAGTCATAGCAAACACCCGCTTCCAACAATACAAGAGAAGGCTCTATACATGGACATCACCAGATGGTCAACACCAAAATCCGACTGACTATATTCTTTGCAGCTAAAGATGGAGAAGCTCTTTACAGTCAACAAAAACAAGACTTGGAGCTGACTGGCATCCTCAGATTATGAACTCCCTATTGCCAAATTCAGACTTAAATTGAAGGAAGTGCAGAAAACCACTAGACCATTCATGTGTGACCTAAATTAAATCCGTTATGACCATACAGTGGAAGTGAGAAATAGACTTAAGGGACCAGATCTCATAGACAAAGTACCTGATGAACTATGGGTGGAGGTTCGTGACATTGTATAGGATACAGAGATCAAGACCTTCCCCAAGAAAAAGAAATGCAAAAAAGCAAAATGGCTGTCTGAGGAGGCCTTACACATAGCTGTAAAAAGAAGAGAAGCAAAAAGTAAAGGAGAACAGGAAAAGATATACCCATGTGAATGCAGAGTTCCAAAGAATAGAAAGGAGAGATAAGAAAGCCTTCCTCAGTGATCAATGCAAAGACAGGGAAAAAATAGAATGGGAAAGACCAGAGATCTCTTCAAGAAAATTAGAGATACCAAGGGGACATTTCTTGCAAAGATGGGCTCAATAAAGGATAGAAATCGTATGACCTAACAGAAGCAGAAGATATTAAGAAGAGATGGCAAGAATACACAGAAGAATTATACAAAAAAAGATTTTCATGACCCAGATAATCATAATGGTATGATCACTCACCTAAGCCAGACATCCTGGAATGTGAAGTCAAGTGAGCCCTAGGAAGTATCACTATGAACAAAGCTAGTGGAAGTGATGGAATTCCAGTTGAGCTATTTCAATACCTGAAAGATGACGCTGTGAAAATGGTGCACTCAATATGCCAGCAATTTTGGAAAACTCAGCAGTGGCCATAGGACTGGAAAAGGTCAGTTTTCATTCTAATCCCAAAGGAAGGTAATGTCAAAGAATCCTCAAACTATCACACAATTGCACTCATCTCACATGCTAGCAAAGTAATGCTCAAAATTCTCCTAGACAGGCTTCAGCAATACATGAACCATGAACTTCCAGATGTTCAAGCTGGTTTTAGAAAAGGCAGAGGAACCAGAGATCAAATTGCCAACATTTGCTGGATCATCGAAAGAGCAAGGGAGTTCCAGAAAAACATCTATTTCTGCTTAATTGACTGTGCCAAAGCCTTTGATTGTGTGAATCACAATAAACTATGGGAAATTCTGAAAGAGATGGAAATACCAGACCATCTGACCTGCCTCTTGAGAAACCTGTATGCAGGTCAGGAAGCAACAGTTAGAACTGGACATGGAACAAAAGGCTGGTTCCAATAGGAAAAGCAATACATCAAGGCTGTGTATTGTCACCCTGCTTATTTAACTTATATGCAGAGTACATCATAAGAAACGCTGGACTAAGGAAGCACAAGCTGGAATCAAGATCCCTGGGAGAAATATCAACAACTTCAGATATGCAGATGATACCACCCCTATAGCAGAAAGTCAAGAAGAACTGAAGAGCCTCTTGATGAAAGTGAAAGAGGAGTGAAAAAGTTGGCTTAAAGCTCAACATTCAGAAAACTAAGATCATGGCATCCGGTCCCATCACTTCATGGCAGATAGATGGGGAAACAGTAGCTGACTTTATTTTTCTGGGCTCCAAAATCACTGCAGATGGTGATTACAGCCATGAAACTAAAAGATGCTTACTTCCTGGAAGGAAAGTTTTGACCAACCTAGACAGCATACTAAAAAGCAGAGACATTATGTTGTCCACAAAGGTCCATCTAGTCAAGGCTATGGTTTTTCCAGTGGTCATGTATGGATGTGAGAGTTGGAGTATAAACAAAGCTGAGTGCAGAAGAATTGGTGCTTTTGAACTGTGGTGTTGGAGAAGACTCTTGAGAGTCCCTTGGACTGCAAGGAGATCCAACCAATCCATCCTAAAGGACATCAGTCCTGGGTGTTCATTGAAAGGATTGATGTTGAAGCTGAAACTCCAATAGTTTGGCCACCTGATGCGAAGAGTTGACTCCTTTGAAAAGACCCTGATGTTAGGAAAGATTGTAAGCAAGATGAGAAGGGGATAACAGAGGATGAAATGGTTGGATGGCATCACTGACTCAATGGACATGAGTTTGACCATGCTCTGGGAGTTGGTGATGGACACAGAGACCTGGCATGCTGCAGTTCATGGGGTTGCAAAGAGTCGGACACGAGTGAGCAACTTAACTGAACTGAGTGTCTAGTCCTAGACAACTGACCAAATAATACCTTTATTGACACAGTTCCTATACATTAATCAAATCATAACATGAGTTATAAGTATACTGACCATTGATGGAGTAGTGTAAATGTCAATATGGTTGCTGTAATGAAATTTTATATAAATTATCTATAGTATTAACAACATTATTTCAGTAGATTCCTATGAGAATTTCAATGAAAACCCACAGAATTTCTTCTTTTGTTAATTCTAACTAAATATATAGCCTTATAAAAATGAGAACACATGTAAATCCATGGCTGATTCATATCAATGTATGGCAAAAACCACTACAGTAATTAGCCTCCAACTAAAATAAATAAATTTTAAAAAATAAATAAAACAATGAATATAACAAAACAGAAAAAAGAGAGATGTGTATCCTTTGCAAAACTACTTCAATGAAAATAATTACTTGCTTTCATAACTTGAAAATAAACCAGTATGTGTTAGAACATCAGAGATTAATATTCATCTTATTCATTATCCAGAATACTCTATTAATTGCTTCTCAATAAAGAACTCTGTTTAAGTGAAGACAAGTCAATAAAACTGTGTGACTGGGTAAATACTAGATGATTCTTTATAAAGTTTTTTCAAAGCTTAGAAAAGACTTTTCAACTTACTGAATTTCATCTCCAGTTACAGTGAAGATATCCAGCAAAACATGGGCAACTCCTTCAAATTTAAGACAAATATCCCAAGACATTAATTAAAAAATGTATACTCAGATGATTAAATTTGGAGAAGAAATGGGAAACATACCAGCAAAGTAAAAATGCAGGACCTTATAATGATTTGAAGATAGCAGTTGTAAGTTACCAATTTGAATACACCAACAGAAAGTTGGTGTTTTAATAATGTATGACAAACACCAGCAGAAACTAAATTATTTACATGTGCCTGCCTGACATACATTTGAAAAGTGAACTATGCAACAGGAGTCAAAGTAGTTGTGATGTAATGGGTGTCCATGAAGCAGTAGGAAATCCTGTTCATATTTCAGGATCTCCTCAAAAGAAGTTTTATAATCTGCATTTCAAATATATAGAAACATTTTGAAGACTTAGCAGTACTAAATATTTGCCTTTAATTAGCTAAATACATTAATACTTACTGAGTATTCTATGTTGGGCACTCTTCTAAATACTTTGAATATACTAATTCACATGGACCTTTTAATAAACTTAAGAGGTAGATAATATTTTGTTAACCCATGTTTTAAAAATGAATGTATTAGGCATTAAAGGTCACATATAAAAGCCATGATCAGGATTTGAATATGAGTTGCTTGATTTCAGAAGCTGGGCTCCTAACTACTGTAACTGGTGTCATTCCCTTATAGGTAATTATAGCAACAATGACATATCTATTATGATCTTTTCTTTGTTTTTCCTTTTTTTCTCCCCACATATCTAAACCAGACTTTACAAAACTTTGGCCTGAAGAGGTACTTTCTTAATGCAACAGAATTAATCTAGCAATATTTTTAATGTCAGAACTGTTAGAGTGAAGGTAGAGAAGGAAAAATGAGAGGCGGGGGAAGAAATGGAGATACAGAGATAGACAAACTTAAATAGCCATTTAAAATCCACTTTGCTTTGGTTAAGGATCACATAATGCCCCCTTTTCCCCCAGTAAATGTAATTATAAAGTGTTTAAAGCATAGTAAGTCTCACATGTATGTAGCTAAACGAACAAAAGGAAAAAAAAAACCCTTGTTTTATTTTTATCCTGATCTTATTTTAACTGGTTTTTTTTTGTTGTTGTTGTTTTTAAGATAGAGCCATATTTAGGTATTACAGTTTGGTTTCTTCACATTTAGCAGTTAAGGTTATCCTTTTTTTTCCTTTTTTAACATGACTATTTTGAAATAGTTTAAGCCTCACAAGAGGTTGCAAAATTGGCCCTGGGTTATTATGTATCTTTCACCCAGCATCCTCCTCCTTCTTTTTTTTTTTTTTGCAAGAGAGAAAGTGAAAGGATCTTTTTCTTTGTTTCCAAATCCACCAACTGAAAAGCAGAGACAAGAATACAAGTGCAGGAGGCACGCCCCTGGCCTTCACTGTGGCTTCACTGCAGACTATGGAAGAAGCTGAGCAAATGCAGTGAAACCTTGGCCTTGAATGTGAAACCTGATGGCAACCTGCCCTTGCACAGGATGGTCTTCGTCACGGGTGCCAACAAAACTTGGCCTCATTTAAAAAGAAAAATAGCTCATTCAATCTTTGCGGTGAAGTTCGTGAATGCTTAACTGATTTCAATTAAGACAGGAAAAGGGATTTGCCTTAATACATAGAATAAAAAAAAAAAATCTTTGTTTTTATTTTTTTCCTCCCAAGAGCTCACTTTTCTCGAATGAAAGAAGACGTTTCGTTTGGCATATAAGAAAGATGAATTGTTAAACAGAAAAGTTAAAAGGCTTTCTATCAAGACAGATTACATTCGAGAGCAATATTTAGGTGATGGGTTAAGAGAACAGCTGGCACAATTAAGGCCTGGATGTGCAGCCTGTGGCTGAAAAGAGGCTGAAGAGCATTTAATCATATGGACGTTGTGCATTTTTCAAGAAATAAAACCTCCAATGTTGCTTTTCCCAGACGAAGGTTAGTGAAAAAGCTCTGAGACTGTTTTTATTACGTCGGGCTCTCTGCCCAGTTTTAATCACCATTAGGGAAATGGGGCTTTGACCAGAATAGTACGTTTCACTTTCAAGATAGCTAGTGGTAAGCAGTAATGTATTTCCTAAATGATGGCCTGAATTATAAGTATAGCAAAATGGAAAAAAAAAAAAAAAACAACTGCGGGGAAGACCGCTGCAGGTTTGGCTATTTTACCTCTTTCTGTGGATGAAGCTCTTGCTTTAGCATCTGTTTACTAAGATGCTTCGTTCCAAAGTAAGGGAGACAATCTTACATTGAGGTCAATGGATCTTGTTTCTAACTAACTGCTATCTCTTTTAGATAGATATGCCTCTTATTTCCAAAATTAGTATCCACAATCATATCGTTAAAGGAGGTCTCAGCTTAAAATTAACAATTTTTAAAAGATGATTTTAAACGTTTGTTTCTTCTAAAGGATCTTTCCTCTATCTTGAAAGATAAAGAATGTGTTTCTTAAGGCAAGAAGTTCTCACTATAAGAAAATACGTTCCATATAAAAGTATAAAATTATTTTACTATAGAAAGTGTTTTTTAGTCTGAGAGAAAGCTTTGTTTACTAAATACATAACATGTACTACCTGACTTCATATTAGTTCTCTCTTATAGTGTTCCTAGAGACTTTTCATAGAAGGCTCTAGAATACAAGACTCACCTTATTCATATCTCTTGTAATTAGCGTGTATGTGTATACACACACACACACACACACACACACACACACACACACACATCTTTCAACACAGTTGAGATGACTGTATAGCATCAAGGTAAAAATTTGTTAAAAAAACAAAAAAATGCAGAGACACAAAGATTGATTCTCATTTTAGAACTGATAGAAGCTAACAACTATAGTTCACAAAAACTTTTTATGAATATGCATAAAACCAGAAAGGTGGCTATTCCCATTTGAACATGGTGGTGGTGGTGGTTCGGTCACCAAGTCGTGTCCGACCTTGAGACTCCATGGACTGCAGTCTGCCAGGCTCCTCTGTCCATGGGCATTCTCCAGGCAAGAATACTAGAGCGGGTTGCCATTTCCTTCTCTCATTTGAACGTAGCAATATTGATTTGATCTCTAAGTTGAATTTCACTACTGACATAATTTCTGATTATAAGTTTTGTAAGGCTCTCCCTAATATATATAATATTCTTAGTTAAAAATATATCTATTAAATATTTACCACTAAATTTTTTTGCCTTAATGTTCATAAACGATTGTGCACTCAGGACAATTGCATAGGGGTGGGAATGAAAGGGCATACTTGACTTTTCAATTGAGTTGAATACAGTGGTTTAAATAAAAAGAATAAGAATAAAATTCCATCTATAATTTATGTTTATTACAGTAAATAAAAGACAAAATCTTACAAATAGGTATTTTTAAGAACTGATTAGAAGATGGTTTTACATTCACTGATTTATCTATGGATATGTGCATGTCTATAAATGCATAAAAGGATGTTATCTCCTTTACAAAAACTTCATGACATAAGCAAACTGCTTCAGTTTAGTAGACTGCATTTAAGAATATACAACCATAAATCAATTTTTCAGCCTGTTGGATCAAGATAAGGAATAGAGCTAAAACTCACTCCTCTCCATATACATAGAGAATTACTAGAGAAAACATTTTAAACTCAAGGAAGGCTAACAGAGTGAAAAGTCTTCACTTGCAAAAGTCTCTCTTTTAAATTATATTTGAAATCGTCCTGGTTGGGAGGGAAAGGATAAAACATGGCTAAATTATACTCAGAAATGCTGTTGTCTGAATTAAGAAAGTGATACGTGCTTTCTCTATACTCATTTTAGGGTTCAAGTTACACATATTTATATATGTAAGCCTGAAGTAACAATATCCATGCATTTTACTCACTGTGTAGTAAAATATTACTTAATTCTATTTATCAGAAAAATCACTTATTTCAAACTGCAAGCAGCACCCCTTTGTCCTATTAATTTGTGACTTAGTTAGCTTGCTATCTTTTATTTATATGCAAATTTAATTTTTGTAGTATAATACATTTGTGTAATAACAAGCATAATTTGTAATATATATATATAATATAGCACAATTTGGAACATCTTTGAAAAAATATATACAAAACACAGTTCCCTCACCCTTCCTCATAACAATACTGATCTCCAATTGCAGGAATACTGAATATACTGGGAAACCATCTGTCAGATACCAATACTGAGAATCCTTTTTCTATAGATTATGTACTATCCACGGGCTAATGGAATAGCCAATCATTAATCATTTTTAAAGCTATATAATTGCCTTTCTATTATCATATAAATTATGTGAAGAACTCACAATTTTCATTCTGGCTAAGAACAGATATCCAGCTGATAAAACATATGCACTGAAGTCACTGTCTTCAGGCACTTAACCACATCTGGCTCCACTGAATTGCAATGACTTCCTAAAACTGAGATCAAAGTGAAGTACATCTGCAAAGATCAAACCACAAATCAGCTGTAACCAAAATTGCTTTGGTTCACCTCCTGGCGGAATGCCCATATCTCAAGCTCTTCTTGGGTTAACCACTGTAGGGAGCATTTAAGGTAATGAATACTCATTTCTAAATTTGACCCTGGATTGGTTCAATGTCAGAAAACACCACAAATCAGGATGGCAAAATGTGCATAAAGCCTGGAGGGGTAGACCATCAACTGGTGAAACCAAAGAAAACAATAATGCAATAGGGTACATAAATACAGTAAGCTGGAAATAATAGTATTTTCCCCCAGAAATCTTAAGAGGAAATATGCAATACTATTTTTTAACAATATATTCTATGAACTTCTAGGGCATAAAGATGTGGTCAGTCATTGTTTACAAGGTATTTTAAGAGAGTACTTAATAATTTTATGATTTATAAATTTTAGTTTTATTTTCTAATATGTTCTAATCTATTACTAGTTGTTTCATATCTAAGTTCTGTAGTAACTAGTCTGAGACACACGTCAGAGGGCTCTATTATGAATTTCTATAACCTTTTATTTAATAGGCCAAAACTATCTAATAAGTAGAAAACTATATGTATATATCTCTATTGTATCTCATGGGCTCAGGAGATGCAGGTTCAATCCCTAGGTTGGGAAAATTCCTTAGATGAAGAAAACGGCAATGTACTCCAGCATTCTTGCCTAGGAAATCCTATGGACAGAGGAGCCTCGTGGGTTGCCCATGGGGTCATAAGAGTCAGACATGACTCAGCAACTAAACAACAACAACAACTGTATCTCATATCTGTTGGTATTGCCAAGCACAAAGTTTTAAATTAAAATTCAACATTTCAGAATGATAACTCATATTATAAAGTTATACAGATCACCTGATAAAATCATTTTTAATTGATGCCAAACCCTCAAATATATATATATTATTATAGAGCACCTTCTACTCCTAGGCCCTGCTCTAGCCTTTTCACCCTAAAGTCCCGAGCTCTGTAACAAATTGATTTTCATCAACTAAATAGTCTCCATAAAAATACTCAGAAAAATGAGGGGGAAAATCATTTTTACTTGTTGATAAATCTTCTAAATGTCACTGAGTAGAAAGCTATAGATCAGTTTTTTATCATTTATTTTCTCAGCGAAGAATGATTATTGTGCACTAGCACAGCCTGCCAACTACTCTGTAAACATGTGGAATTCACAGATGAACAAAACACAGCTTCAGCAATGATATTAGGTGGTGGAGACAGACCAGAACAAACACACCACTGTGCTGGGTGGAAAGCCCAATAATGGCTGAGGTAGGGACAATGCTCTGTGACTTTGAGAAGGGTCTGACTCAAGGCAGTCCAGAGAGCAGTATCCTGGCCCTGGAACTCAGATCACAATCCCAACCATCAAAGCTCTCAGGCTGATACATGGAGAATCAGAAGAGTAGAAAAACCACAAACACATACCTAAACCACATGAAATCCCTCATACTGGTTTGACAATTACCAATCCACAAGTTCTGTTTTGGTTTTTTTCTTCCTTTTTTTTCTATAAAACAAGACCAGCCTAGAAGATCTCTAAACTTCCTACACACTCAATACTTCAATTCTATCAAATACCGCACGTGTACATTCTCAGTCATTCTGTCATGGCCAACTCGTGGCAATCCCATGGACTGTAGCTTGCTAGGCTCCTCTGTCCATGGGATTTCCCAGGCAAGAATACTGGAATGGGTTGCCATTTCCTCCTCCAGGGGATCTTCTCACCCCAGGGATCAAATCTTTGTCTCCTGCCTTGGCAGGCTGATTTCTTTACCACTGAGCCACTTGAGAAGCTCATATCAAATAGTGTGCAGTAACTATTTTATACAAATTCAGAGTTGTCTGTTCTTAGATGCAAAACAATGACAAAGCAATTTCAGCAATGGCAATAATGTTCTTTTGAAGAGTCTGAACCTTCATTTCTTTTATACAATGCTATGCTTTTATCAATCCTCCCTCAAACCTGATTCAGGGGGCAAACGGTCATTAGTAATTAGTGCTTAACTTTTCTTTCACTACAGACAATTCAAGGTTGATGCCTCTGTCAGTAATTTGGTGGATTCTGCTTTCAATCTTTTGGAAATGAAAAGTGTGGACTGAAAGCTTTCACTTCTCCTGCCAGTCACTTAGCCCAGAGCTTTAGGAGGCTCACTTTACAAGTCCAACAAAACTCAGGGCTGGTTCCACCCACTAGCACTCTGGCCAAAAGGAAGCAGAAAGCCTGACTGTACTTTTCAACTTTCTGTTATATACCTGCAATAATTCTAAGGGGCCTATTTTCTCCTTAATAAATCTGGTTGCCGATGTAAATCCCTGGCTAACGGCCCAGACACACATTTGCTCTGAGGGCATCACTAGTAACATCCCAGAGGGGCTCCACATGAAAATTAAAAATCAATAGCTCCATAATACGCATTTGCCTGCTTTCATAACATACCTAGTATATTAACCCTAATGGAAAAATCTTTACAATGAGGAGGAAGATGGGAGTAAACAGCAGCTCAGCTGACTCTGAAATTCTTTTTAACTGTAAAATTCAATTTATTCCTCTTCACTGTAGCTGTGAAAATGAAATAGTTCATTTGCATGAGTTTCTGTTAGGACTTTCTAAAATCAGAAAATCCAAGAGACCAGGTTTATGTGTTCTTAAGGTCATCAATAAAATGTTTCCTTATCTGGAATTTTTAAAAAGTAAAAACCCCTTATTCTCAAAGAATGGACAACATTTTCAAGGTATTAATAACACATATCCAATGGAGGAAAGTGGGCTTCCTTATAGAAGACTTTTCTTTTCCCTCTTTATTTTGCTATTAAATAGGGGGAGGCAGGCAGGGGAATGCTACCAAATATTGATACATTTGGATACAATGCTCCCACTGCTTTAAAAACCTTTTAGTAAGTAACTGTATGATACTAACTCCCTTTACTAAATTTATGTACAATTGTAGATCAATTGGTCAACAAGCAATTACTAGCCCTCCCCTTCTATAGCAGCTCCTACTTTTATTAATTCTCTATAACTACTAATTATTCAACTATTATCAATTAGTATTATGCAAATTAATAAGTATAAAAGATAAGAATATGCTAACATATGTCAAACTATGCTAGGTACTGGGGATATCATGCTAGTAAAGAATGTACCTGCAGTGCGAGAGACACAAGGGATGTGGTCTTGACGTGGTCAAGACAAATGAGAAGCCAGAAGACAAATGGGAAGCCACTAAAGACACTTATCCAGGACATGAAAACTGACAGATTCACGTTTTTACAAAATTACGTCTACTCCAAGATGGTGGACATGGAGGAGGGCAGGTAGAGTGAGTGGTTGCAGGGAAATCAGTTAGTAAAAGGTTATTAAAGTAGGGCTTTGTGTTCATTAGATAGGATAAAAGGAGAAAGTGGGTTTGACCCCAGAAAGATGTTCCCTTTCAGTATTCACTTTTGGAATCCAGATGTCTTAGTCTGGGAAAAAGATGAATCAAAGAGGTAGTGTGGTCACATTTGATCCCCCTAGTTAACCTAGAAGTTGAAAGCATATTGGGAGTGAAACCAAGATGCAGACAGAACAGTCAAGGGTGTTGATGGGGGTGAGGATGAAAAGGTACTAGTAATAAAGTTGGGACCTCTTTCTGATTAGGTTTTGCTATTGCCCACTGTGGTTCAGTGGCATCATCTGTTTTTAAAACACAGGAAAGGGAAAGGGAATTTTAATGATTTTTTTTTTTCTGAATAGGGCAGAAGAGAAGAAAAAAGTATGTGTAATTACAGTACAGCACAAGCTCAAACAGCTAAAGACAGATTAATAATATGCCCGGCTGTATAAATATACATAAGCACTTTGCCATATGTAAAATCTATTTCTTTTGCTTTTAAAACAGTGCCAAGCGGCATTGCTCATCTACATGATGAGTTGTTTCCAATGATCATCTCCTCGTGCACAGCATTTGCCTCACCCAAAGCATTGTTTGGATTTTCACTTCTTTCAATTACAAGTGTTTAAATTCAAACATGCTATACTAATTTTGAACACTGAAGATTTGCTATATTAAAAAAATATGGGATGACTAAGTTCTGAAAGCAAACATATGTGTTTGATGCAGCTAACCATCATAAAACTGGTAGGTGGGCTCTCAAGAATATAGACCCACAGTAGAAGAAAAACTCATAGTTCTTGAGCACTTATTGAGTCAAGCACTCTTACATTCATTAATTCATTTAATAGTCACCACTTGTGAAAAGAATTCAATTTTCCACTTCGCAGGTGAAGAAACAGAAGTGCATTGAGTTAGCTAGTAAGCTGGAATTCAAATCTTCCTGTGTGCAGCTGAAAGCCAAATTATTTTTCATAATACTAGACTGCGAGCATAAGCTACACTGGCTTAGGCAATTCTCTCTGAGCAGGAATCAAGGAACTGAAGTTTGTGTGTGTGTGTGTGTGTGTGTGTGTGTGTGTGTGTGTGTGTGTGTGTGTGTGTGTCTAAGAGGAGGAGAGGAGGCAGAGAAAGAAAGAGATGGAGAGACAAACTGGTAGACTGAGTATGAAGGGAGGAAGTAGCATATCACTGCTTCTTCTTTTCCTAAGAAGACAGAGAAGAAACGAAGCTAGGTCTATATTAGTCACCACTGGAAAAAGTATACCTTGCATACACTTACTGGTAAAATAGCTAATGCGAAGCTGCTATAAAGCACAGGGAGTTGAGCTCAGTGCTCTGTGATGACCTAGAGGGGTGGGATGGAGGGCGGGCAGAGAGGTCCACAAGGGAGAGGCTATTTGTAAACATACAGCTGATTCACTTCATTATATAGCAGAAACTAACACAGCATTGTAAAGCAACTACACTCCAGCAAAAAATAAATTTTAAAAATAAAATATAAAATTTTGTGCCATGTTAGAACCATTTGAGAGAACTAAGGATATTTAACCTAAGGAAGAAGACTCAGAGAAGGGGCATGGTGTCTATGCTATCATCTTGGTACAACCATCCTATGGAAGACTGTGAGACGTCCTGTGGATAGTTTAAGAGAAGAGCTTGCACAAATGAGTGAAAACTATAAGAACATGAGCTGGGGCCTGATTCTCACAAGCTCTTTCTAGCAATGAGGAAAATGTAGAGAGCTGACTTAAGAGATAGAGAGTTCCCTAACACTGGAGGAATTCAAGCAAAGACTGAATGAGCTCAGATCACAAAAGAATTCATGCATAAGTAATTGAACAAGATGATATGCAAGATCTCCTCTAAAACTCTGATTCTTATTAATCAAATTCCATGATCTGGTTCAGTCTGGGGCTCACAGCATGGTCCTGATAGTATCATCTTGGATGTTATTCCAGAATCTTCAGAAGCAACATATCCTGGAAGTTCAGGGCAACAGAGAAATGCTCCCACATGGCAGCCCCGGGCCCCAGAGGAGTCCGACTGGCTCCAAGTCCCATCCACACTGCTTGACTTCTCTGTGCCTCTGCTTCCTGTTTCCTCAGCTACTAAGTAAGGGTAATATGTACTCAGATCAAAGACATCTACTTGGGATAATTGGATGCAATCCGTAAAACCCTTTGGCAAGGATACCATATCATTATCTGTCGGAATAGTTTGCACAAAGACACAAGAACCATAAAACCTGTGAGGTTGAAAGCTGAAGGGATAAACTCCCAATCAATAGAAACTAAGGCTTTGTGTGCTTAAAAAATACTGTACTAAAAACAAAACCCTTTTTCAGTTTTCTTAAACACTCAATGACCTTGCTTGGAGATACAAGACACAAATCTATGAGCAATTCTATTGAGAATGGACTACTCAGCACCAAGGATCAAGTACTGAACCAACCCCATTATGTGTAAAAACAAACATGACAAAAGAGAGAGGGTTGGGAGGAAGTGGTAAGTTCCGAGTTTGAAGCACCAGTGGAACATTCAAGGGAAACATAAACTGGAGGCTAGAAATGTTAGTAAAGAACCCAGGAGAGAGATGAGATAGAGATAGAGACAGATGAGAGAAAGTACAGTAGAGATCCCATTTCATTGTTCACAAAGGCAGGCACCAATAGCTGATAGAATCTGACTTTATTCTCAAATTTTATTCTATGAACACTTCAGACAAAACTGTAATGGTATTCTCTGGACTAAAAACTATTTCTTCACAAGTGTTATGGGACTTCTATATAAGTCAACTTGTTCAAAGTTTCTGATTCTTTTGACTTCTTGTCCAGTTGTCTCAACTGGGACAGACATGAGAAAACATAGGACTTTATCACTGAATAGACTTGGTGTCACCATCATACTACTCTTGGAAAATAAATCATAGCCTATTAATACACTTTTTTTTCTCTAAATTCCACCTTTGAACACCATTAGAACAGAAAAGGTAAAACTCTCAAGAACTGACATGCGTCTTAAACCTAAGGGCATTTACCAACTAAACTATCACTTAGACTGATGTGCAAGCCATAAATTATAGTCCTGGCAATACTATATAAGGAAATAAAATATAACTTAAATGCCAAGTATTTAAATCCTAGAGTGGGAAAAGTATTATTGTCCTTTGCAATAACTTAGATTATTAGAATGGAAAGAATTTTAAAATTCAAGTTTACTTTTCAACATATACTCACTTTATAGCCATGCAATTAACATATCTTGAATAAAAGAGACAGGAAATTCATTTTTTAATTTTTATAAAATGCCATATTTAGTGTGCCCCTCTCTTACTGTGATAGAGACTATAACAGTTGTTATATGGATGCATTTTGCCTTTAAAATGGGAAGAAAATATTTATAGCAAATGATATATTAGTCACCCCAATGATAGATTACTCATCCACATTTTTTATTCTATTTTGAATGTGGCTTGAAGATTAAGTTTATTTTTCTTTCACTTCTATTTTTTTTAAAGAAAAAAAGTATTTCTGGAATTACATAACTCAGTTATTTCCTAAAGAAATAAATGTCTAAGTCAACCTTTCTAGACCTTAGTCCTAACTATAAAATCATATTATACAAGAAAGTGTTAGCCGCTCAGCTGTATTCGACTCTGTGACCCCATGAACTGTAACCCACTAGACAGCTCTGTCCACGTGATTTTCCAGGCAAGAACACTGGAGTGGGTAGCTGGAGATTTCCCTCCTCCAGGGAACCTTCCCAACCCAGGGATCGAACCCAGGTCTTCCTGCATTACAGGCATATTCTATACCATCTGAGCTACAAAGAAAGAACATACAAGGAAATGGACTGAATTGAATCTTCTCTAAGTCCCCTTTCTAGTTCTATGATTATATTAAACCATGACCTTTGGAAACAACTGAAGTTCCCAACAGCAAAAAAAATGGTTAAGAGCCCATTCATGATAAAATGCATGTAGCAATTTATGGCATGAGATGAACAGGGTGGCATATAGTGCACAATTATTCACATACGCAATTATAATGATCTGTGTGTTTCAGTATACAAACAAAGACACATAGGCACAGCCATACACATTAATTTAAAATAGAATACTTTTTAAAGAAAACATTACATAAAAGCACAAATAAACAAATGGGACCTAATTAAAATTAAAAGCTTCTGCACAACAAAGGAAACGATAAGCAAGGTGAAAAGACAGCCTTCAGAATGGGAGAAAATAATAGCCAATGAAGCAACGGACAAACAATTAATCTCAAAAATATATAAGCAACTCCTGCAGCTCCATTCTAGAAAAATAAACAACCCAATCAAAAAGTGGGCCAAAGAACTTAACAGACATTTCTCCAAAGAAGACATAAAAATGGCTAACAAACACATGAAAAGATGCTCAACATCACTCATTATCAGAGAAATGCAACTCAAAACCACAATGAGGTACCATTTTACACCAGTCAGAAGGGCTGCCATCCAGAAGTCTACAAGCAATAAATGCTGGAGAGGATGTGGAGAAAAGGGAACCCTCTTACACTGTTGGTGGGAATGCAAACTAGTACAGCCACTATGGAGAACAATGTGGAGATTCCTTAAAAAAACTGCATAGACCTGCTATATGACCCAGCAATCCCACTGCTGGGCATACACACCGAGGAAACCAGAATTGAAAGAGACACGTGTACCCCAGTGTTCATCGCCGCATTGTTTACAATAGCCAGGACATGGAAGCAACCTAGATGCCCATCAGCTGACGAATGGATAAGAAAGCTGTGGTACATATACACAATGGAATATTACTCAGCATTAAAAAAACATTCATTTGAATCAGTTCTACTCAGGTGGACGGAACTGGAGCCTATTATCCAGAGTGAAGCAAGCCAGAAGGAAAAACAACAATACAGTATACTAACACATATATATGGAATTTAGAAAGATGGTAACGAGAACCCTGCATGCGAGACAGCAAAAGGAACGCAGATGTATAGAACAGACTCGTGGACTCTGGAAGAGGGCAAGGGTGGGATGATATGGGAGAATGGCATTGAAACATGTTAATTATCATGTGTGAAATCAATCGCCAGCCCAGGGTTGATGCTTGGGGCTGGTGCGCCAGGATGTCCCAGGGGGAGGGAGTCGGGAGGGAGGAGGGAGGGGGGTTCTGGATGGGGAGCATGTGTAGACCCATGGCGGTTTCATGTCATTGTATGGCAAAACCAACACAATAAAGTAAAGAAAATTTAAAAAAAAAAGAAAGAAAACATTACAAAATTATTTCAGTTGTTAGGAGAATAATACAGGCAATTTTATTTTATATCTTTGTATTTTTTAAATTTTACTAGTTGTGCATAACAACTTTATGTTATTAGCAAGGCTGTTTTTAAAAATCCACATTTTTTAATCTTTACTATAGAGTTGATCATTGGAAAAGACCCTAATGCTGGGAAGGATTGGGGGAAGGAGGAGAAGGGGACGACAGAGGATGAGATGGCTGGATGGCATCACTGACTTGATGGACATGGGTTTGGGTGGACTCCAGGAGTTGGTGATGGACAGGGAGGCCTGGCATGCTGCCATTCATGGGGTCACAAAGAGTTGGACACAACTGAGCGACTGAACTGACTGAACTGATAAGCTGGGTTGTTTTAATCTGGGCATTTTTATCATTAAAATTTGAGTGATAAACACAGGATAAGTAACTAAATATAGGCTAGTCAATTGAATGCTAGATTAGAATAAATCAATCACTACTGAAACTAACCAACAGTATAAAATTTAATGTCTGCAGAGTTATACCTCTGTTTATCAGTTCATTCTTTTAGGAAAACAGAAATAAAATTTCCTTCAAGCTTTCTCAAACTGTCCCCAAACAATAAATCTTGCCTGATAATATTACAAAAAGGAGTCTGTCCACAATCATTTTTCTCCCTTAAACAGCATAATTTAAATAAACCTAAGTTATTTCATGGAAATTACTGCAAGTAATCACATGGAGGGACTTTTACCACATTAATTCAAGAGTGGGGAATAAATGGTTATGAATATTTAATGAAATCTATATTATTTTCATTCGAAGTACCTATGTCATTTAATCCTCAGAAATTAGAGGTACATTAACAAGAAAAACGCTAGTCCTATCTTGGTACTGAAATGCAATGATTAATCTTAGTAGGCCATTTCACTCATTCATGAAATTTAGAATGGCAAGGAGTACACTCTCAAATTCCAGACTTGATATTGTTGACAGATCTGTACACAATAAAAAATAGTATAGTCCATCTGCCTTAGTCACTCATTAAACATTCCCCAACACTGTGATTTGAGCACCTGGAACATTCATCATGCTGAGAACTGGATGTTCCAGAATAAGGGATATGTTTTTCTGCCTGAAACCTTGTAAAGCACCCTAAATCTGGGGACCAGGAGATAGTTTAGAAATAAGTGATCCCTATATTAACAATTTTATTTACTTCACTAAATCTGCATTCTCTTATTTGACTTAGGCAAATAGTATTGTACAATTTTTCAAAGCTTCAATAAAGAGGAATCTACAGAGATAAGGAAAGAAAAGGAACTAGAAAACTATCATGGATTATTTCAATTATATTTTTCAGTAACAGTTTAAAAAATGGTGTTGCAGTAGGTCACCCATGTGATAACTGGAGACTAAATCTACACCTGTTTTTTCCATAGTTTCTTTGATTTATGGGCTTCCCAGCTGGCTCAGTAGTAAAGACTCTGCTTGCCACACAGGAGATGCAGGTTTGACCTCTGTGTCAGGAAGATCCCTTGGAAAAGGAAATGGCAACCCACTCCAGTATTCTTGCCTGGGGAATCCCACAGACAGTGAAGCCTGGCGAGCTATAGTCCATGGGTCACAAAAGAGTTTGACACAACTTAGTGACTAAACAACAAAGTTTGATATAACCCCGGTTTTCTCTCTGATCCTGTGCAACTGAGTTTGTCTTTCTGGATTCCAGTTTCCTGATATGTGAAATATGAGCATTGGTCTTCTGGTGCATACACTTTTATGATTGTTTTACTTTAAATGTGTCAGTATTATACCTCATTGATCTATATTATGTATGTTTTAACGATGTTTACTAATTAACTAGCATGTCTTGCTTTTAATTTTTAAAAATCCAAAAGGAAAAAGTAAATTAATAGTTATTTTCTCCTCAGAGAGAAGTCAGAAAATGAAAAATATTTTCCAGTTTCTACTGGCTGGGAAAGTCAGACCTCACTTGGAAGTGGATCATAAACACTAAAGGGATGCATTGCTAAATGTACACTTTTTGTGAGACAATAAAAGTTAAGAAATAGTAGGAAGTTTGGTTTTATTAGTTTCTATAAAATAAAACAAATTAGACATACTATGACTTATCAGAACAAATTTTAAAGGGCCGCATTACTAAGTGAAGAATAAGTTTGAGTTGATGAGAATCAACTTATAGAAAGACTGTATAATGACTCAGTATAAAAAGTTTTCTTCATTCTTTCTTCCATCTCTTCTATTGTCCTTTTTTCATCATTTATCAGATAATCAGTATAAGATAGATACTGAGAAGGCAAGATAAAAGACACAGCCTTGTCTTCAAGTTGCCCATGAGCATGTGTGTGGGTGTGTGTGGGTGTGTCTGCGCTCACATACATGTGTCCTTGTCCTGGGGCTGACAGATGAGCAGGCAAGTAAACATAATTACACACATACATTCCTCCTCATTTAAAGGGGCTAGACTCCTGAAAGTCACCATAGTAAGATGATCTTCAACTGAAGATTTTAAAACTAAGTTGAGAGGAAAAGTGCTATAGAAAATTTAACTATTATCTTAAAAATATATTAATGTTTACTAAAATGAGGAACTTTCTGAGCTAAAACAGTAGCCACTAGCCATATGGAGTCCTGGAAAAATGCAACTGAGGAACTAAATTTTAAATTTCCTTTAATTTTAATTAATTAAAATTTAAGTAGCCACTTGAAGTTAATTTTGGAAGCATAGACATCTGAACAATAGCTTTACTTTTACTTTGAATTATTATGAATGATCTCATACTTCTTTAATTATTGGGTTTTCTGGAATACTATAAGTTTTTTGCTTTTTACTTTATAGTAAAACTAGTTTATATCTTTAAATTTTTCACTTTATAAAGACCCACTTAAATGATTCTACTTCCCACAAAGAAATCTCTTTTCAATTATTTAGAAGGTGAAAAAAGAGAGTAAACAGAAAGAAAAGAAAACCATTCCTTCCCAGTTTACCCAGATCACATTTACTAACAAATTTTTTTCTTCTTGAAATCAAAGGCACCTGAGTCACTCAATTTATGGCACTGCAATGATTTGCTGGAGCAAACCAACGTCTCCATTATGAAACAGCATCACACCCCAAAGCTTTTAATTTGTCAAATTACCCATATTGCTTTTGCATCAGTAGGTATAACCTAATACTGATTGTCACTGAGGACAAAATTAGTCATATATTAGTAATATTCATACATTATGGTGGCTGACTTCTCTCATCTATTCTATGTAGAAAAAAATGGTTTCCTTACTGAGGAAACCATGCACATCCACATGTCCACACACACACACACACACAAGGAAATACCACACTTGTTCAGTCGCTAAGTTGTGTTTGATCCTTTGTGACCCCAGAAACTACAGCCCACCAGATTCCTCTGTCCATGGGATTTCCCAGACAAGAATACTGGAGTGGGTTGCCATGACCCTTTCCACGGGATCTTCATGTCCCAGGGATCGAACCCTAGTCTCCTGCATTGACAGCTGGATTCTTGACCACTGAGTCACAAATGGGGGAGCCCATTTTGGTTGGTATTCATCTCTGTCTCCCTGTTTCCTTTGCTTCTTATTTCTACCTTTTTTTAAAAAAAGAAGTTTGAATCAACAGAGGGTATAGTTTGAATACATTCTATCATCTAATAGAGATATAACTCTACAGTCTTTGAATTGTGTGGGGGAAATAATTTCCCTCCAGATCCTCTGTGTCGCTTTCTCTGGATAATGTATATTCTTCCGTGACTCTAAACAGTGAGATGAAGAGTGTTAACAACTGGATTCTCACTGGGGAACTTCCTGTTCTGGGAGTCAAGCCAAGCCCTTTAGAATGATTCTACTTTATTAAATGGGATTCTTGGCATCTTAACAACAAGGACTTCTGTCAGAGAGAAAAAATTTTACCTGTTTGCTTTCATTATCATCCTGATGCTTAGGACACACTAATAACCAACGGTGGTTACACAGTGTGACCTTTATCAATTTAATGAAAAGGCAGATTTGCCAGGCACAGCAAAATCAAGGACAAACATGCCATGAAGATGCCTTCTTTTGCAGGCGCAATTCATTTAAATGGTTGCAATGGATAGTGGCAATATTGTGGCACGTGGTTGTGAACTCACTTTGGACCATCCTAACTCAAGAAGGAAAGGCAAAGATGGCAAGGAAACTCAGGACATTGTTTACGACATTTCCTGGCCTAACCTTCCCCCTGTCCCCATCTCTCACGCCCAGAAAACTTCTCAGGTATCCTGCAGTTTTCAAAGAACCTTCATATGCTGTACTGAATTTGGTCTTCTCAATGACCCTATGAAGTTTACAAAGTAGATAGTCTCATGCTTTTCAATGGGTAAGAAATTGATGCTTGGAGAGAAGTTAAATGTTTAGGTCACAGAACTCATAAGTAGGAAAACTGGAGTTGCAACCTTCCTATTTTGGCCATGAATTCAGTACTATTTCCATTACTCTCTAAGTAGCCCACACATTGGAGAAGGAAACAGCAACCCACTCCAGTATTCTTGCCTAGAGAATCCTGTGGACAGAGGAGCCTGGTGGGCTGCTGTCCATAGGGTCACACAGAGCTGGACATGACTGAAGCGACTGTGCATGCATGCATGCATGCACTGGAGGAGGATATGGCAAGCCACTCCAGTATTCTTGTCTGGAGAATCCCAGGAACAGAGGGGCCTAATGGGCTGCTATCTATGGGGTTGCACAGAGTCAGACATAACTGGAGCAACTTACCAGCAGCAGCAGCAGCAGCCCACACATTCAAAAAAATATAAACTGAAAGAATTACTGGAGGCCACAGGAGTTTGTTGCATTATGACATTCTTGCTCCCAAAACTGGGTGATGACATAGGATTCTCTTGGGCACATATGCAGTAATTTCCTGCTAACTGGATCACTGCTCTCTACTGGAGATAATTTGGCTAACAGGTATCTTTCCAAAACGGGTAATTTAAGATTTTACAAGACTCAGTGAATATAGGACAGATATGGCAATACCCACGTAAATGCTGTTTTGGGCAGCTGCCATAAACAAATCATTCATGGTCTCCAAGATTCATTCTCTTTAAGACTCAGTGTCCTCATCTGTGAAATCAAGAAAATAATAACTACCACTTTAAAAAAGACTGAATGATTAAACGAAATAATGAGTGTAGAGTTCTACACAACAGAGCACTTAATAAACATTCTGATTAAGATGGTCACCTATTGGTGGGGTAGGGTTCTTATTAAAATGACCCACCTGTTTTCTTTGATCCATGTGTGGATGTACATGCATGTATGCAAGTGTTGGGATGGGAAAACTAACAATAATTTTATTCTCCCAAAAGTCCTGCAATGTGGCCATTTTTCTATTCCAAAGATTAACTTCCTTAAGAAAAAAAAGTCCTTCCCAGGCATGTCATTCTTTAATTCAGTGAGCAGGGAACCAATTCTCCCAGCCTGAGGATATAATTCCTAAGCTACACTGGAAGATGTTATAAGCCATTTCAACTCCCTCTGTCAAAGTGGCAAGATTCTCCATTTAGCTCCTCAAATGTGCCTCACATGAAAGAGGCCATTAAAGTACTCCATTTAAGGATGACTCAGAGGCAGGAGAGGGACAAAATGTTCAGATTAGGTGACAGTCACTTCATTTTATTGCTGCTTTAAAGATGCTCAGGTTTGACAGTAAAACTAGGGTAAACTAACCTAACAAAATCACTGTGAGAATGAAGTAATGTGTGGATACCGTGCTTAGTAGTATGCCTGGTACTTAGGACACCCAAGTAACTGTTCACAACAATGCTATAGTAGTGGTGGTGGTTGTAGGAGTAATAACAGTAGTAGCAGGAGCAGAAGAGTAGTGGTACTCACAAGAATGATGTCAGGCAAGTTCAGAGCCAGGTGAACGATTAACAGGTAAGAATGAGAATCTAGTTATTCTCCATGAATCATCATGACTATTCCTCAAGCCTAGGATTTCTAAGCTGATTTTCTAAACATTACTGGAAGTTTTCTTTAAAATATTTATATGACAGGGTCATTCAGCTCAAATATATTAAAAAGAAATCTGAGGCAGCAATTTTTATTAATGCTTTACATATTACAGAAGTATTTAACACCGATAATTTTTACATTCTGTCAGAAAATTTTCCTAAAGATGCATCTATACTTTAAGCATTTGAGGATCATTACAAGCAAATGGTAGATATGGAACAAGAGTAAACAAAATTTGTACTTTGCTTTAGCTATCGTGAATACAGACCTGCATTCACATAACTACAAACAGAGCTGAGAAATTCCAAAGATAAAATAACTTGTTAATCCATTATATTTTAACATACTTTTTGACATACTTTTAAAATGTGATAGTTAATGAGGACTAGATGCCAGACATAATTGTAGGATAATTTAATAAAATGGAAAAATATTACTAAGTAACCTAATTTAAATATTTCAAGCAAATGGACATCTGAAATCACCTCACACGAAAGAGAACAGTCATGATTTGATTTTAGAGAAGAAAGCTGATTCCTGTTGTTAGGATTATGGAATAAAATTTTCACCTTACTACTAACTACCTGTGTGATTCTGGACAAAGTACTTAACATCTTCCTTCACCTTAGTTTCCTCATTTGTATGATAAGGTTAAAAACAGTTATCTACTTAATGAGGTTATTGTAAGGAATAAGTGATTATACACACTGGAAAGAGCGCAAGGCACATGCTTAAACCTTATACAGTATGTAAAGATTAGCTCTTATCGCATATTTACATATTACATGTTATTGCTGCATGCTCTGTTATGTCTGATTCTTTGCAATCCTGTGGACTGCAGCCTGCCAGGCTCTTCTGTTCATGGGATTGTCCAGGCAAGAATAATGGAGTGGGTTACCATTCCCTTCTCCAGGGAGTCTTTCTGACTCAGGGATTGAACCCTGCATTGCCTGGCGGATGCTTTACCACTGAACCACCAGGGAAGCCATTACATGCTACTACATATTACTGTCTTTTATTATAATATAAAGTGTTACAATTTAATGTTATTAAATATATAAGATATTTAGCACTCAGTGAATATACTGATGATTTTCTAACACATTAGTTTAGATAAATAAACTTTTGCCTCAGACCATGAACAATATAAAATTCTTTTTTTCTGATTCTAGGATTGAGATTTTTCACTCACTACTGATTGAACTAATAGCATTAAAATTTGCTATTTTTTAAAAAATTTCCAGTGGAAGGGTGACTCTATCTGGTGCCATCTGTGTATGCTACTAATACCCATAATAAAACAGTTACTCATATGAGAAACACATGTCCTGACATGACACTGCATCTGAATAAATGCAGAACCAGGGAACCCTTGGTTGGAAAAATTATTTATTCTATAAAAATAATTCTAAATAAGAAATTTGGTTACTAAGAGAAAGTATGGAATCTGTCTCTACATGACTTTCAGTGTAAGATGGGCACAAATATGTTTGGGATGACTTAGGTTTTACTCTTTTGGAAAAGAAATACAATCAGTAACAGTCATAGGTATTTATATATAATCCTAACCTTCTTCAGCCATCTTAAATTGTTATGTTACATTGTTGTTTATTAAAGCTATACATTTCAACTTTAGAATATTTTTATATTGAATGTTCAGACTCATATTTCATTTCTTAAGGGAAAAAATGTCTTTTTGACATATGAAATATGACTAATTTAGGATTGAATGTGCCAAGAAAAGTGTCAAATTAGAACTATCATTGCCAGTTTGTCATTAATTTCTTAAACAAAAGCATAAATACAAGATAGATAATGGCTGATTATGCATCATTAAAGCAGAGAATATCCGGGGGTTCAGATAGTTTACAAAAGAAATAATAACATCTCTACAATTATGCTGTCATTCTGAGATGTAATAACAGAGTACAAAACACAAAGACCATAAGGCACATTTTCACTCTGTCTAATATGTGTTTTTATATAAGCTCAGAATTCATTTTGGGGCTATTCTATCTTCAAAATATAGATGCACAGGAGAAAACATGAATAAGGAAAACAACTGTAAGACTGGAACATAAGAATCATGAAGGAAAAAATCAAGGTTATGGCTAAATATTCTCAATTTATTTTATAGTAAAAATGAAAATCGAGAGATGTAATTATTTATATACATGAAAGATCAACAATGTTTGCAGAGAGGATGGTGGCCAACTACATTCATCTCCTTCGATTATCAAACAAAATAATGCTATAAGACTTCCACAGAGGAGTTTAGGTAAGATATTACAAACATACCTTTCTGCCTCCCTCCATGTTTGAACTTACATTGATCACTGTTGGCTGGTATTAAGGTATAGTCTACAGCCTAGAAACTGGAGGGATGGAGGAGCATTATGACAGATGGGACTGTGTATTGCAGGACCAAACATACTGCTATCAAAAATGTAAAAATTTGGATCAGTCCTTTAATGTTTTTATTCTATTGCAACGGACAGTTTCATTCTGAAGATATACTTTGTCAGAAGAAATGTCATTATCAAAGGTAGGAAGAATATAGGATGCCTAGGGATATGCCCCAGGATATCATAAAAGGATACTAAAATACCACAGGGTTTTTTTTTTCCCTTAGGTGTGTGAGAAAATACAAAATGTATAAGGAGATCCTTAGACTAAAGAAACTCATCTATGTTCAAAAAGGGAGAGGAGAGTTTTGGATAGAAAGCCTTTCTAGGAGAAGCACCTGCCAGGAGACTACATGAAAGTGGGTTTTATCTCCTTGAAGAAGCTGGGGAAACTAAATAGCTCCTAGAAATAGGTCTTTCTTATTTGCATATAGGTCAACCCTCCCCCTTCTCAGTCAGCTTCTAGAGATCACAGGTCTATCTCTAGAGGCGAAAACTACCTAGACTCTCACTTCACATGCTTTCCTACTCTTAACCTCAAAGACATGATCGGTTTATTCTGAAAGTTAGACTTGAAAAAAGACCTTTTTTGATTTCAAGATGTTCTTCTGGGTCCTTAATTACATCTTCTGGGTCCTTATTACTACATCAACTTGGTGTTGCCTAAAATTTCATTTACAATCAATACAGTTTTTCTATATAGAATTAGAGAGAGAGTTGAAATGATAAATGCAAGACTGGGGTATGCTTCTTTAAAGTTCATCAATTCTAAAATACTATTGTGGTCAAGTAACAAGGGTAACTTCTAATATTAGGCTCTTCTGAATGAGTAGAGAGAGAATCAGATCATAAGAGAAATGCTGGCAGTGAAAGATAAAGTCCTTACTGAACCTCCCCAAAGCAGTTTAGAATTGCAAAAGATTCTCAAGAGAAAAAAAAAGATGCTGCAAACAGAGGTATTCTTAGTCTCCTGCAGCTGTGCCTGCACACACCCAGCAGCAAATTTTCTTCAGATCTGCATTAAACACTCCAACCTTGTTTAGCATGGGTATCTGTCATGATCCAATCAGAAAAGTAGGATTTTGATGAGGGGATTCTTTAGAGGTGTGGATAAAGTTAACATAATCAACAATGGATGTTGCTGACTAGGAACTAGAAAAGTACAAAGCTATTTTCATCCCTGGGACATAGGAGCAAAGAGAAAGAATAATATAACCAGACTCCATAAAAGCTACAGCCAGGGATAGGGGCCTGCCCTATCCACCAGGGAGACACAGGCATTCTCAGCAGCAGAGGGGAGAAGGGGAGAGTGGGTAAATACCTGACCTTTTTCTTCTCCCATCCGCTGATCATCCATTCTTGCTTCCCTTCTTCTGAACCCAAAAGAAGCCAGAGAGCATGTTAAAAAACAAAGCCATCACTTTGCCACCTAGTCAAAGCTATGGTTTTTCCAGTAGTCATGTACAAATGTGAGAGCTCGACCATAAAGAAGGCTGAGCACCAAAGAATTAATGTTCTTGAATTGTGGTGCTGGAGAAGACTCTTGAGAGTCCCTAGATGGCAAGGAGGTGAAACCATCAATCCTAAAGGAAATCAACCCTGAATATTCATTGGAAAGACTGAGGATGAAGCTGAAGCTCCAACACTTTGGTCACCTAATATGAAGAGCTGACTCAGTGGAAAAGACCGTAATGCTGGGAAAGAGTGAAGGCCAAAGGAGAAGAGGGCAGCAGAGGATGAGATGATTAGATAGCATCACTGATTCACTGTATGTGAATTTAAGCAAACTCCAGGAGATAGTGGAAGACAGAGGGGCCTGGCATGCTGCAGTTCATGGGGTTGCAAAGAGTCGGACACAACTTAGTGACTAAAGAAGAGCAAGAAGTCAGAGAAAACATGAGTCTGGATGAAGCAGGTCCTGAGGGTTATACTCACTCCCCACCTAGACCCTCTCCCCCACCACAACCAGGCAAGCAGAGTCAGGAGGTGAGGAATAAATGATGAATCTTTTATAAAAAAAAAAAAAAAACTTCTTCCCTCCCTAACATGGCCCAACTTCATTTTAATGAGTCCTCAATATCAAAGGGTATAAACAGCAGTTTTGGTGAGTAAGTATGAATGACTCAGTTGTTCAGATTCAAATTATGTGGATTTGGATTACATCTCTTGGTTTACGAGTCCAAAGGATATTGTCTTGCATACTCAGCCAGGGGAAATAAAAGGTAAAATTCGAACTTGCTAATAGCTTTGAAAAAAAAGAAAACTCTTTCACACAAGAACTTAGAAATTCTAATAATTACATCTGACCACTGTATGTGGTACTTTAGTTGCTAAATTGTGTCCAACTCATACAACCCCATGGACTGTAGCCTGCCAGGCTCCTCTGTCCATTGAATTTTCCAGGTAAGAATACTGGAGTGGATTGCCATTTCCTTCTCCAGGAGATCTTGGCAACCCACTCCAGTATAGTAGTACATAGACTGCAAGACAGTTCAAATATTTTTTTCATACCATCTACCATACTGCCCATTTTCAGGTAATTAAGGTAATTCCAATTAGGTTCTTTAGATTATTTTAACGAATCAAAAATTATCAAGAAATAGGGTTTCCCAATTAGCTCCAGTCCTTAATCAAATAGTTTCTGATGTGATACATAAAAAACTTTCAGGTGCTTTCAGATGATACATAGGATACTGAAGTGTAAGATATGACCCTCATGTCCTTTACAGACATTCTGATAAGTAAGTATATAAATCTATTTGACCGAAGGCAAATAATAAGTTTTAGATATTCAAGCACTAAGTGATATAGAAAAAATACATGGGCTCTATTGCAGTATAGGAAGTAAATGTTAAAAACTCCATTTACATTTTTTTCTAAGAGGAAAAAATGAATTGTTATAAATATTTAAGTTGGCATTTCTTCCACACAGTAGTAGATATAATGGTCATCTGAGTTAAAATCACCCATTCCAGTCCATTTTAGTTCACTGATTCCTAAAATGTCAATGGTCACTCTTGCCATCTCCTGTTTGACCACTTCCAATTTGCCTTGATTCATGGACCTAACATTCCAGCTTCCAATGCGATATTGCTCTTCACAGCATCAGACTTTACTTTTATCATCAGTCACATCCACAATTGAGTGTTGTTTTTGCTTGACTCCATCTCTTCATTCTTTCCGGAGTTATTTCTTCACTGATCTCCAATAGCATACTGGGCGCCTACTGACCTGGGAAGTTCATCTTTCAGCATCCTCTGTTGCCTTTTCATACTGTTCATGGGGTTTTTGTGGCAAGAATACTGAAGTGGCTTGCCATTCCCTTCTCCAATGGACCACGTTTCATCAGAACTCTCCACCATGACTCCTCCATCTTGGGTGGCCCTACACGGCATGGCTCATAGTTTCATTGAATTAGATATGGCTGTGGTCCACATAATCAGATTGGTTAGTTTTCTGTGATTGTGTTTTTCATTCTATCTGCCCTCTGATGGAGAAAGATAAAAGGTTTATGGAAGCTTCCTGATGGGAGAGACTGACTGTGGGGAAAACTGGGTCTTGTTCAGATGGGCAGGGACATGCTCAGTAAATCTTTAATCCAATTTTCTGTTGATGGGCGGGGCTGTGTTCCCTCTCTGTTGTTTGACCTGAGGCCAGACTATGGTGGAGGTGATGAAAATAATGGAGATCTCTTTCAAAAGGTCTCATGCAGGCACTGCTGCACTCATTGCCCCCAACCTTGCAGCCGATCACCACCAACCCATGCCTTTGCTAATGCACGCATCCACTGGAGACTCCTGGACACTCACAGGCAAGACTGGGTCAGTCTCTTTGGGGTCACTGCTCCTTTCTCTTGGGTCCTGGTGTGCAAAAGCTTTTGTTTGTGCCCTCCAAGAGTCTGTTTCCCCAGTCCTTTGTAAGTTCTGGTGGCTCTATGGTGGGGTTAATGGCAACCTCCTCGAAGAGAGCTTATGTCACACCCAGGTCTACTGCACCCAGAGCCCCTGCCCCTGCAGCAGTCCACTGCTGACCCATACCTCCACAGGACACACTCAAATACAGTTCTGGCTCAGTCTCTGTGGGTTCTCTAGGTCCTGGTGTGCACAAGGCTTGTTTGAGCCTTCCGACCATCTCTGGCAGGTATGGGGTTTGATTCTAAATGTGATTTTGCCCCTCCTACCATCTTTCTAGGGCTTCTCCTTTGCCCTTGAATGTAGGTTATTTTTTATTGATGGGATCCAACATTCTCCTGTCAATTGTTGTTCAGCAGTGAGATGTAATTTTGGAATTCTTGCAGGAGAAGATGAGTGCATGTCTTTCTACTTCACCATATTACTAGAATGGGTGAATTTAACTCAGATGACCATTATATCTACTACTGTTGGCAGGAATCCCTTAGAAGAAATGGAGCAACCATGATAGTCAATAAAAGAGTCTGAAATGCAGTACTTGGATACAATCTCAAAAATGAGAGAATGATCTCTGTTCAATTCCAAGGCCAATTGGATACTCCCCAGTATCAGAGTAAGCCAAGTATATGCCCGAAACAATAATGCTGAAGAAGCTGAAGTTGAATGGTTCTATGAAGACCTACAAAACCTTCTAGAACTAACATCCAAAAAAGATGTCCTTTTCATTATAGGGGACTAGCATGCAAACATACAAAGTCAAGAGATACAAAGCATAACAGGCAAATCTGGCCTTGGAGTACAAAACAAAGCAGGTCAAAGGCTAACAGAATTTTGCCAAGAAAATGCACTGGTCATAGCCAACACTCTCTTCCAACAACACAAGAGAAGACTCATGTATAGAAGATGCTACATATGGACATTACCAGATGGTCAAAACCAAAATCACATGGATTATATTGTTTGCGGCCAAAGATGGAGAAGCTCTATACAGTCAGCAAAAAAAGACTGGGAGCTCACAGTGGCTGCCATGATCAGGTCATGGCATGAATTTGGCTCCTTACTGACAAATTCAGGCTTAAAAAGAAGATAGTAGGGAAAACAACAGACCATTCAGGTATGACCTAATTCAAATCCCCTACAATTATACAGTGGAAGTGACAGATTCAGGGATTAGATCTGACAGACAGAGTGCCTGAAAGGACAGAGGTTCGTGACACTGTACAGGAGCCAGTGATCAAGACCATCCCCAAGAAAAAGATATGCAAGAAGCAAAATGGCTGTCTGAGGAGGCCTTACAAATAGCTGTGAAAAGAAGAGAAGCTAAAGTCAAAGGAGAAAAGGAAAGATATAACTATTTGAATGCAGAGTTCCAAAGAATAGAAAGTCTTCTTCAGTGATCATTGCAAAGAAATAGAGGAAAACAATAGAATGGGAAAGACTAGAGATCTCTTCAAGAAAATTAGAGATACCAAGGGGACATATCATGCAAAGAAGGGCACAACAAAGGACAGAAATGGTATGGACCTAACAGAAGCAGAAAATATTAAGAAGAGGTGGCAAGAATACACAGAAGAACTAAACAAAAGAATTCTTCAGGACTCAGATAATCACGATGGTGTGATCACTCACCTAGAGCCAGACATCCTGGAATGTGAAGTCAAGTGGGCCTTAGGAAGCATCACTATGAACAAAGCTAGTGAAGGTGATGGAATTCTAGCTGAGCTATTTCAAATCCTAAAAGGTGATTCTGTGAAAGTGTTGCACTCAATATACAAGCAAATTTTTAAAACTCAGCAGTGGCCACAGGACTGGAAAAGATCTGTTTTCATTCCAATCTCAAAGAAAGGCAATGCCAAAGGATGCTCAGACTACCACACAATAGCACTCATCTCACACACTAGCAAAGTAATGTTCAAAATTCTCCAAACCAGGCTTCAACAATATGTGAACCATGAACTTCCAGATGTTCAAGCTGGTTTTAGAAAAGGCAGAGGAACCAGAGATCAAATTGCCATCATCCATTAGATCATCAAAAAAGTAACAGAGTTCTAGAAAAACATCAACTTTTGCTTTATTGACTGTGCAAAAGCCTTTGACTGTGTGGATCACAACAAAGTGTGGAAAATTATTAAAGAGATGGGAATACCAGACCACCTTACCTGCCTCCTGAGAAATCTATATGCAGGTCAAGAAGCAACAGTTAGAACTGGACATGGAACAACAGACTTGTTCCAAATCAGGAAAGGAGTACATCAAGGCTGTATACTGTCACCCTGCTTATTTAACTTATATGCAGAGTACATCATGACAAATGCCAGGCTGGATGAAGCACAAGCTGGAATTAAGATTGCCAGGAGAAAAATCAATAACCTCAGATACACAGATGACACCACCTTTATGACAGAAAGTGAAGAAGAACTAAAGAGCCTCTTGATGTAAATGAAACAGGAGAGTGAAATAGTTGGCTTAAAACTCAACATTCAAAAAATAAGATTATGACATCCAGTCCCATCACTTCATATCAAATCGAAGGGGAAACAATGGAAACAGTGACAGACTTTATTTTCTTGGGCTCCAAAATCATGGCAGATGGTGACTGCAGCCATGAAATTAAGAGACATTTGCTCCTTGGAAGAAAAGCTATGACCAAATTAGACAGCATATTTAAAAGCAGAGACATTACTTTACCAACAAAGGTCCATCTAGTCAAATATGTGGTTCTTCAATAGTCACGTAAGGGTGTGAGAGTTGGACTATGAAGCACCTGAATGCTGAAAAATTGACACTTTTGAGCTGTGGTGTTGGATAAGACTCTTAGAGTCCCTTGGATGGCAAGGAGATCCAACTAGTCCATTCTAAAGGAAATTAGTCCTTAATATTCATTGGAAGCACTGATGCTGAAGCTGAAACTCCAATAGTTTGGCCTCCTTATATGAAGAACTGACTCTTTGAAAAGATCCTGATGCTGGTAAAGGTTGAAGGCAGGAGGAGCAGGGGACAACAGAGGACAAGATGGTTGGATGGCATTACCAACTCTATGGACATGAGTTTGGGTAAGCTCCAGGAGTTGTTGACGGACAGGGATGCCTGGCTTGCTGCAGTCCATGGGGTTGCAAAGAATCAGACACAATTTTGCAGCTGAACTGTACTTGGCATTGGCCCCTTCACCTGGTCCCAACACATCTAACACATCAGATGTCACGTTACCAAGATTAAAGCCTATACCAATCTGGCCTTCTTGCCCAAGTCTCCCACACTGCAGGCAGATTCTTTACTATCTGAGCCACCAGGGTAGTTCTGGTATAAGGAGCTTGCCCTTGCTAAATATTTGTGTCTGTTGGACCTGAAGCAGCTTTCTTATCTTATTGTTCCTTCTTTCATTTAAGAAAATCTATGTTATGCATCTACTATGATCCAGCCAATTTGCTAGGTGATATACTGGCAATTAAGGCTCATGGCATTTACAACCTAAGAGTTGGTCCTCAGTTGCCTCTTTAGGCCAAGGTGCTGAACGTGGGTAGCTCCCTATCTAACCCCTATGAAAATCAGGCATTAAATCAAAGAGGACCTAATGGAAGTGGGTTCAGGTCTTATCACACTTAGTAGTAGGACTCTAATAATGACATTTTGAAGGTGCACTTGGCGTCCTTCATATTTTTCTAGTTCATAAACCATAGGCCTAAGTACCAGTGGTATATAGCGGCTACCACATTTTCCAGAAAGACTAGCGTCATGAGCTAAATAGTGATCCTTCAGAAGACTGAACACAAAGGGTGTCTTATTAGTCTACACAACAGGAAGGTCAATGTCTCAGGTCCATGTAGAACTCAGGTCTGGGAGAAAAAGCCAGGCAGCTACTGTGGTATCTCATTGCATTCCTCCAGTCATTTAGCTAGATATTAGCTCCAGAAAAGGAAATATGTGGGCAGAAGCAAGCTACAGTTCTGCCAAAAAATAATTGTTGGCCTTAAAGGACCTACACAGTCCTAAACTACCTAGAGTACCTAGACAGGTAAGATCTAAGAAAATATCTGCTCTCCAACTGACACTGTCAAACCTTTGAAGTCTTAGGAAATTAATACAGCTCTCTGTATTTGAATTTGGCATGGACAAATTAAATTTCAATAGAAGGCCAAAGATATTAAATTCTGTAGAATTTACTCCACTTAAATACAATAGTAAAATGGTGTGAGGAAGCAGACTCTTTGACTCTATTATTAGTTCCACAAAGAAGAAATTGATTACCATAATCTGAGAAAAACCAGGTATATTTATTCAAACTTGGGTGGAGAGATAAGCCAGCTAGAATCTCCTTCCCCTCCAGTCTATTTTAATAATATAATTTTAGACGATTTTGTTGTTACTATAAAATTGTTTTCCTTGGCTCATTCATGTCCAGATAGTTCAAGGTTAACTACAGACACACCAAAAAATTCCACCACTGTAAATTTACAGTGTGTTTCATTTTTGTTCATTAAATAGCCAACATTTTCAAAATAATTTAATGTACAAAGCTTTTTTTTAATGTTTAAACTGAGATTGGTGATGGTGGCAGGGTGGGTAAGTATACCCAAGGTATCCTTAGGATTTTTCTTTTTCAATAAAAAAGATAAAATATACATTGTAACATTAAAGCTACACCAAAGGAGGAAAAATAATCCCAGGCAGATCGTTGGATGCAACTACAATCAAAGTGTTGACAAAAGACCAACATAAATCTAAAGAACACCAGGTATGGTCTGTCAGGACCACATTCAGCAGTCTGCTAAAGTGTCCTTCACTTCTGTTTGTTAGGCAATGAATAGAACTGCAAGAAAGTATATGAAAAGTGACACTTCTCTAAAATAATTTCACTTTTTCTAAAAGCATGTCAAGCTTATAACCACAGTATGGAATTAAACTGAGCCATTATAAATTTACCTACCCCCTCAAATCCAAATAATTTTTAGCATTTGCTTGAGTGGCATCTTGCAGATGCATCCCATGATGGAAAACTAATTCTATTATGGCCTTCTGTAATGGGCAGGAAACAAAAATACTTAGTTTATGATTGCCAAAATAATACATGGATTTTTATTCATTTAGTTTATGGTATGTTTTATGGTCTATAGACAAAAAGAAAGGAAATGCTTTGTTTTCTGGTTGAGTTTATACCCACATTTTACTAAAACATGCTGCCTAATACCTCAAAGCAAAATTGCTATTATGAGTAATTTTCTTGGAAGATGTGGGTGTCTGAAAGGTTTGCCAATGCTTCTCATTATCATTCCCAAGTTTAGTTCTGTTGATAGAACATGATTTTCTTGATCATCTGTTATAAGCCATCATAGCTAAGATGTCACATAAAAATGACATCTTACTCTCAAAGCAGATTATCTATGGGCCCAGTAGGATCTTGGGTTCTGAGTGATGTTTGCTTTTCCATAAGAAACAAGAGTACTAACTTTTCCCTTGGCTCCACCCATATTTTTGGCTACATGTTTTAAATATGTT
Source organism: Antilocapra americana (assembly GCA_007570785.1). NCBI lineage: Eukaryota > Metazoa > Chordata > Mammalia > Artiodactyla > Antilocapridae > Antilocapra > Antilocapra americana. The sequence continues at coordinate 33,020,257 of ML660197.1, forward strand.
GCAATTTCTCTGCTGAAAAACCAGTGTCAGGTAGCTTTAGGGTTTTAAGAAAACACAAACACTGAAACCACACTCTTGTCGATCTATCCTGAACAATGATTATGATGTAGGTTTTACTTTCATGTATGTTACTATCACTCTTGGCAAAGCAAATTTACATTGTGCATCCCACAGTGTTTGGTTTTTTTTTTTTTCTTTTAGTGTAAACAGAAACCCCTCTCTAGAGAGCAAAAAGACAATAATGATATAAGTTGTCCTCACTGCCCACTAGATGTGCTTAGAATAGGACTGTGCTTTATCAGCGGTTTCTGAAATTTCTTAAAGAAGGAACCATTTTTAAAAAATTTTTATTCATTTTTTAATTCATGAAAAATTGATTTGCAATTTTGTGTTGGGTTTCTGCCATACAACAACTTGAATCAGTCATAACTACACACACACACACACACATACACACATCTATCTATTCCTTCCTGAGCCTCCCTCCCCTCCCGCCACCCAACCCCTCTAGCTCATCACAGGGCACCAGTCTGGACTCCAACATTTTTAAGTGTATCTAACCAAATACTATGTGATTAGTATCTGAATACTAGAATAATTCTCTTAGATTATAAATCCAAAACTGACTGATCCAGAAATATGCCATACCCTTCTTGGAAATTTACCGATTACAGAATCAGACACAAGCAAGACTGCATGCAAACTAAAATGACAAACCACGTCTTCTTCAGAGTAATGCTGGTAATCCATGCAGCATCATAATTTCTTCTTCTGCTTTTTTTTTTTTTTACATTTTGGCCATGCTGAGTGGACTGTGGGATCTTAGTTCCCCAACCAGGGATCAAACCTGCACCCACTGTGATGGAGGCAGGAAGTCTTAACCATTTAACCACTGGATCACCAGAGAAGCCCCCACAACTCCTTGATTTATGATTTTTAAAATGTAACAACCAAATATTTTTTGAAGTGTGGCATTTTATAAAATGTTTTAGAATTTTTAAATGCACTATTTAAAAATTGCTTCCAATTTAAAAAATTTAATGCAGAAACCTAGTGTTTTTCACATTTCTTCAATGGATATTTGGATAACAAACTAGTCCCAATCTCAAAGATGACTCAATTTGGAAATATTCATTATAATTATATTGCAGGTTAAATAAATAATTCACATACCCCTGGAGAAGTCAATGTAATGGAATCTAAATTATACTCTAATTTTCATTTTCCGTCTAACAAACTACTTAAAAGTAATTTTATTATGCTACAACCAAAAATTTACCAAAGATTTCAATTCAGATTAGCAACCCAATTCAAGTTCAAATTCTATACCAGTAGCTCTGTCTCCTTATACATAATACTGACTGGCTGGATTTAATTGGAATGTATATTTATACCTGACAGTGCAATGCAGGTGTAATTCAAGTCTCTTAATTACAATATACTAATTAGCATTCATATGTTCACTGTATATTATTTAGGCTTAAATTATTAATATTCTTACTGAGATTAAATAACATAATTAATCCTACAGCAAAGACAAATAATGAATGCAAAAGTCATACAAATTCCTATTTTAGTCCCCAAGAAAAGTAAAAGTTGGAGGTCCTAATTTCCATCACTGATTTGAGACAAATATGCCAAACTTCCAATCAGTTTGTTGGTTTCAATGGTTAACCTTCTTGGTAAATCATTGCTTACCATTAAGTTAAGCTAACTTAAACAAAATAATCTTGGGCTCCAAAATCACCGTGGATGGTGAGTGCAGGCATGAAATTAAAAGACGCTTGCTCCTTGGAAGAAAAGCTAGGACAAACCTAGACAGCATATTAAAAAATAGAGACATTACTTTTGCCCACCAAAGTCTATATAGTCAAAGCTATGCTTTTTCCAGTAGTCATGTATGGATAGGAGAGCTGGACCATAAAGAAGGCTAAGGGCCAAAGAACTGATGCTTGAGAATTGTGGTGCTGGAGTAGATTCTTGAAAGTCCCTTGGACTGCAAGGAGATCAAACCAGATAATCCTAAAGGAAATCGGTCCTGAATATTCATTGGAAGGACTGATGCTGAAGTTCCAATACTTTGGCTACCTGATGCAAACAGCTGACTCACTGGAAAAGACCCTGATGCTGGTTAAGATTGAGGGCAGGAGGAGAAGAGGACAACAGAGAATGAGATGACTGGATGGCATCACCGACTCAAAGGACATGAGTTGAAGCCAACTTCAGGAGCAGGGAAGCTTGGCATGTGTAGTCCATGGGGCTGCAAAGAGTGGGACATGACTGCACAGCTGAGCAACAACAACAAAGCAAAACAATATAGACTTCAAGCATACTAGCATCCTTGTTCACCTTAAGAAATTATAATATCCATGCCAGTTAATTTCTCCATCACAACGAACTTTCACAAGAACCCACTAAGAAAGCAATAATCTAAGGTGAAGAAGTCTTTATTTTACTCAGATTTGGGTGTACACATGAAGTAACTGCTCTTTGAGTGGATGGAGAAGAGATTAAGAACAAAAATTAAGAACTATGAGGAAAATACTTGGTATACTTAAGTATTTGACCAAAGTTAACTCCATGGATGGAAACTCACTGTTGCAGACAAGAACCCATTTAATCAAAGCAATCAACAGCAAAAGGTAAACAGAACCATAAACCAGCATTATTCAGTTCAACAAATAATTATCAAGTGTATAGTGTATGCCAGGCCCTCTGCTGGCTATTGGATTTATGATAATGAATATGACTGTTCCTTTCCTCAAGAAGCATAAATGTCCAGCAGGAGAGAAATCCAAAAGCTGATCTGGTTTTGCAAGATAAAAGTAATTGCTGTTTAGTCACTAAGTCATGTCTGACTCTTTTGAGACCCGGTGGACTACGCCTGCCTGGTTCCTCTGTCCATGGGATTTCCCAGGCAAGAACACTGGGGTGGGTTGCCATTTCCTTCTCCAGGGGATCTTGCCAATCCAGGGATCGAATCTGTGTTTCCTTCATTGTCAGGCGGATTCTTTCCACTGTACCACCTGCGAAGTCCAGAAAACAAATAGCCATGGGGGGAAAAAAATACATAATGGGAAGAATAGAGCAAGTAATTTGTGGGGAGACCTATAGTAAGTTTGGTAGTTCAGAGAGAGGTCAAAATGCAAGCAGTGGCTGAAAATAAATGGAAAAGATACCATGCTTATAGATTTGCATAGCTTTACAGTTATGTTAAAAATACACTGAAGGGAGAATTTTAAACAGAAGAGTGATCTGGCTAGATATACAGTTTAAAAAATTCACTTTCATTCTTTTAAAGACTGAATATAATGTGAAAAGATTGGAGGCAAGAAAATCAATAAACTAACTGGACAATCAATTCAGTGAGAGTAGAGAGGAAAAGAAAAACTTAATATTTAGGAAATACATTAGGAGTCTAGGGTAACTTTTGGTTTCTGACTTGGAATAGTTCCATTATCTAAAAGAGAGACTGTAAAAAGAATGTAGGATGAATGTTGAAATGTTTCATTACGAACATGATGAGTTTCAGGTGCCTCCAGAATGCTAAGTGGAGCCACTCAGCAGGCAGTGCGGTATATGAGTCTGACTCTCAGAAAGAAGCCCCAAACTGGAGATACAGAATAGAGAGTTGTCAGAATAAAGGTGTTTGCTAAGCTTTAAAAATGGAACCAATCGACCAGTAACAGTGATGGATCCAAACCAAACAAAATATTGTGTGTGTGTGTGGGTGTGTGTGTGTGGGGGTGACGGTGAGGGGAGAAGGAAGAAGCCAAAATTGTAACATTTATTGGCTAATCAAACCTCTTATTATTTCAAGTACTAACTGATATCTAGTCCTTAGCTATTTCAATGGTACAGAAATTATTCATTAGCCTATATTAACCTTATTGTCATATAAAAGGCAAAGTCATGGGTGAACCTTTTATAAAAATGTGTATAAGACCCTTAAGCCCCAAATTTTTAAAGTTCTTTTCTTCCTTCACTTCCATAGTTTGTATAGAACTCAATCAACATATTTATAGTTTTTCTTCCTCAATGATAGTTGTTTTCTTCATTACAGATCTATGATGTCTGATTGACACCAAATACTAGGATTAGACCAAGTTCAAATGAACATATACCTACATGAGTTATGTGTAGCCCTTTGGACATTTTCTCAAAGTACTTAAATTTGTATAAAAATACAAATAAAAACTAATTTATCTGTGAAAATCCTTGGATTTGAAAGCTCTCATAGATTTTTGTTCTACTGTGAATACAAAAAATTTTGACCAAGCTCATGCATAATCTTCCTATTTTGTTCCCATGTGGCAATGCCTTGTATTCAAAGACCTCTATTTTGATTCATAAAACCACATGAAATGCAACTCATGCCAGCACTATAGTTCAATTTACAGTCCTGCTATGGTACTAATGCAGTGACTTCCTCAGTTCTGTGCACCGTTATCTTGTAATTTGGATTCAGTCCCAGCAGAATTGAAGTACTGTTCCTCAATTAATTCAACTACCCAGAGTCCTAGACAATCTGTGGGTTGTGTCCACGTAAATCACTTCCCTCCTAGCCTTTCAATTCATTTGTGACTTGTGCATAGTAGAAAATCTCCCTGAACCCTTTTCTCACTGTGATTGCATTGGGCATTGTCTGAAAAGAATGGCTTTCATTATTCCCCTTTGATAATTTACATTTTAATTCTAGTTCCCAAACAGCTGGCCTCTGCTTTGAAAAATGGTACAACAAATCCTTTGGGCATTCTGCCCTCTTCTTCCCTTCCTTTCTAAAGCATCATGTCCTCCAAAGGACTTACATTTGAAGTGGAACACATTCTCAGAGAATTTAAATGGATATATGAAGATCATCTAGCACTAACAAGAAATTTAAAGGATTTAGGAGAAATGATTTCTTCACAATAAGTCTGATGGATTATTTTAAAACTTAATATACAAGAAAGAAAACACAGATTCATATATATTAGTGAATAAAATGTTTTTTGCCTTTCTATTGTAAATTATTTTTTTTTCAAAAGCCACTGTTCTTTCCTTTTAAAATCCACACTGGCTATGAGAAGGGCAAACATCTGCAAAGTATGTAGAGTTGTATCCATCCTTTCCTAAAGCATTGTCTTGGTCTCATCTTTCCAACAGCTCTGATTATTTGCATCACTCATTCTCATTGTTGTTGCTGTTGTTTAGTTGCTAAGCCGTGCCTGACTCTTTGCAACCCCACCAGGCTCCTTTGCCCATGGGATTTCCCAGGCAAGAATACTAGAGTGGATTGTCATTTTATTTTCCAGAGGATCTTCCCGACCCAGGGATCGAACTCATGTTCCCTGAGTCTCCTGAATTATAGGCGTATTTTTTTTACCCACTGAACTACCCAGGAAGCCCTCAAAGAACTGTAAGTACTAATAAATGTGGACCTTACCAATCATAAGTAGCTGTGAAACTAAGTAATTGTGCGTGTGTAGTCTCCTAAATGACAAACAAAACAGAGCATCAACGTGGGCTCTCAGAAATAACAATGCAAAGTAAAGCCTGGAGTTATACGAAGTACTCAACATATACTTCCCCTCTCTGTTCTCTCTTCTATCTTTTCTAACCTCAGAAATGGAGAAGAAACTTTTACAGACCTTCAGCGATGAGTCATCATTATGTCTGTGTACACTTTCAAATGTTTAACTTTTCAATTTTATTAACTTTAGTGGTGACAATAAAAATCAGTAAATTAATATTTAAGTGTAAAATGAAATGAAAGTTTTACTAGAGTTGTACAGATTTTTCCAATTTGGGGTCCATTTTTATTCTATTATTAGGTTATATTACAACTAACTGTATAACAGTTTTTCCAAATGTGAAGTACTGCTTGTATCTTAACTACATCCTCTGCTCTGGATACATGTACACCTAGATTTTATGATGGTATACAATAGTAAATTTGACCACCAGAGAACTGTGCCATTGAAAAGTTGGTTTTCACTTCTTCTGGAGGGAATTTGACCTGAGTTCAGAAATGGCCTAACTGCCACTCTAAGTCAACCGCATTTTTTTGAGCAGCATTTCCCACATACGCCTTGGCCTAAACCAGGGCTCCTCAGCTCACTGGTAGGAGCAGATTCTCCACATACATAACCTTCTATGCAGGTATAAGAATCTCTGAGCAGCACCATAACTTGGGAAAGGCAACTATCGCTGTTCAATATCTTTTCCTCATGCTCTTTCCAGAAAAAGCTTTCTGAATCAATTTATTAGAGTTATCACATAATAAGCTATACTTTATTACAAGATATAAAGTCATGGTTATTCTGTTTGTTACAAAATCTACAGTGGTTGCTCTCAGAAGCTTCCCTGATGACTCAGCAGATGAATAATCCTGCATTGGAGGAGACACAGCAGACGTGTGTTCAATCCTTGGGTGGGGAAGATCCCCAAAAGAAAAATGGCCACCCACTTCAGTATTCTTGCTCATGTTTTTGATGTGCTTTATGATATGAAAAATATACCCCACAGAGTACTGAAAAGCAATCTTCACCTTTAAACGGTCATTTAAAATAATAAAATGGATATTCTTAAGGTTAATATATGATTAACCTCCATTTACATCCTTCTTTACAGATTGTCTCCATTTACATCTGATATATACAATAAAATGTGATTTTTTTAGCATGAGAAATTCAAATTGAATTTGCTTTAGGAAAGTATGAGCCCATCTTTTTATTATGACTAAGTTAATACTATTTAACCTGACCCTCTTGCTAATGTTTGAAATACTTTGTTTATTTCACCAACAATGAAATTAGTACAGAATCACGTCTTAGTCTCTCCCTCTAAATAGGTTAGTGTATCTATGCCATACCATATGTAAAAATTCTCGACCTGCTACTAAGTCCTCTCAAATTCATCTTGCTAATCTTAAAAGGTTGCATTCCTCACTCTGCTCCCCAAGTCAAAATCCTTCACTGATTCCAAAGGCCTTATGATAATACCAAAATTCCAGTAAAGCCTCGTATTTAAGGGCCTCTACACATCCAAGACCACTTACCCATTCTACTCTTTCCCCAAAGAAATCTCCCATTGCAGACAATATTGTTTACCTTGCTCTTTGTCACCTCAATGTCTTTGCTTCTGCTATTATCCTACCTGGGTGTTTTCTAAACCCAGTCACATATGCAGCCCCACTCTACATCCTTCACTTCCCATATAAAATCTTTAGCTTCTGCACATGGTGATATATTTCCCTCCTCTAAATTTACATAGCACTTATGAGACATGCTCTTCTTTATCCTTTATCCTATTGAGCATTATATTGTTTTTGATATTAGTTTTATGTCTTATGTCTCTAGTGAATGGAAACTAGAGAACAACATGCTGTATATTTTACACTCCACAGCATAAGCGTGGTCGTACATACTGAAGAAAATAAAGCATTGTTTCTATTAAAGCCTTTCACCAGTTTTTTTGAAGTAACAGTTTATATTTGATATTCAGTGACATTTCAGTATTAAAATCTGCTGCTGTTGCTAAGTCACTTCAGTCACGTCCAACTCTGCGTGACCCCATAGACAGCAGCCCACCAGGCTCCCCTGTCCCTGGGATTCTCCAGGCAAGAACACTGGAGTTGGGTTGCCATTTCCTTCTCCAATGCATGAAAGTGAAAAGTGAAAGTGAAATCACTCAGTCGTGTCTGACTCTTAGCAACCCCATGAACGGCAGCCCACCAGGCTCCTCTGTCCATGGGATTTTCCAGGCAAGAGTACTGGAGTGGGTTGCCATTGCCTCCTCCCAATATTAAAAGACCTACGCTTAAATAAGATTCCAAGAGCACTATTTAAAGCTTAATATATATTTGAATTATCTGTTCGTTTGTTATTCATATATTTAATATTTAACTTGAGTAACTGCTAGTCTGGGAGACAGAAATATCATTCTAGCTAACAGCTCCATGTTAAAGCAATTTATATTACATAATTAACCCTAGAAACAAAACAAAATGGAAGTCAAGAAAAGAAGCTTCAAGAACAACAACAGTAATTCCATTTTTCATTGCAAAATAAAAATACTTGCTCCTAAATTACATGATTTTTGAAAAAGCTCTATAAATAGTATTATATGAAAGAACAAAAAAGTTAATAGCTTTGTTTTCTATTCAGAAAATGTCTAGGAATAAAGTAAACAGCCCTGAAATATGCCAAAAGTATAATCAATCAAAAGTCTGGCACACTGTGTTTAATGTTAAGTTCAGTAGAGCATTACACTTGGTCTACAAATATTTGAAAAGCACATTGAAGTATTTTAGCATATGCAATATATACATGAAGAGGCACACTAATCATTAATCTCAAAGGTGATTCAAGATCATGAAATTGGATTAGCTCACTTACTGAATTTCAGGGCATTTAGGCCATTACTTGTAAGAAGCAAAATATGTGTAATTCGGTTATTTAACTCATTTATAAATTCTGATACCATATTGGTTATTGCTTGGTACCTGATCTTGTTTATAACTAAAGCTGTTATGGAGAAACAGTCCAAGAACACACTCATATTGAAACTGCAGTGATTTTTGTGACTACTTTTCTCAAACATGGATTTTTAATTTTCTGTTTAGATTTTAAAAAAAACAAAAAACTTAATTTCAGATCCAAAACGGCTTCAAGGGTTAAAATTACTTATATAGGTAATACTCCAGTATCTCAAGAAAATGATACAGTTTAAGTTACCTATGTTTAGACCATTTTATTGGACTATATCAACGGAAGTCTAATCTTGTCTCTACCATTGATTTCTAATTTTCTAAATTATTTCTCTCTTGTTATTTAAGACATCAGTGAATGTTACAGATATATCTACAGGGATTTAGAAGACATAATTAATCTCTGAAAAGTCTTATGAGATTCTCAAAAAGAATTGCTTTTACTACCTTAAAAATTAGAATGCATTGCCAGTTAAATAAAAGTCAAACCCTTTATCATGGTCAAGAGAAACCATGAGGCCTGAAATCTGCCTTCTGCTCTCATTTCCTGTCCCATTACCCTCTACCATGGCCATCAGACTCTAGTGCCATTGGCTTTGTATTTGTTTCTCAAATATGCCAGGTTTCTACCTGCTCTTAATGCCGTTGCTTTTTCTGTTCCCTTTGCCTAGGAACTTTTTCCCCAAATATTCTTATGCTTGGCTACTTTTCATTATTCATGTCTCCAAGAGCAGCCTATCCCATCCAAGACAAGCTCTATCATATGTTTTTGTTTTCTACTTCTTACAGTAATTTTTTATGCCTGAAATGCTTAATCATTTATTTGTTTAGAAGTTAATTTCTGTCTCCCACTACTGGAATATAGGCTCCATGAAGGCAGGGATCTGTATGGTTTGTCCCAATATCCTACATATTCAGAAAAGTTCCTGCTGCATGTTCGGGATCCAACAACCATTTGTTAATAAATGATTTATGAACCATGATATCTGAGATACGTTGGGCATGCTAGACTGATATTTAAATGGAAGAAAAACAGAATATCTATTTGTCCTGTAGTGTTTAAAAATTTTAAAATTTGGTGACCACGAAATTTTTTAAATAAATTTTCTATTTAGAACTAAAAAAATCTTCAAGATAAACACTTAGTTTCTTTGCATAAAAAAGAATATCTGTACAAGAATTTTTTACATTTCAGAGAGTTGGGCAGTTTTAAAAAAACAATAAGCTATAACTTTTCAAGTACAGTGATTAATAATACCCCATTACACATACTAATTTTGCATCAGCAAGTTTACAAATATGTGTTGCCTGTAAAATAGCATGTATAGATTATTCATAATACAAAAGTCAAAAATGAATTATTCCCAAGAACACCATTTACTAAAGATATTATTTTAACAATTTATGGATTATTAAGATTTCAGACTGGTCAAATTCAATAAATCACATCTAAGAAGAAGAGGATCAAATATTTTATTTCAAAAGACTTGCTTTCATACGTATGGATTACTTGTGCTAATAAGATGGTTTTTTCTAGATTTATGGCTCAAAATAAAGATACTTCAGGGGAAGCTAATATGCACAGCCCATTCTTTCTCAAATGGTCACAGAAAATATTTTAAGGAATTTTGTTCCATCCATTCAATGATAAAACAGTAACTCCAATTTTGATTAATGATTAAATATGTTTATTTAGAGAATTAGGACATAGTATATGACATTCTGTAACAGAAGGAGAATATTAGAATTCCTTCACTCACTAAATAGTGGTATAGTTTCAGTTTTCACTGACTAGGAATATATTTCTCTTTAAATATTTAAGCATGGTTTCTGTTCAATTTCTTTCCTCCAATTTGCCCATCATGCTTTTCAAATATTTGTCAACTTAAGACTCTATGATGCCTAAGCAGTGTGGGTACAGGTGAAGCTCTACTAAACACTGCAATGATGGAAACACCTAATTCTTATTTAATTTTCTGTCTCCTTGGATGAGGCAAAGAAACAAGAGGCATGGAGCACTAGAGGCAGAGAAACAGGAAAACTTACAAGGGTAGCAAAGTTAAGAGGGAAGCAGACACAGACACAGAGGCCACAGCCTTTCTAGCTCACTTCCTTTTAGCTAAAAATGTTAAAGCTGGGGAGACACAAAAGGAAAGCTATTTCTGAGAAAACTTCATAGTGCTATAGATCACAAAGAAGTTTCCACCTGGCTATTTTTGTTGGATTTCCCTTGTACACAGAGCCAAATTTAAACACAAACTCAATCAATCTGGAGGCATCAGTATGGATATGGATAGTTCAAATTCAGAGAAAAGCTCCTTGGCTTTTCAAGTAGTTTGAGTCTGGGCACACATCCCCAGAGAGTTTAAATGTCTGTCCTAAGAGATCCAAACCACAGGAATGAACCTGGAGCAGCAGCCTGGTCAGTGTTTCCTGGACCAGGTTTAGTCTCACCACGTTCAGTAGTGGAGCTGGCACGGAGCTCGTTGGAATGGCCTTAAAATGCTGAGTCTCTCCCTCATTTATATTCATGTGAAAGTCACAGTTGAGTCACAAAGTGGGGGAGGTATGACAGGCAGATCACCCCGCCCTTAGGTCGGAGAACAGGTATATAACCTGAATCGGAAGAAGAGTCAGAGTGAGATGATTCTTCATGGGCAACCCCTTACCAAGAGCTGAGTCTGACCTGAATAACTAAATTTTAGGCCTGGTTCCACCACTCAGAATCTCAGGAAAGTCATTTAACCACTCCCTGCCCCGGTTTCCTTACATGCACATCAGAGGTTCACACCATTTGCTCCTAACTTATACATACTTTGCAAGTCTTAAGAACTGATGTCCCATCTGCTACAGGGCAGAGGCGCAAAAAATACACTTTATGTTTCCATTTGTACAAGCACACAATCCTCCTAAGGCACTAGTTAATAGAGCTACAAAAAGTCACTCTGTTATAAAGACAATAAACATATTAAGCAAAAGGAAAGCATTTCATTAAAAATAAGTTTGCTCAATATCAGTATTTTAATAGAAATCAGTATCAGTTTTTTAATAGAAAAATTAGGATTCTTCTGCCAAAACCTGATGGATGTCTTTCAGAAAGGGCTGAAATGGGGCAGTGAGACTGTCCTAGATTGTATAAAGTTTCATAAATTACAATTTGGATATGGACTACTTTCATTTAATATGGTTCTATTCAAAATAAAGTAAAACCACACCCCCTAATCATGGAACTTGTGACTGAGTCTAAAAGTGGTAAGTACTTTTAAAAATATTCACAAAATCTCAGTTTCACGTAAGACCAATTAATAGTCTATAATAGTTTACATTATACAGTTATGAATGAGACAAGCTTTAGTTTGAGATACAAGGGCCAAGCCCATTTAAATAAACCCTAGATCATACCCACTTCACGGTTTCATAAGGCACGTAGCTTCCAGTAGGATGCTTGGTGCTTTCTCGGAAGCAAAATTTCTAAAGTTCCATCAATACTGGCTTGTCCTCATTAAAAAGAAGAAAATATGAATTTTTCATGCAATAGCAATGTCATATGCACTTCCTACAAGATAAATTTAAGTGGCCAGTATTTCAATTTAGGACACTTGGTCAACATGGAGATGCTTTGATATTGAGCATCAGATTCAGCTTTATCATTTCATGAATAATGGAATTTGGATATCTCTCAAAACAGAAAAATAAAGTAATTATTTGAAATTTGTTTAATTTGATTTTATTAATAAAAACAACATTGTTTTTCCTATAAAAGTGTATTTAAAATCAAATATTCTCATATTGACATCAAAGTATAATTTTTAATTCTTTTTAATCAACTGTATAACAATTTATCTCAACTATGAAAAAATGGTATATATAAATACTAATATAAGGCTAAGAGCAGTACATGAACCGAGAACTTCTAAATGTACAAGCTGAATTTAGAAAAGGCAGAAGAACCAGAGATCAAATTGCCAACATCCTTTGGATCATAGAAAATGCAAGAGAATCCCAGAAAAACATTTATTTCTGCTTCATTGATTACTTGAAAGCCTTTGACTGTGTGGACACAACAAACTATGGAAAATTCTTAAAGAGATGGGAATACCAGACCACCTTACCTGTCTCCTGAGAAACCTGTATGCAGGTCAAGAAGCAACAGTTAGAACTGGACATGGGGCAATGAACTGGGAATGGAGTAGATTAAAGCTATATATTGTCTATGCAGAGTCAGTCAGTCAGTCAGTTCAGTTACTCAGTCGTGTCCGACTCTTTGCGACCCCATGAACAGCAGCACGCCAGGCCTCCCTGTCCATCTCCAACTCTCAGAGTCCACCCAAACTCATGTCCATTAAGTCTGTGATGCCATCTAACCATCTCATCCTCTGCTCGCCCTTCTCCTCCTGCTCTCAATCTTTCCCAGCATCAGGGTCTTTTCAAATGAGTCAGCTCTTCGCAGCAGGTAGCCAAAATATTGGAGTTTCAGCTTCAGCATCAGTCCTTCCAATGAACACCTAGGACTGATTTCCTTTAGGATGGACTGGTTGGATCTCCTTGCAGTCCAGGGGATTCTCAAGAGTCTTATCCAACACCACAGTTCAAAAGCATCAATTCTTTGGTGCTCAGTTTTCTTTATAGTCCGACTCTCACATCCATACATGACTAATGGAAAAATCATAGCCTTGACTAGACGGACCTTTGTTGACAAAGCAATGTCTCTGCTTTTTAATATGCTGTCTGGGTTGGTAATAACTTTCCTTCCAAGGAGTAAGCATCTTTTAATTTCATGGCTGCAATCACCATCTGCACTGATTTTGGAGCCCAGAAAAATAAAGTCAGCCACTGTTTCCCCATCTATTTGCCATGAAGTGATGGGACCGGATGCCATGATCTTAGTTTTTGGAATGCTGAGCTTTAAGCCAACTTTTTCGCTCTCCTCTTTCACTTTCATCAAGAGGGTCTTTAGTTCTTCTTCACTTTCTGCCATAAGGGTGGTGTCATCTGCATATCTGAGGTTGTTGATATTTCTCCCTGCACTCTTGATTCCAGCTTGTGCTTCTTCCAGCCCAGCATTTCTCATGATGTACTCTGCATATAAGTTAAACAAGGAGGGTGACAATATACAGAGTACTTCATGTGAAATGCCAGGCTGGATGAATCACAAGCCCAGAATCAAGATTTCCCAGAGAAATATCAGATATGCAGATGATACCACTCCAATGGAAGAAAACGAAGAGAAACTTAAGTGTTTCTTAATGAGGGTGAAAGAGGACAGTGAAAAAGCTAGTTTAAACTCAACATTCAAAAAACTAAGATTAGGCATCCGATCCCACCATCTCATGATGAACAGATGGAGGAAAAGTGGAAGCAGTGACAGAGTTTATTTTCTTGGGCTCCAAAAATCACTGCAAATGGTGACTGCAGCCATTAAATTAAAAGACATTAGCTCCTTGGAAGGAAAGCTATGACAAATCCAGACAGTGTATTAAAAAGCAGAGATATCACTTTGATGACAGAGGTCCATATAGTCAAAGCTACGGTTTTTCTAGTAGTCATATACCAATGTGAAAGTTGGACCATAAAGAAGGCTGATGCTTTCCAACTGTGGTGCTGGAGAAGACTCTTGAGAGTCCCTTGGTCTGCAAGGAGATCAAATCAGTCAAACCTAAAGGAAAACAGTCTTGAATAGTCATTGGAAGGACTGATGTTGAAACTGAAGGGCCAATACTTTGGCTACCTGATGAGAAGAGTCAGCTCACTGGAAAAGACCCTGATGCTAGAAAAGATTGAGGGCAGAAGGAGAAAGAGGCAACAGAGGATGGGATGGTTGGATGGCATCACCAAATCAACAGACATGAGTTTGAGCAAACTCCAGGAGATAGTGAAGGACAGGGAAGCCTGGCATGCTGCAGTCCATGGGGTTGCAAAGAGTTGGACATGACTTAGTAACTGAACAACAACAACAATACTGTGATTATTACATACACAAACACAAATATCACCATGATAGCCCTTTTGGGAAACACAAGGTGAACAAATTACATGGACTAATAGGTTGTTACAGGTATTATGACTCCATATAGCAAAGATTTGTATGCAACAGAGCGCAGATCTTCATTCAAATGATATAATAAGTATGTGTAGTAAATTACAAAATCAGATCTTTTCCTAGCTATGCTAGATGACACTAACATAAAAAGAATGCTCGACTGATCCTAAAACCTTTTTTTGCTTCTTTGTTTTCAATGTGGGCCAAAGGAATATGGTCTCATAAACACCAGAAAAACAGGCAGCTTGTTTTTTCAAATACTGTTTTTTTCAAAAACATAGTTTAAAGGAAAGACTAAATTACAACTCTGAGAAGCACAATACCCAAATAAAGTAATACAATTTCAAAACTGAGAATTATTTAATTGTGATGTTTCCTAGTCAATAAAACTAGGAAACATCTTCTCATACCATTTTATTATATAATTTCACTGTTGTCCATTAGCAAGATAATACAGTATTGTTGCAACTGTTACAACAATACAATGTGGGCAACAATAAACCCATTAATACTTTAATGCAATATAAAACGTTCATATCAGCATGAATATTCTATCTCAAACTAAATGAGCAAGTTTGTATATTTACTTACAAGTTTGTTTTAAATATAGATCTAGATAGTTAGGCAATGAAATATACTAATGGACATTCAAGCATTTATTTTATGATCACTGAGAGATGGATTCAAGATGGCTAATGATAATGCTGTACACAGCAATGTAACTAAGGATATTTTATTTAAAATTAAATTAATTCAGTTCAACTTAAGAGAACATCAGTGTAGTTAGCCAGCATAAAATGAAGACAGTGGACTGCCTGACAGATAGCGACTTTACTGGGAGTGCATGCTCTATCACTAAGTCGTGTCTGACTCTTTGCGATCCATGGACTGTAGCCCACCAGGTCCTCTATCCATGGGATCTCTCGGGCAAGAATACTGGAGTTGGCATTTCCTCCTCTAGGGGTTCTTTTTGACTCAGGGATCAAATCCACATCTCATGTATTGGCAGGCAGATTCTGAGACACCAGGAAAGCCCAGATGACTTTATTAGTCAGTTTAATTAAAAAAAAAAAAAGTCAAACCATTTTACTTGATGTCAGGTGAATAAAATAACAAAATACAGTTAGCTAATCAAAATTTTCATTTGCAAGCAATAAGTTGTACAGCTACACCACTTTTACCTTTTTCAACTCATTTGAAGAAGGCTGGTAAGAGCACAGCTGGCATAACCAACTGTCTATAAGATATGGGGCTCTGGGTCAGCTTAGGTACAAATAATGGGAAGACGCAAGGCAAAACCTTTTCTTCCTGATTCAGAAAGGCTTTCCAGAGAAAGAAAGCAGGATCAAAGACTGGAATACAAGGGAAAGTTTGTTCAAGGACAGAGTATATAAAAGTCAAGATCAAAGGAAGGACCAAGATGGTGATGAAGCCCTGAGAAGAAGTTGGCATAACACTGTATGTTAAATGAGAAATATAGATATAATGGAAAATAAATTACAATAAAAATGGCAGGTTCTGTTTTCTAAAAATTGGTGTTTTGATTTGTATTTTGGCCAATACAAATTGAAAGCAAAGAACAAAGGAAAGAAAGAAGAAAGGAAGGAAGGAAAATGAGTAAAGAGGAAAGGAAGAAAAAAAAGAAAGAAGTCCAGCTGTGTGATCTTAGAAGCTAAATTATTTTCTCTAAAGGGCCTATTAACATAACAGGCTCCTCTGTCAATGGAATTCTCCAGGCAAGAATACTGGAGTGGGTTGCCATTTCCTTCTCCAGGGGATTTTCCCGACCCAGGGATTGAACCTGTGTATCCTGCATTGGGCGGGCAGATTCTTTAACACTGAGACACCAGGGAAGCCCCAGGTTGTATATATACAAATATTTATACAATTATATATGTTGTTTAGTGGGTAAGTCATGTCTGACTCTTCTGACCCGGTGGACTGTAGCCCCCCAGGATTCTCTGTCCAAGGGATTTCCCAGGCAAGAATATTGAAGCAGGTTGCCATTTCCTTCTCCTTCAATATATAATTATATATAGAGAATACATATATGAAAAAAGGAGGTTAGATATACAGGGTCTACATTAGGATATTTACATAACTGATACACAAAAAAGCTGTCTTTGAGGTTTAGGACACTACTGTCCCCATGTGTAGCCCTTTGTGTCCCATATCTGAAATACAATAACTGCTCATTTTAATGTTATTTTTTAGTTATTCCCCATTACAAAAGAAACAAATTCCTCTAACTGTATTTGAAGATTTCTTAAAGCCAGGGGCCATGTAGTATTTTTTGTGTCTCTACACTTGGTCCCCAGGAAGATATTCTGCATCCAGTAGAAATATAATAGACACACAACAAAACACATAATTGATGCTGAAGCTAAAACTCCAATACTGTGGCTACCTGACTCGAAGAGCTGATTTACTGAAAAAGACCCTGTTGCTGGGAATAATTGACGGCAGAAGAAGGGGAAAATAGAGGATGAGATGGTTGGATGGCATCACCGGCTCAATGGACATGAGTTTGAGCAAGCTCCAAGAGTTGGCGATGGACAGGGAAGCCTGGTATGCTGCAGTCCATGGGGTCTCAAAGAGTTGGACACGACTGAGCAATTGAACTGAACTAACAAAACAAATAAGTAAATAAGTTGGAATAAATGCTCTCCTAAATGAAGAGTAAAGGCTAAGTTTGTAATAAGAGTAACAGTATTGAAGACAAAATGCCTGGAGAAGACTAACATTCAAATAGGAGATTACAAAGAACAGAATGAAAGGAGAGGGAAAAAATCAGTGAAATGATCAAAATACTTAAGAAAGTCTAAATTGAGGCAGATCAAATTAAGAAAGGCGTAGAGAGAACTAAAGTACAAAAGAACAGACACATCTGAGAGAATCAGACATGACTCAAAGAGCTTAATAGCACCTTTACCTGATATACCAGAGACATAAGAGTTTATAATTGTTTCAGAATATTATCATTAGTAACATTCACTAATGCATTACCAATAACTTACCTAAATGACTGCTTTTAGGATTAAGGAATATGACATTATTCTTCGGGTGGTGTTATTATCCACTGTAACTGTTATTTTAGATTCTTTATCTTATTCTGTCAAGAGGAAATTAAGCACTGAAAGGAATTCATTAACCAAAGCAATCAACTTGAATACTATAATCTCCAAGTTGGTTTCATAACGGTCAATCTTATGGGGACATCAACGAATATTTTAAGGGTGTACATACTGTCATGTGCATCTAAGCAAACCTTATACCTATTGCATTTTAAAATCCAAGAGTGCAACCCCATTTTTCAAAAGCATAGCAACCCAGTCTGCTATCTAGATGCTAGTAAAATTTTACCAAAAAATGTGTATCACAGGAAAACATGCAAATATACTCCCATAAGCTTTCTTCTTCCTTTTCCCTTCTGATGTGTTTAGAAAATCTGCAAATTGATTTTAAGCCAAAAGTGGTAAAGGAATGAAATTATTCTTTCAGGTTTAGGGGATGCTGTGCCAAGATTCATTTCTGGCTGCACATTTACGACTGCGTTCAAGGTCCTTGAAAAGAAATACATAAAAGAGGAAATATCCCTTTAACCATAGCAGAGCAAGAGTAGAGGCTGCTGTGGGAAGTGAGGCTTCTGCATTATGAGGGTGTGCTGCTGGTGTTTGGTTTCCACTGAGAGGGTGCCTGCTCTCTCAATGAGTTTGAAGTAGCTACTAGGATGAGGTAATGGCTGTGCCAGTTTCACTGGGTCAGGCTCTGTCAGCACATTCTTTCTCCTTCTCCTCCCTGAGAAGGTGCTGTAAACACGTCATCCTAGGAGAGTTGCTACAGAAAATGAACAAATCCTAAATTCAAAATTCCTGAGAAAGGTGGCTCTGCTCTTGACAGTCTAGACAGAACTAGAAGCTTAAAGCAGCATAGATAGAGTCACAATAAACAGGTTCTTTGATGGAGGTGAGGGAAAAGAGGAAAACAGAGAAAATGGACATTCATGTTTTAAAAAAAAAAATTTTAAAGGAAGCTCAATTTTTAATTGCTTAGATCTACATATGTATGTTAAGCAATTTTCTGCTTATGGGGGGAAAAAGCCTTTAGGAAATTAAATAATACTATAGCATATTATGAAATACTAAAAATTGAAATTAAATAAAGCACAGACAAACAGCATGAACCACTGATCCTAATGGCACAATAGCTCTGCTAATGCAAATCGTGGATTCTAGATACAAAGCTATGATAATCAGATAAAATTATCAGGAAATCAATCTTAAAATACACACACACAATAGTTTTTATTGAAAGAGAAAAATGTATTTCACCTTTTCTTGGGAAGGAAATGTTTCTGTGCATGAAGAGGGGGTGACTGAAATGCCCATGACATTTTTACAGAGTCATAAAGATTTCTACCAAAATACGTGGCAATTGACCAGCTAAATGGGTATTTTGTGTCACATTCAAGTGAAAGGCTATAGTCTTCCTCTTGGGCATTCTAAAGACCTTTTATTTATTTAATTTATTTTCATTGCCAAAAAAATTATAATTGCCCACAGTGAAATGACAGGGCTACAGAGCTATGCGTTATCCTGGGCTGGTACCTGCCGCTCAAGCGTGGGACATTTTGCATAACACGGCTCACATAAAAGGCTTTGTTCTCCATCGCCTCACTGCGGCTGCAAACCTCAATTTCAGTTAGCAGTCATTTCCTCTCCCAGACCAATCATTTCAAAATAAATCATATTTTTGACATTTAATACCTTACTGATATTCAGTAATCCCTTTGCCTCACATCCAAACTTATATACCACCCAACAACATGTATTTATTTATTTATTTGTTCTGCAGTACAAATTTGATTCACACCATAATCCCCAAACCTTCAAGGATAAATATTTTAAGATTTGTCTTTTAAGTACTACTCTCTTCTGCAAAATTAAGTATATATTATATGTGCGAATGTGTTTATGTGTGTGTGTGTTTGTGGTGTGTACCACCATATGCCTGTGCATGCTTGTGTGTGCATTTAAACAAAAACCCTTCACAGTGAGTCAGTAATAAAGGGTCCATGTCCCGGAATCATTATGCTAAGGGCTTCCAGCTGATGGCACCCAGCAACTGTTACAAACCCGCTTGTAGCTAATGAAAGCTTTTTAATTTTCTGACAAAATCCCAAAACCCTGATTCCAGGCAGTATAACATCCATTTCCCGTTTTCAAGGCTGTTTTTTCCTTACCCCATCCATTTTACTACCCCCTCCTCCCTACACACACCCAAACACACACATCCCCACTCCTGGCTCCTCTCAAACACTCTTTCTTTAAATTTTCACGCTTAAACAAAAGACGAAGTTGGGGAAGGAAAACACCCAGCACTGCAGCCCCCAAAACGCCCTTTAAGAAGAAAAAGAAAAGAACTGGCGGACTGTAGATGCTGCCTCCCACTCCCATCTCTTAAAAAGAAAGACTCTGTGGACGTTCAAGCTCATCCAGACACATTTTTTCGTATCCCGCCCTCCATCGAGACCAGATACTAATTTTTCATTTTCCTAAAACTGTAAACATTCGTCAGTCTCTCTCGTGCAGCTGTGTCTGGGGCAATTACAGGGAAAATGATTTCGAACTGACAAGGCTTCTTTAACTTACTCATCCGTCAGTGTGCAGTTCTCTGCAGTTCGATGGACCAAATACAAAACAAAACAAAACAAACCTAAACAAAAAAACCTCTTCTTCGAAACTCTCTTTTACCCTAGCATAATTCATTCTCTGTCTTTCTCCAGCTCAGGTAATATTAGCTTTAAAGACAAGTATCCTAACCTGATGTAAGTTCCCGGGCGCTTCCAAGTGGTACCTACCAAGGTCACACACCCTTCTCCAAATCCAGAGCCCAGGTACAGCCCTGGTCCCCTGCTGCGTAGTAGTTACACCTAGAGAGGCCGGGCCTGAAGCTGCCGCCAGGTGGGAGACAGCTCGAGCAACCTGTGCCTGCTCCCAAGACACGGGATGAGACAAATCCCTTCCCATACCCGTTCCTTCCCTGGGCTCCTTCTCCTCCCTCCACGCGGTGGGCGAGGCAAGAGAAGGGAGCAGCACGTTTGCACTGAACCAGAGGTGGGGAACGGCTCTCTTACCTGGGCGCGGAAGCCGCTCAGGGACTTGAGGACCTAAGGTCCTCTGGAGAAGGAGCAGGGGGGGGGGGGGGGGGGGGACGGGGCAGGGAAAGAAGGAGAAAGGAAAGAAAGAAGCAGAGGGGAAGAAAAGAAAGAGAGGGGGCGGAGGAGGATGCTGTCGCCGCGGCCGCCGAGAGCCCGCGCAGCCGGAGCTCCCGGCCCAGTCTGAGCGCCGCCCGGGCCGCCGGCTCCGCGCGGCCACCCCGCCCCCGCAGGCCCCGCCCCTCGCCCCCGCAGGCCCCGCCCCCGCAGGCCCCGCCCCTCGCCCCCGCAGGCCCCGCCCGATCGGCGGCCCGGGCGGCTGCGGCGGCGGAGGCAGGCCGGCGCGGGCACCGCCGCAGTGTCCCGGCGGGGAGCTCGGTTGCCCCGCTTTCCGCCGCTGTCGGCCCGCCGCCCGGCGGGGACCGCTAGGGTAGCAGCCTCAGCGCGCAGGCCAAACCCCAGCCACTTCGGACTTGGGACTGTGGAGGCCCCCTTGAAAGAATTCCTGCCGTCTCCGCCACCAGAAGCCGAGTGAGACGAGCACCTTTGAGACGGAGGGACCCATTGGACCCTTTTCTGATATCCTTGGTGAACCCGGAGTGGCAGGGGCGAGGTGGCGTCAGCTTTAGTCTCTCAAAGAGGAGTCCCCCATAGAGGCCTCTCTTTTCCCTTCTCCATCACTGTGACGGTGGGCGTTCCAGTTACCCTTCAGTAAAGAGGGCTCCCTGGTCTTACCTCCACATACCTCAAGACAGTTGCGTCCAGAATAGATAGGAAAACTGGGGGGAAGTATGAGGACAAAAATAACTTCTGCCAGTACTAAAGGAACAAGGGTTGAGGGTTTAGAGAATTACTAGACCCCCATTCGATCACTAATCAGATTTGTTCATTCGTTTATTCCTTCTACAAATGTGTTTTGCTGTGAGTCAGGCACTGTTCTAGGCACTGTGGAAACATCAGTGAATAAAACAGAACTCCCTTCCTTCAAAAAAAAAAAATACTTGCCTTCAACAACTGTACATTCTAAACAGCCAAATGCAAGTTGCAGGGTCAATTTATTTCAAATCTCATGTATGACTGTGTCATCAAATAAGGCTTAAAAAATGTTAGCCCTGCCGCTCTGGCATGTTTAATGTGAGAATATAATTAGATAATGAATAAGAGTCTGTGAAGAATATGAAGAATGATACAAGAATAATGATTTAGCAAGAAAACGTTGACCTTGAAATGTCACCATTTAAAAGAATTACCTCTTAAATACTTTTGAAAGAAATATGACCAACCGAGAAACAGATAATTCTTTACCATGGAATCTTCATAATCATAGAACAGCTCTTCATTGTAAGTAAGAGAGGTAAGATGCAATTTATAATTGTTTCTGTCTTCTACATGGAGTGCTAAGAAGGTTACCAAGATAGTGGGGTGTGGTCTGTGCAGTTTCAACAGTAGTTATAATTTGGTTTTGTCACTTAAGTTATCCATAGAATCATAAAACCATAGGCTTTTAGGGTTGATTTCTTAGGCATTTGGTCCAAGTTCCTCAATTTTCAGATTGAAAAAGAGGCCTAATGATGAGACACTGTAAAGATTAGAAACCAAAACAGAGCAAAATCTGAAACTCTAGTCTCAAAAATCACACCCCATGTTCTGTGTATTGCTTCCCTCTATCCAGCTTCATTCCATGTCCCAGTGCTCCCAGTGAGGTTGAAAGTGTCAGGGCATACCAAGTAACAAGGACTTTGGAGGAGTTGGGACTCCTCCTCAGAAAGTGGCCTGATTGAGAATAAGGAGGTCTTAGGGGATTATTAAATGATCTGGGTGGAAAGAAGGAGTAAGAATCCTACTAGAGCATTAGAAGTTGACATTCATGACCTGGCACAAAGCTTCAGATGTTTGCTGAGAGTGTGTCATCAATCCTGTACTACTTCTATTATTATTTCTCAGTTCCTATTAGTTCTGTGCAAGAAAAACCTCCCAAGGTATGTAGTGGTGCTCCTTCTACCTTCCTTCACTTCTGGTAGAACTCCCCTGCATCCACATCAACTCTGAGTTTAAAGTAAAAAGATATTGTGTTCTGGTGTTGAACACAGTTCTCCCCAGTGTCATTGTCTATAAGCCAAAATATTGTTTTGATTACTCTAGTTTTATGGTTAGTCTTGAAGTCATTTATTGCCAAGTCTTACAATCTTCTTCTTTTTCAAAATTCTTCTGAATCACCTAGTACTTTGCATTTTTCCATAAGTTTTGGGGCCTTATCCATTGCTATAAGAATAATACTGTTTTTAAATTGGAATTGTGTTCAATTTATAGGTCAGTTTTTGGTATTATTGCCTTCTTATTAATACTGACTGTTCTAATCCATGAACATGGTATAGGTCTCAATTTGTCTTCTTGGGATTTTTAAAAAATTATTATTAATAAACTTTTATTTCTCAAAACAGTTTTACATTTCAAAAACTGAACAGGAAGTACAAAGTTCCCAATACAGGCATTCCTCTGCTTTCTAAAACTTTACTACATGCCACTTCTCTTTTATTGAGCTACATTAGTATATGTTTTCACTAACTGAAAGAAATCCAAGGAGGATTTTTGCTTTAACCAAAAAAAAAAAAAAAAAGACAAAATAGCATTCAGTGTTTATTTTGCAGCCAGCCATTATAGAGGCAGACACATGGGAGCAGTGAGAATGGCACCACCAAATTTCACCAAGCCCCCATAACTTTAAACTCTTGTCTATGAGGATCTGTGCATATATTAGCAAGCTGTGTCCTACGGTAGTTGCTTCTTCGTTTTATGCCATTCTGCTTACTAATGAAATGGTCTACTTTCGGTCAGCAGAGTGTGACCAAAGCTTTTTAATTTTAATGAAGTCCAACTTATTGATTTTTCTTTCATGAATCATGCTTTTAGTGCTGTATTTAAAAAGGCATTGCCACACACAAGTTTACTAGGCTTTCCTCTTGCATTATCTTTACAGTTTAATAACTTTTTCGTTTAATTCTTAGTCCATTAGGGCTGCCATAATAAAAATACCATAAAGTGGGTGATTTATAAACAACACTTGTTTCTCAGTTCTGGAGGCTGAAAAGTTCAAGAGCTTGGTGCCAGCAGATTGTGTTTGGGGAGAGCCCATTTCCTCATGAATAATACCTTCTTATGGTGTTATCACATGGTGAAAGGAGCAAGGGAGCTTTCTAGGGCCTCTTGTACAAAAGTATCAATGCCATTCTTGACGACTTCACCTAAGCACCTCCCCAAACCCCACCTCCCAATACTATCTCATTGGGTATTAGGTTTTAGCATATGAATTTTGGAGGGACACAGATACTCATTTTATGATTCATTTTGAGTAAATTATTGTAAAGGGTGCGAGGTCTCTGTCTAGATCCATTTTTTTTTTTTTTTTTGCATCCATGCATGCATGTGAATATCCAGTTGTTTTAGCATCATTTGTTGAAAATTGTATTTTCTCCATCGGATTGCCTTTACTTCCTCATCAAAGGTCAATTGAATATATTTGTGTGAGTCCTTTTGAACTCTTTCTGTTCCATTGGTCTATTTGTCTGCTCCTTTGCCAATACTACCCTGCCTTGCATACTAGTTTTATAAGTCTTGATGTCAGATAGTTTAAGTCCTCCAAGTTTGTTCTTCAAACTTACATTGGCTATTCTGGGTCTCTTTCCTTTTCATAAAAAAATTTGATTAACTTTGTCCATATCCACAAAATAACTTGCTAGGATTTTGATTGTGATTGCATTGAATCTGTAGATCAAGTTGGTAAGAGCTATATCTTGACAATGTTGAATCTACTCATAATACATAATTTATTAGATTTATACATAAGTATTTTATTTTCTTGGCACTAATATAAATGCTATGTTTTTAACTTCAAATGTAAATTGCTCATTGCTGTGTATAAGAAAGAAACTGACTTTCACATACTAACCATGTATCCTGCATCCTACTTATAATCTCTTATTAGTTTCAGGCAAATTTTTTAGTCCATTTTTTGGAGTTTTCTACATGTACAGTCAAGTCACCTGAAAATAAAGAGTTTTATATCTGCCTTCCCAATCTGTGCACCTTTTATTTGCTTTTGTTGTCTTATTGCCTTCCAGTATGATGTTGAACAGGAGAGGTAAGAGAGCACAGTCTTACCTTGTTCTCAATCTCAGAGGAAAAGCACCAAATTTCTCACCAATAAATATTATATTAGCTGTTTCATTGTTCATAGATGTTCATTATTGAGTTGAGGAGTTTCCTCTCTTTATTAGTTTGTTGAGAGCTTTAATTATGAATGGTGGGGTTGATTTTTCAAATGATTTTCCTACAACTAATATCATGCCACCTTTCTTTTTTATCCTCTTGATGTGATAGGTGAAATTGATTGATCCATTAACAATGTTCCATAGCTGGGGTAAATTCCACTTGGTCATGGTGTATAATTATTTTTATACATTGTGCATTTAATTTCCTAAGATTTTACTGAATAATTTTGCATCTGTGTTCATGAAAGATATTGGCTGTAGTTTTTTTTTTTTAATTGTGTTGGTTTTGCCATACAATGGCATGAAACCTCCATGGGTTTACATATGCTCCCCCTCCAGAACCCCCCTCCCTCCTCCCTCCCGATTCCCTCCTCCGGGGCATCTCAGTGCACCAGCCCCGAGCATCAATCCTGGGCTGGCGATTGATTACACATATGATAATTAACATGTTTCAATGTCATTCTCCCATATCATCCCACCCTTGCCCTCTTCCACAGAGTCCACGAGTCTGTTCTATACATCTGCGTTCCATTTGCTGTCTCGCATGCAGGGTTCTCGTTACCATTTTTCTAAATTCCATATATATGCATTAGTATACTGTATTGTTGTTTTTCTTTCTGGCTTACTTCACTCTGGATAATAGGCTCCAGTTCCGTCCACCTGAGTAGAACTGACTCAAATGATTTTTTTTTTTTAATGCTGAGTAATATTCCATTGTGTATATGTACCACAGCTTTCTTATCCATTCGTCAGTTGATGGGCATCTAGGTTGCTTCCATGTCCTGGCTATTGTAAACAATGCGGCGATGAACATTTAAAAATTTCTTGTATTAGAAGTTATGCTAACCTTATATAATGAGTTAGGAAGTGTTCCCTCTGCTTCCTTGTTGTGGAACAGATTGAAAAAAATTGGTATCTTTTTTTAAATATTTGATAGAATTCACCAGTGAAGCCTTTTGAGCCTGTTGATCTGTTTTGGTAGGTTGTTAATTATTTATTCAATGTATTTAATAGATACAGGGCTATTCAGGTTGTCTGTTTCTCTTTTTGTGGGTTTTGATATGCTGTGTCTTTTGAAGAATTGGTGCATTTCATCTTTATCAATATGTGAGCATAGAATTGTTAATAATATTTCTTTATTTCCTTTTAATGTCTGTGGGATCAGTAGTCATGGTACCTTTTTCATTTCTAATATTAAGCATTTATATATTCTCTCTTTTTCTTGATTAGTATGGCTAGAAATTTATCAATTATATCTATTTTTTCAAAGAACCAACTTTGACTTTGTTGATTTTCCCAAGTATTTTGTTTTTGTTGATTTCTGAACTGGTTTTTATTATTAATAATAACCTTATTATTAATATACGCATTTAATGCTATAAGTTTTCCTCTAAGTACCTCTTCTACTATTTTCCATAAATTTTGAAAGGTTGTATTTTCATTTTCATTTACTTCAAAATATTTTTAAATTTCTCCCAAGGCTTTTCTTTGACCCATGAGTTATTTTGGTCTGTTGTTTAATCTACAAATATTTGGACATTTTCCAAATATTTCTGTGTAAACTTTCTCTTATAAATTTCTAGTTTAATAGCATAGTAGTAGTCTGATAACATACTTCTTATAATGTGGACTTTCTCAAGTTTGTTAAGCTGTTTTGAATATCTGCAATATTTTGTTGATTTTGAGGACAGGTTTCACATGTATGTCTTTAAATTTATTTCTGAATTACTTATGTTTCTTAAAACTATTGTGAATAGTACTGTTTTATAATTTAATTTAACTTTAATTTATTTTAATTTCTAAGTATACATTGCTTATACATAAAAATATTTTTAATTTTTTTGGAGTAATCTTGCATTCTGTGAATTTTCTAAACTCCCTTATAAGTTCAAGAAGCTCTTTGGTACATTTAGTAGGGTTTTCTATGTACATGATGATGTCTGCAAAGACAACTATTTTCTTAACTGTATGCCTATTTTTTTTGCTTCTCTTGCTGCAATGACTAGCTCCTCCAGCACAATGTTAAACAGAACTGATGAGAGTCCTTGCATTTTTTTTTTTTCTGATCTTAGGGGGATGATATCAGATGTTAAACTTTGCCTATCATGTTAGCCATAATTTTTTTATATTTGCCTTTTATAATATTAAAGGAGTTCCCATCACTACTTTGCTACAAGTATTTATCATTTTGCAATGAAAATATTGTTTTTCCCATTATTACCCATTATTCTAAATGTATGATAAATTATATAAAGTTTTATGTTAAATACAGAATCCTGTCATAAATCTTGATTAGTCACTATATTGTTATTGTGTAGTTGCCAAGTCATGTCTGACTCTGCAACCCCACAGACTGTAGCTCTCCAGTTTCCTCTGTCCTCTGGATTTTCCAGGCAAGAATACTGAAGTGGATTGCCTTTTCCTTCTTCATTGTCGTTATATACTAGAAATTTATTTATACAAGACATTTATTTCTAATATAATCAATTAAAATCCTTCCTAACTATTGCTTGAGCTGCATCTTAACATTTTTATGTTGCATTTTAAGTATTTTCTGATTTCGTTTGTGTTTAAAATTGTTATTTAAATTCAATATATTGTATTGTTTAGTATCCTAGATATCTTAATTTATTGATTTCTAATTTATTTGCAGTGTAGTCAGAGAACATATTCTGAAGGATATTCTTTAACCTGGCTGTCCCCAACATAAGATTGTAAGGCATTTTTCCATGTTAATTTCCAGAAGCCTTTTGATTAGCTTTCGTATTGTAGATGTGGGTTTCCCTGGTGGCTCAGATGGTAAAAGAATCTTCCTGCAATGCTAGAGACCTGAGTTCCATCCCTAGGTTGGGAAGATCCCCTGGAGAAGGGCATGGCAACCTACTCCAGTATTCTTGCCTGGAGAATCCCATGGACAGAGGAGTTGGCAGGCTACAGTCCATGAGGTCAGGAAGAACTGGAAACAACTGAGTGAATAACATTTTCACTTTCTATATGTAGATGTACCCTATAGCTGAAATTAATGTTGATGGTGTGATATTTAAGTCTTTCTTTTAAACCATGAATTTCCTATCACTCAGCACCATTTAGTGAAAATTCTCTCCCTTTTCAAATGATCTGAGTTGTATTCATTGGAAGGACTGATGCTGAAGCTGAAACTCCAATACTTTGGCCACCAGATGGGAAGAATTGACTCATTTGAAAAGACCCTGATGCTGGGAAAGATTGAAGGTGGGAGCAGAAGGGGACTACAGAGGATGAGATGGTTGGATGGCATCACCGACTCCATAGACATGAGTTTGGGTAAACTCCGGGAGTTGGTTATGAACAGGGAGGCCTGACGTGCTGCAGTCCATGGAGTCTCAAAGAGTCAGACATGACTGAGCAACTGAACTGAATTGAGTATCACTTTATTATAATTCAAGGATCTAATATTTGTTTCTGTATTCTCTATTTTATTGTGTTGGTCTATTTAACTGTTCTTGTGAGAAGAACACACTGTCATAATTACTATAGCTTTATGTTAAGTTTTGATAATTTATAGAGTACACTCTCAAAATGATTCTTTAAAATTTTATTTTTTATCCTTGAACTTATACATGTTCATATACAATTTAGAATTAGTATAATAAATTATATATTTCATTGAATGTATAGAACACTAGGAAAAATCAGCAACTTGAACTAGGCCTTATTTGATACATTTCAGTAATTTTTTTATAGTTTTATGTAAAGAGTTATCGTATATCTTGCACAGGATAATTTGTATTTATTAATGTTTTCCTCTCATAAATGGCATCATTTAAAAATAGTTTTCGAATATTTTGTTGCTGATATATAAAAATAAAATTAATTTTTATATAGCCTTGTACCCAGTGAAATGAATAATATAAAAAAATTAAATTTTTAATTCTAATTATCTTCCTTGGATTCTTTTAGAATTTGTCATTCATAATGATTTTATCTGTTTTAGTCTTTGTTTCTCATCTTTATAAATTTTACTTCTTTTGCTCAGCTTTGTTACTGGTTAGGACCTCTAGAAAACTGTTGGATATGTCGTGATATTATACAACTGTGTCTATTCCCTTATCCCAGGGAGAATACTTTCAGTATTTTACTGTTAAGTATGATGTTTATATAAAGGTGTTTTTTGTAGACATTCTCCATCAGATTAAAAAAACTACTTATTATTTTGCAAATAATATTAAAAGTTATGAATGGGTATTGAAATCTATCAAAAGGTTTTATATCTTTGTATTAATTTTCTTTTGCTGCCATAACAAAGTGCCACAAATTTAATAGCTTAAGAAAAATACAATATTTTATACTTTTGTAGATCAGGAGCCTGGCATGAGTCAGGATTAAAATCAGAGTGTCCACAGACCTGCCTACATTACTAGAGGTTGTAGAGAAGAACCAATTTTCTTGCTCATTTTGGATACTGGCAGCACTCACTTCCTTGTGGTTAAATAACCAAGGTCCCCAGTATATATATATACTTTCTTTTTTCCACTGGTTGTAAGCTGAGGGGTATTTCCAGCTTCTAGATGCTGTGTGTTTTTCGGCCTCCTTCTTCAATCTTTAAAGCCAATATGGGTGGAGGCAGGTGGAGGTGGGGGTTCAGTCTTTCTCACATTGTATCTCCTGGACCACAGCTGAGAGAGGTTTTTCATTTTTAAGGACTCATGTTACTGGAATACACCCACATGGTATGTCAGGTTAATCTGTCCATCTCAAGGTCCTTAACCCAATCACATCTGCAAATTTTTCTTTCCATATAAAGTAACATATTCATAAATTTTGAAGACTGAGTATGTACATCCTCAGGGGAAAGCGAAAGTGAAAATGTTAGTCATCCAGTAGTGTTTGACTCTACAGGACCCCATAGCCTGCCAGGCTCCTCTTTCCATGGAATTCTGGAGTGGATAGCCACTCCCTTCTCCAAGGGGTCTTATTAACCCAGGGATCAAACCCTGGTCTCTTGCATTGCAGGCAGATTCTTTACTATCTGAGTTACAAGGGAAACCCATAAATGTGTAAAATAATATGTAAATATATGTAATTTGTCAGAGAAGGCAATGGCAGCCCACTCCAGTACTCTTGCCTGGAAAATCCCA
Organism: Antilocapra americana; assembly: GCA_007570785.1. Classification (NCBI taxonomy): domain Eukaryota; kingdom Metazoa; phylum Chordata; class Mammalia; order Artiodactyla; family Antilocapridae; genus Antilocapra; species Antilocapra americana. The sequence goes on from ML660197.1 coordinate 33,050,309, forward strand.
TGGACAGAGGAGCCTGGTAGGCTGCAGTCCATGAGGTCGCAGAGACTCGGAGATGACTGAGCGACTTCACTTTCACTTTTCAGTTTCATTCATTGGAGAAGGAAATGGCAACCCACTCCAGTGTTCTTGCCTGGAGAATCCCAAGGACGTGGGAGCCTGGAGGGCTGCTGTCTATGGAGTCACACAGAGTCAGACACGACTGAAGCAACTTAGCAGCAGCAGCAGCATACGTAATATGTATATATAATATATAATTTGTATATTATATATATCTTCAGTTCAGTCATGTCCTACTCATTGTTATCCCATGGGCTGCAGCACACCAGGCTTCCCTGTCCATCACCAACTCCAGAAGCTTACTCAAACTCATGTCCATTGAGTCGGTGATGCCATCCAACCATCTCATCATCTGTTGTTGCCTTCTCCTGCCTTCAATCTTTCCCAGAAAAAGGGTCTTTCCAATGAGTCAGTTCTTCACATCAGGTAGCCAAAGTATTGAAGCTTTCAGCTTCAGCATCAGTCCTTCCGATGAATATTCAGGACTGATTTCCTCTAGGATTGATTGGTTTGATCAATCAAAAGCACAGTTCAAAAGCATCAATTCTTCGGTGCTCAGCTTTCTTTATAGTCCAACTCACATCCATGCATGACTACTGGAAAAACCATAGCCTTGATTAGATGGACCTTTGTCGGCAAGGTAATGTCTCTGCTTTTTAATATGCTGTCTAGGTTGGTCACAGCTTTTCTTCCAAGGAGCAAGCATCTTTTAATTTCATGGCTGTAGTCACCATCTGCAGTGATTTTGGAGCCCCCCAAAATAAAGTCTGTCACTGTTTCCATTGTTTCCCCATCTATTTCCATGAAATGATGGGACCAGAAGTCATGTAAATAACATATTCATAGATTTTGAAGATGGAGTGTGGACATCCTCCAGAGAGGGGAATATTATGCTATCTGTTGTTGGACTTGGATTGTTAATACTTTATATTCATGTTTCATATTCATTGTCCAACATCTATGGTTATGAGACATTTGACCCTATAAAATAAGTTTGGAGATTTTCCTTCTTTTTAATTTTTGAATGAAAATTTTGCATACCAAACCTGTTTGTTTAGATTTGGTATTCTTTATCAAAAATGATTAGGAGAGTATTCTAGGATGCCACCTTGGCCTAATATTTTTGTGGCAAGTTGTTCAATTATAAATTAATTTATTAAATGTATTTAGATTTTTATTTCTACTTTGATGTGTTTTTAATATGTTGTGTTTTTCCAGATTCGTATCTTGCTTTTCTAAATTTGAAGATTTATTGGTATTGTTTATGATATCTTAATTATTTTACATGTAATTTTCATTTATAATATTGATAATTTGTACCTTTTTTGCTCTCCTGTCTCAAGTTGAAAGTGAAAGTGAAAGTTGCTCAGTCATGTCCAACTTTTTGCAACCCCATGGACTATACAGTCCATGGAATTCTCCAGGCCAGAATACTAGAGTGGGTAGCCGTTCCCTTCTCCAGGGGATCTTTCCAACCCAGGGATCAAACTCAGATCTCCTGCATTGCAGGCAGATTCTTAACCACTGAGCCACTAAGGAAGCCCTGCTGTCCCAAGTGTTGTGCAAATGTTTGGGATCTTGAATGGTGCCTAAGCATGGTGAGGATCATAGCTCTAGTTATGGATCATTAGATCTTACTGGATGATATGGAGAAGGCCATTATCCAGCTAGTTTGGTCCTTTTAGACTCTGCTTCTCCACCACTTCTAGTCCATGTTTGGTGTTCACGGATCTCTAAGAGGACTAGGAGCAAAGCATCCAGCCTCTCTGGGTGCACTGTCCAGATTCTGTATCTCAGCGAACCTTCTAAATCCTGACCTCTTTCCAATATCAAGAAAAATTTTCCTCTTTTCCCTTTGTTGCCCTAAAAGGCACTCCAGCTATCCCATCTGCTTCCAGGCCTCATGGCCATACTTATTCAGTGTGTGCAGGCATTGACAAGAGTCAGGAAGAGCTGTAGAATTCAGATGGCTTTCACTCTTATACCCTGTATGATATTTAGGGCTTGGCTGCCTACTTGGAACACCTGACGTGTGCACAGAGCAAAATACAAATCCAAATTATTCTATTACAGGCTTCAGCAGGGTAGAGTTTTAGTGAATATACTCCAGATCATGTGTGTCCTTTTATCTAGGTCAACAGAGACCACCACATTATCTTCTTGATTTCTTGACTATACATAGGCTAAAGAACTGTTTTTCTTTTTTCATCCAGATGCTATAATGTTAGTATTAAAGAAAAGGGAAAACAGTTCTTTATTAACTCTAAAAAGCAATAATAATGATAGTTTGTAATTTGTACTTGATGATAAATACCTCCCATGACATTAGTGAATATTGCTTCTCTGGGCTGGTTATCATCTTATTTTTCATTGAAGTATAGTTGATGTACAATATTATGTAAGTTACAGCTGTATAATATAGTGATTTACAATTTTAATATTATAATCTATTAATAGTTAATATAAAATATTGACTATATTCTTGTATTATACAGTATATCCTTATAGTGTATTTTATACATAATAGTTTATACCTCTTAAACCTCAACTCCTATATTGCCCCTCCTCTCTTCCCTCTCTCCAATGATAGTCACTACTTTGTTCTCTGTATCTATTAATTTGCTTCTTTTTGTAGTATTCACTAGTTCCTTTTTTTTAGATTCCACATATAAGTGATATCATACAATATTTGTCTTTCTCTGTCTGGCTTATTTCACTTTAGCAGAGTACCCTCTAAGTCCATCCATGTTTTTGCAAATGGCAGTGTTTCATTGTTGATGACTGAGTATTTCCATTGTATATATAAACCACATCTTCTTTATCTCTTCACTGTTGATAGACATTTAGCTTGGTTATATACCAAGGAACAAGACTCTATCATTTCTAAAGTCACTTTGAAATGCCAACTTTTGTCTTTGTTGAAACAGAAAATAATTCTTTGGTATCATACAGATATTTTTTATCATTTTTCTTATTTACTTTGTATTATTTTCCTCGAGTTTTATATGACATTCTCCTCCTATCTTCCTTATATAGAAGGTGAGAGTCTTTTCTAATATATGCATTTAAGACAATAACTTTCTCTATAAATGGCTTTATCTCCATCTCACAAATATGCCATTTTAATTATCTTAGTTTTAATTTTTTTTCCATTGTGATTTCCTTCTTGATCCATAGGTTGTTTGGTAGAGTATTATTTCCTTTCTAAACATTTTAGTTTTTCTACATTATAGTTTTGTTATTATTCTAGCTTTAAAATTTTTTCTCTACTCTGGTCTGAGGCTAAACTCTTTCATTTTGCCAAATATCCCATTTACACTTAAAAATAATGTGTAGCCTTCAGTTTTCCAAGTCATGTTCTCTATCTATATGTACTAGATCAACTTTCAATTTGTATTTTTAAATTTTTATTTCCTACTGATTTTTTGTTAGCCTATTTGATTAATTTCTGAAGGCTACGAATTAAAGTTTCCTACTGTGATTATCTAATTTTTCTTTTAATTCTACCAATTTTTGCTTTACATATCTGAGGTTATACTAAACACATTCAAATTGATCATACGTCCATGGTTAATTTGGCTATTTTATAATTACAAAATATTCATCTTTTTTGTGGTGATGTCTTAAAACCTCCTTTGTCTTATATTAGAGTACCTTTATTGACTTTCTTTTCCCTGGTGTTCACATGATGTATCCGTTTTCCATTATCTTTCCTTTTGGTCCCTTTTACTTTCTTTTAAGTTATAAGCAATTTATGCAACATTGAATTGAGTTTTGTTCTTTTTCCAGTCTGGCAATTTTGATCTGTTTTGTCTGTTTCCATTTACTATAATTCATTTACCTTAAGGTTTTAATCTACCATCTTATTGTTTTATATTTGTCCAAGTGCTTTATGTTTCTTTTCTTTCTCTCCTTTACCTGGATTAATCAACTATTTTTTTTAATTTCAAATTACTTCTAATAGATAGCTAGTTGTACATTCTTTTATTGACCTGTTTGTGATTATGCTAGTGATTACAACCTGTGTACATCCACTTACCACTTCCTAGAAATGCAAGAAACTTAAAACATGTTAATTTCACTTATATCCTCTCCCGACTCATGTACAATTGTCATATATTTTATTTCTGACTATTTTAAATTCTAAAATATTGTTGTTGTTTTATATCATCAATATTCATTTGGAGCTACTTTCACACACTTCTTTCTAAATGGCAGAAAGTGGTAAACATGATTTCCAGAACCCTATCTGCAAGAGCATGGGGCATGTATGGGTTTTGACATTCTAGAATCTGTAGTATATGATAGTAGAATGAGGCTCAAATAAATGCTGTGCAAATTTATTACATCCAAATTGATTAAATTCTAATATGTAAGCAAGTTGTTCTCCAAAGATGAGTCATTATGATTTAGTTCTTCTCAATGCTCTGTACAACTCAGCATTTCAAAAGAGGCCATTTGATAATACATATTGCTACAGAGTATAATTGTCTTGTGCAAAATAGCACTTTTTTCCTATTCTACCTGAATGATACTCTCTCACTGATCAAAGATATTTTGGCTGCACCTCCAGCTTTGCAGAGCAATGTCCTAGTCAACATAAAATGACAGTATTTATTCTTGTGATGTGACAGTGCTATAAGGATGTATATGATGAATATTATAGCACAAGATACTATACACTCTAGCTGCCAAGAGAAGCCAGGTGGCCCTTCCATGTCTTGTCAGGTGCTTAGAAACCAACTAATAAAACTGATCAGCAGTACCTCGGAGCTGTTCTCACCTTTGCAAAGGAAGTCATAAACTGAGTACAGCTGTGCTGAAAAAGGCACGGAGTCGAACTGCTTCTGACACACAAGTCGGTTTACCCCAAGGCCAGTGGGGATAATTCAGAGGCTTTGTATTTTTCCATCAACAAACAACAGTACTGTGATGCTGTACTTTAAGCAAGCCTGAGTTATGATGATTGCTACTGAGTATGCTCAGACCTTGGACAATGTGGTATTTCAACCAACCTCCAATTCTTCAGAAAAAAGACTCCAGCACTCCAACAGCCGCCTATCCTTATTTTATGCCTATGTTGCTTAAACAAAAGTAATATGGATAATACTGGAGAGTGCAAGAAATGATATATAAAAGTACTGTTTTTCTAACACATTATAGGTCATTTATACTGTCTTCCTGGCTTCTCAGGCTTCCCTGGTGGCTCTGATGGTAAAGAATTTGCCTGCAGTACAGAAGACCCTGGTTAGATCCCTGGGTCAGGAAGATCCCCTGGAGAAGGAAGTGGCAACCCACTCCAGTATTCTTGCTTGGAGAATTCCATGCACAAAAGAGCCTGATGGGCTACAGTTCATGGGATTGCAAAGTGTCAGACATGATTGAGTGACTAACACTTTCACTTTCACTCTGGCTTCTTAGGTTCTCATCCTTGCGAGTCCAGCTAACCATACACACACACTCCTCACTCAAAACACCAACACATGTTTAAATGATGACCTCATACTGAAAGCAGCCAATATAATTAAGGAAAGCATTTCCAATTAGAGTGTCATTTTTCAAAAATTATTGTACTCGACAAGGTCACAAGACAAAGTCTTCAGATATCTAGAGGCCAAGTAATTTTGCAGTGACCGTTGGGACACTTTGAATAAGTCTTTGTATTTTTAATTAATAGGATTGAAAATACAGAGATAAATGTAGTTTGACATGAATTGAAGAGTACCAGAAGCCTCCTAGTCACATGCAATGCCCCCACCAGTCTGTTGCCATTGTATTGTGAAATTACTAGGGGAAAGAGAAAAAAACAAGTAGTTAACTAAGCTATCACCTAAAATATATTGCACATTTAAAGATATTCCTCAAATTAAAGCATAAGGTATAACACAAGACTAACCCCTTGAATAGTGAATCAAAATATTTGAATGTCATTTGTTTTATTTTAGCTTTTTTCACATGAAGCATTCAAACACCTGGCAACTTATCTCAAGGAATTCATTTTTATTTTAAATCAAGTAGAATATATTCATATTTTACCATGGAATAGTTTTTATTATTTAGATCAAACTAAAATCCAGGCCAACATCTGAAATCTTGACCAAGCTGCATTTTAAAACTTATATGGTTTATATCACTATTTATTAAACAGTTTCTTAAAGTTTATCCTTAAAGAAAAGTTTTTTATAGAAATTCAGAATAGTATTACTGTTATTGTTCCAAAGTGAGCTAATGAAATAGGTGAATGATGCATTTTTTTTTATTAAACATTTTTTTATTAGTTTTGCCAAACAATGACATGATATCACCATGGGTTTACATATGCTCCCCCTCCAGAACCCCTCTCCCTCCTCCCTCCCCCCGGGAAATCTCGTTGCACCAGTCCCAAGCATCAATCCTGGGCTGGCTATTGCTTAGACATATGATAATTAACATGTTTCAATGCCATTCTCCCATATCATCCCACCCTTTCCCTCATCCACAGAGGCCCTGAGTCTATTCTATACATCTGCGTTCCTTCTGCTGTCTCGCATGCTGGGTTCTCGTTACCGTCTTTCTAAATTCCATATATATGCGTTAATATACTGTATTGTTGTTTTTGCTTCTGGCTTACTTCACTCTGGATAATGGGCTCCAGTTTCGTCCATCTGAGTAGAACTGATTCAAATGAATTTTTCCTTAATGCTGAGTAATATTCCATTGTGTATATGTACCACAGCTTTCTTATCCCTTCATCAGTTGATGGGCATCTAGGTTGGTTCCATGTCCTGGCTATTGTAAACAATGCAGCGATGAACATTGGGGTACACGTGTCTCTTTCAATTCTGGTTTCCTCGGTATATATGCCCAACAGTGGGATTGCTGGGTCATATGGCAGGACTATGCATTTTAACGGTCAGTTTCTTTGAAATATGCTTTTTGAGATGAAGCTGATTGATTTTATGAGTGAGGAATATCTGAAAATGGTATGTGGGAAAGAGATGTGAACGTTTGCAATTGTCAAGAATAAATTGGATATTATATGCAATAAATTTATTTCCCTTTAAACACAGTGGTATCTTTGCTAAGTATAAATTTCTCTCTCTCTATTTTTTGGAATAATTGAATTTTCATGTATTGCTTTAAAATCTATTTGGTTTTTTTTTTAACAATTCTTTCTGAGAAGTACCGGATGATTGGATAATTATCCAATAGATAATCATCCAATAGAAATTGGAGCACGTACTCTGTAAGGCCTTACAGAAAAACTCAAACAAACGTTTTGGCCAACCCAGTGTGTAAGCATGTACACGTTCTTCTACATTTACCAAGTAATAAAGTCAAGTAAGGAGAAGGCAATGGCAACCCACTCCAGTACTCTTGCCTGAAGAATCCCAGGGACAGGGGAGCTTGATGGGCTGCCGTATATGGGGTTGTACAGTTAGACACGACTGAAGCGACTTAGCAGCAGCAGCAGCAGCAGAGTCAAGTAAATCAAAGAGCAATTCTTTCTTCTATTGACAGATGTTAATGAGAAATTCATAGTGTGTAGATGATGCCATCAGTGATATTCTCAAACTCAAATAGTTTCACCATTTAAAAAAAAATTTTGCTCCATTAAACCTTAAGTTTTAGCAACCAAAGTTATAAAAATTTGAGAAAATATAAACAATGTTAAATAGTTTATACATATATATATATATATATATATATATAATTCTAACTGTTCCCCCCAATCTCTCATTCTAAAAGTACTCCCACTTTATCATTGTGAGTAGTTAGTATTAATGCTTTGTTCAGTGGAATTCATAACCAAGTAGTATATACAAGGCATTGGGGTCAGTGCCATGTAATAGGTAGAGATAAACCAAATAGTTTGGTTTTTAATAGGAAAATCCATTTCTTTGTACTGTGCTTTGCTGATATCTTCTCCTAACTATAGTGACAGTCATGTTAATGATTGCATGTTGTTTTATAAATACAGCATCAGCAGTCACCTGGTGGCTGACAATGCAGAATGTATCAAATGATAGGCATAAATAAATTGATTCTACAAATCTAGTATTCAAATCAGAAAGTTATTCAGGATTCCAAGTAATTTTGTTATGGGCAAGGTAGCACAAAGGTTGTTTCTCTGGTTATTGATGCTCAGCAACACCAGCAAAATCGCTCTGTATTCTCTGCTAGATAATTATCCTCCAGTGCCCTTTACTGAAAATGCATTTATTGTCCTCTGGTATTTCTTCCTTTAAACAGACAATTCTCCAACCTTGGCATTCTTAAATCTATTGCTATTTTTTCCCAAACATTTCTTTGTTACCAGGCATTCAAAAACTAAATGTTCTAGTATGTCTTATTTCCCCATATGCTGCTTTAGAATATGATTGTCTTTATATCGCTCTCAAAATCATTTATTTTCTCTGTAATGAATATTTCTCTTAGCTAGGTCATCCACAGCATGATTTTATGTCTCCTTGGCAACCACATGGTTTTAACGTTTCTCAGTATCCTATTTTTACTCCCACTCATCACATTTCACTTTTTCTTTCTAATCGTTAATCCTTGAAATGTCTTCACCTAGTCCTTATCGTTGTTTTTATATCCTCCATTTTAATCATTCACGTTCTCGTGCCTATTCTACATCTTGGTCTTTTAATGGCATTAATTAATTAATTTTTAAAATGAAATGGAGATCAGTTCTATTTGAGCTATAGGTAGGTAAATCTCTCCTACAATTTATTGACTGAGTTCCTAAGCTTTACAATTGACACTTGAACTGGAAGTTTGGTAAATGAGAGTGATGCCTGATATTCCTATATCAAGATTATATATAACCTGTTTTGATCCCAGATACAAATTTGACATTTAAACAGGCAGCCAGGTTTTATAAGTCTGCTCCACCCTGGAAGTGAGCTACTGTCTCTAACCAAAAGTTAGATAGTAGAGTGTTTACGGTTGTTGTTGTTGTTGTTCAGTCACTAACTCATGTCCAACTCTTTGCAATCCCATGAACTACAGCATACCAGGCTTTTCTGTCCCTCACTATCTCCCAGAATTTGCTAAAACTCATGTATATGGAGTCAGTGATGCCATCCAACCATCTCATCCTTTGTCACCCTCTTCTCCACTTGCCCTCCATCTTTCCCAGCATCAGGGTCTTTTCCAATGAGTCAGCTCTTCACATCAGGTGGCCAAATTATTGGAGCTTCAGCTTCAGCATCAGTCCTTCCAATGAATACTCAGGGTTAATTTCCTCTAGGATTGACTGGTTTGATCCCCTTGCCCTCCAAGGGACTCTCAAGAGTCTTCTCCAGCACCACAATTCGAAAGCAACAATTCTTCAGCACTCAGCCTTCTTTATGATCTAACTCTCACAGCCATACATGACTACTGGAAAAACCGTAGCTTTAACTATATGCATCTTTGTTGGCAAAGTGATGTCTCTACTTTTTAATATGCTGTCTGGGTTTGTTATAGCTTTTCTTCCAAGGAGCAAGCATTTTTAAATTTCATATTTTCAGTAACAGGCTTTGAAATCACAGAAAAAATGTTAAGTTTAAATATGAGTTCTGCCTTTTAACAGCTGTGTGATGTTGGACAAGATACACAAATTCTCTTATCTAAAGTAGGAAAGTAGTATTATCATCAAATGTTTGGAAGGATTTATTGAAATTTTATATACAGCAGGTAGTTAAGAGCTTACTAGGAAGTAGTTTTAATGAATAAGGCCTCCTAGCTTCATGACATTATTTGAGGCTTCTATTTTGAGGACGTTTAGCCCACATCCACTTACAGTTGATTTTTTAATTTCATCTTAGAAACAAAAACCTAGGTAGTATTTTTATCTATTTTCTTACCCCCCAAGCACTAGTTCAGTGAACCCTAAAATTTTTATTTTTCATTACTGTTTCTATAGCTCTAGAAACTAGCTTTACTAAGTATTAATATTTCAATATCTTTTATCTAGAGAGAAGAACCATATACAGTATCTGAAATTAAGAATATAGAAATACATCTTTTGTTGTAGTGGTTTTTCATGAGTTTGTTTTTAGTTTCTCTTGTGTTGAAAATTTTGCAGTTTTCCTACAAAACTAGGACAAAAGGAATCATGCATTATGTTGCAAGGTGATTTCATGTGCTTTCTGCTTTCTTTCAATAAGAGTTTTCTATAGTTGTATTTCTTAACTTCAGGGGCCTTGGAACTTCCCATGGCAACATTACTTCACAGTTATGGAGTAGACACATTGTAACATGGATGAGTATATGTGAATGGAGAGGACATGGGCCCTATCCCATGACTCTTGCCTGGCTACTGAATTTCCACACTTCTTATTAAGGCTCCAGACCATCTCTTCTCTTGCTGAGTTATACATAGCTGAAATCCTATTAGATTTCATTTTATTTTGGATTTATATTATGTTTTCAGAAGCTGATTGATCCATTGTTTTGAATTTATCAGCCCTCTAAATGAATGTATCCTAATCTGTGTTATTTTTTTCTTCCATTTACAAATGAAAATATTATTTGTGCTCTTTGTGTAGATTACAGGATTTCAGCATTCCTTTGGTAGTGACATGTTTTATATTTTGATTTTCTTCTCTCTTCATAGGATAATGCCTGTCAAAGTTCTCCTGGAAGAACTGGTGCCATGATTAATTATTTCAGGCTGCTCTCCTAAGGCTGGAATGTTCTGAAATGCCTAGCTTTTAACCTATTATGGATGGCTTTTGTAAGTTTTATCCTAGTCACCTACATGCAGTCTACATAGTTTCTTTTGAATGAACTTACCTCAGCTAAGGGCATGATGAATCTATTTTTTTCCCCCTTATTCCTATTTTCAGTGTGTAGTTAAAATTTTATCAGGCATATATTAATATATATCTACAACTGAGGTATCTTTTTTGTCTTATTTTTTTTTGTTCCTGAATCAAATATAAGTGACTATAAAGCTCTCCCAAATGGGTATGCCTTTTGACCAGCAATTCCACCTACACCAGGAGTACATAAAAAAATAAAAATTATATTTTGTGATAGGAATGTTCATTGTAGCTTTGGTAGTAATGTCAAAATTTGGAAGCAGTGTTAGAGGTGAATTGATAAAATAAATTTGAGTATAGCATTATGAGATAAATATGCAGTCATTAAAATGATAAAAATAATTTGATGAGCATTAGTATGTGCTAGGCACTATGCTAAGTTCTTTACATGTAATCTAATTAGTTTGTACATCAGTGCTATGAGATAGGTGTTGCTTTTATCATCCCATTATTTGTATAAGGCAATTAAATCTTTGAGAAGTTGAGTAAGCAAAAGCACACAAATAGTAAGCAGCAGAATTTAATTCCAGAATTTCTGACTTCAGAGTTCAGGGTCTTGACCCATAGTCTGTCTTGAATTTGTAATGGAGGGGAAAATATTCATGATACATAAGATTAATTACATGCAATAAAGAGTAATAAAATGGGTATTTATTTTCATTTTAATTATTTATATTTTCTATTCCCACATATAAATTACTGTATAATAAAATAATGCATGCTGAAATAAAAATGTGAGAAAATACAAGAAGATATTATTTAATAGAAATTGATATATAAATGTAAAATACTTCCCCTATTTTTCTTTAAAGTCATGATGTTTTAAAATTCTTTTCAAAACAGGTATTCTTTGTAATATGGTCAAAGGGCTCAGTGCCATGAATGTAGTTTTCCACTCCATTTCTGTTCAATACTATAAATATTTATCACTCTTATTGACCATGTCCCCCATTTCCTAACAACCAATTAGACACCTCTTTGGAGGTACATCAAGTACACTTTCTGCTTTAAAGCAAATGAAGTAAAATATCTCCTCTAGTGTTGTTTTCTCTTGACCATAACTGGATTCAATAACCACTCTTTGTTGACAAAATTCTCTCTAATTATCCTTCAAGTACATTTTATAGGTACATTCTAACCAATTTTTAGGGGTCAGTGATATTTTTATTGGGCCTCCCTGGTGGTTCATCTAGTAAAGAATCCACTTACAATGTGGGAGACCTGGGTTTAATCCCTGCGTTGGGAAGATCCCCTGGAGAAGGGAATAGCTACCCACTCCAGTATTCTGGCCTGAAGAATTCCATGAACTATTATGTAGTCCATGGGGTTGCAAAGAGCTGGACATGACTAAACAAATATGCAGTGTTTAATTGAGATCTTTTCTTATAAAAGTGAATAGAAATAAGCCAAATTTGTATTACAAGTCTTCCTTCAGTGTGGCTAAATGTTTTAGTCATTCAAATAACTTTAGTGGTCCTTCTTTTCCTTAATTCTTGTCCCCTAGTGTTTCTGTCTGTCACTCTGTCTCCTCTCTCTTTCCATATATAAGTATCTGTATATACTTTAATATCTATATCCAAAAAAAATTAACAAACTGATCTCTTCCAAGAAAGATGGATGAGGAAATTAATGAATCAGCATCCTATTAACATATCTCCTGCTGAAGATAGTCATAAATTAACCCAGAACTCTCTTGCAGGTGGGAGGAAAACTTAACAGGCGGTTGTGAGAGTTCACACAAGAGACAATGATGAGTAGGTTCCTTGTGGTAGTGGAGAAAATGGAGATAAATGCATGGATTCCAGTGTGGTTGGAGGCCAGCTCATGATATTTATAATGTATAACCATTAAATGAATAAATGAATGTACAAATTACTAAAATAAAATCTTTGCTCCTCCAATAGCACATAACCTAATTGTGGTGACACATATACACAATGGTAGGGACCTAACAGAAGAAGAAGATATTAAGAAGAGGTAGCGAAAATACACAGAAGAACTGTAGAAAAAGAGATCTTCACGACCCAGATAATCACAATGGTGTGATCACTCACCTAGAGCAAGACATCCTGGAATTTGAAGTCAAGTGGGTCTTAGGAAGTGTCACTATGAACAAAGTTAGTGGAGGTGATGGAATTCCAGTTAAGCTACTTCAAATCCTGAAATATGATGCTGTGAAAGTGCTGCACTCAATATGCCAGCAAATTTGGAAAACTCAGCAGTGACCACAAGACTGGAAAAGGTCAGTTTTCATTCCCATCCCAAAGACAGGCAATGCCAAACTACCACACAATTGCACTCATCTCTCACACACTAGTAAAGTAATGCTTAAAATTCTCCAAGCCAGGCTTCAGCAATACGTGAACCATGAACTTCCAGATGTTCAAGCTGCTTTTAGAAAAGGCAGAGGAACCAGAGATCAAATTGCCAACATCCAATGGATGATCAAACACGCAAGAGAGTTCCAGAAAAACATCTATTTCTGCTTTATTGACTATGCGGAGAACAATAAACTGTGGGAAATTCTGAAAGAGATGAGCATACCAGACCTCCTGACCTGCCTCTTGAGAAACCTGTATGCAGGTCAGGAAGCAACAGGTAGAACTGGAAATGGAACAACAGACTGGTTCCAAATACAAAAAGGAGAACGTCAAGGCTGTATATTGTCACCCTGCTTATTTAACTTGATGCAGAGTACATCATGAGAAACGCTGTGTTGGATGAAGCACAAGCTGGAATCAAGACTTCTGGGAGAAATATCAATAACCTCAGATATGCAGATGACACCACCCTTATGGCAGAAAGTGAAGAAGAACTAAAGAGCCTCTTGATGAGAGTGAAAGAGGAGAGTGAAAAAGTTGGCTTAAAGCTCAACATTCAGAAAACTAAGATCATGGCATCTGGTCCCATCACTTCATGGCAAATAGATGGGGAAACGGTGGAAACAGTGCCAGACTTTATTTTTCTGGGCTCCAAAATCACTGCAGATGGTGATTGCAGCCACGAAATTAAAAGATGCTTACTCCTTGGAGGGAAAGTTATGACCAACCTAGACAGCATATTAAAAAATAGAGACATTACTTTGCCAACAAAGGTCCATCTAGTCAAGGCTATGGTTTTTCCAGTGGCCATGTGTGCATGTGAGAGTTGGACTATAAAGAAAGATGAGCGCTGAAGAATTGATGCTTTTTAACTGTGGTGTTGGAGAAGACTCTTGAGAGGCCCTTGGCCTGCAAGGCTATCCAACCAGTCCATCCTAAAGGAGATCAGTCCTGGGTGTTAATTGGAAGGACTGATGTTGAAGCTGAAACTCCAGTACTTTGGCCACTTGATGTGAAGAGCTGACTCATTTGAAAAGACCCTGATGATGGAAAAGATTGAGGGCAGGAGGAGAATGTGAATACAGAGGATGAGATGGCTGGATGGCATCATCGACTCAATGGCTATGGATTTGGGTGAACTCCGGGAGTTGGTAATGGACTGGGAGGCCTGGTGTGCTGCGGTTCATGGGGTCACAAACAGTCTGACACAACTGAGCGACTGAACTGAACTGATATACACAATTATAATCAGAATTATTTCTTAAAAATCATTTTTGTTGATTGATTCTTGAACAGATTAAGCAAAAGATTGCACTCAATCTATTAATCTCCATGATCTTTTGGAAATATTAATGAATAGATTTTTTAATGTTAAAGAAAACTAAGATTAATATGAAGAGTCTATAAGAGTTGAAATAGAGTAAATCTGAGAGTGAAATGGATAGTAAGCACATATTAACAATACTGCAATATAACCAGTATATATTTTAGCTTCAGTTGTTTTACTATTGCAAAGACTTTAAAAAAATAGCAATGGATAAAATTACCATGAGAATAAAAGTTCAAAAGTTAACAGAATAAAAGGGTATATAGGATTATGTCCTTTTAGACTTACAAAAACAAAATAGCTTTTATTTTACCACTGCTCTATGTCAGACTGTCAGCAAAAAACTCAGTATGCGTGACATCATGTAGTAATGATATTATATAAAGAGCAATAACAAACTATTTAATTAACATTGACTCCATGTTTGAACTGTTTTAAGCAACAGACAAACAATTAATCTCAAAAATATACAAGCAACTCCTGCAGCTCAATTCCAGAAAAATAAATGACCCAATCTAAAAGTGGGCCAAAGAACTTAACAGACATTTCTCCAAAGAAGACATAAAAATGGCTAATAAACACATGAAAAGATGCTCAACGTCACTCATTATCAGAGAAATGCAAATCAAAACCACAATGAGGTACCACTTTACACCAGTCAGAATGGCTGCCATCCAAAAGTCTACAAGCAATAAATGCTGGAGAGGATGTGGAGAAAAGGGAACCCTCTTACACTGTTGGTGGGAATGCAAACTAGTACAGCCACTATGGAGAACAGTGTGGAGATTCCTTAAAAAACTGCAAATAGAACTGCCATATGACCCAGCAATCCCACTGCTGGGCATACACACCGAGGAAACCAGAATTGAAAGAGACACGTGTACCCCAGTGTTTATCGCCGCATTGTTTACAATAGCCAGGACATGGAAGCAACCTAGATGCCCATCAACTGATGAATGGATAAGAAAGCTGTGGTACATATACACAATGGAATATTACTCAGCCGTTAAAGAAATTCATTTGAATCAGTTCTACTCAGGTGGATGGAACTGGAGCCTATTATCCAGTGTGAAGTAAGCCAAAAGGAAAAACAAAAATACAGTATACTAATGCATATATATGGAATTTAGAAAGATGGTAACAAGAACCCTGCATGCGAGACAGCAAAAGAAATGCAGATGTATAGAACAGTCTCGTGGACTCTGTGGAAGAGGGCACGGGTGGGATGATATGGGAGAATGGCATTGAAACATGTTAATTATCATATGTGAAATCAATTGCCAGCCCAGGTTGATGCTTGCGGCTGGTGCACCAGGATGACCCAGGGAGAGGGAATCGGGAGGGAGGAGAGAGGGGGGTTCTGGAGGGGGAACATATGTATACCCATGGCGGATTCATGTCATTATATGGCAAAACCAACACAATAAAGTAAAGAAAATTAAAAAAAAAAAAAGAAAGAAAGAAAGAAGAAAAGTCTTCCCACAAATAAATAAATAAATGTATGTATTAATTTAAATTCTAATAAAAAATGTTCCTTTAACAAATGCTAATCTAATTTTTAACAGTGAATTTGTCCAAGTACATATTGAAACATAATGATAAGGAGTTTCATTCCAAATTAATAGTTGTGAATCTTCAGGCCCATACATGTATGATTCAACACTCCAGTCATTCCCTTTTGTAACATTAAAGTATTTACATTTCTTTACAAATGCTAGTAAAGATGCTGAGGCAGAAATTTCAATGTAATTATCATATCTAAGTAGAAGAGTACTGCTCTTCTTGTTCTGCCACAAATATTAAATACTTGCATAACAATATGTGGAGAAAATGAGTGATGAGCCTTAAGGGATGATCTGTTCTGGTCGTGAGCAAAATGATGGAGTGGAGGGAGAGTAACTTACTAATGTAAGACTAGCCAATGTGTATCTACAAGAATCAGACTGCCTTGCAGGTGAAACACCTAAGCATGAATTCCATTGCAGTAGTCCTCCCTTACCCATGGTTTTGCTTTCCATGATTTCAGTTACTCATGGTCAATCGTGGTCTGAAAATATTAAATGGAAAATTCATTAAGTAAACAATTCATAATTTTTAAATTGCCCATCATTGTGGATAGCTTGATGAAAGTGTCCGGTGCAGCGAGATTTCCCGGGGGGGAGGGAGGAGGGAGGGGGGACCCGGAGGGGAAGCATATGTAAACCCATGGTGATATCATGACAATGTATGGCAAAAACAATAATAAAAAAAAATAAATAAATTAAAAAAAAAAAAAAAAGAAAGTGTCCGTACAGGATGTGAATCATCTCTTAGTCCAAGGTCAGTCACTCAGTTCAGTCACTCAGTCGTGTCCAACTCTTTGCAACCCCATGGACTGCAGCACGCCAGGCCTCCCTGTCCATCACCAACTCCAGGAGCTTACTCAAATTCATGCCCATTTAATTGGTGATGCCATCCAACCATGTCATCCTCTGTCGTCCCCTTTTCCTCTTGCCTTCAATCTTTCCCAGCATCAGGGTCTTTTCAAATGAGTCAGCTCTTCGCATCAAGTGGCCAAAATATTGGAGTTTCAGCTTCAACATCAGTCCTTCCAATCAATATTCAGGACTGATTTCCAAGGTAGCCCCCCATTAGTCACTTAGCAGACCTCTTATCTGTCAGCTGTCATATTTCTGTTCAGTTAACGTTTATTTTACCTAGTAATGGACCCCATGCACAGCAGTAGTGATTCTGGCAATTCAGACATGCCCAAGAGGAGTTGTAAAGTGCTTCCTTTAAGTGAAAAGGTAAAAGTTCCTGACTTAGTAAGGAGAGAAAGAAATCAGATGCTGAAGGTTGCTAAGACCTACAGTAAGAATGAATCTTCTAGTTGTAAAATTGTGAAGAAGGAAAAAAGAAATTTTTACTAGTTTTGCTGTTGCACCTCACACTTTAAAAATTATAGCAGCAATGCATGATGAGTGCATTGTTAAGATGGAAAAGTTTTCAAACTTGTACAATAAGATATTTTGAGAATGAGAGACCACATTCACACAACTTTTACTGCAATATATTGCTATAATTCTTTTTTTATTATCATTGTCAATATCTTACTGTGTCTGATTCTTAAATTAAAATATAAAGGTATATATGTATAGGAAAAAACATAGTATAGTTGACCCGTGAATAACTTGGGTGTGAATTGCACACATCCACCTATACATGATTTTTGTTTTCAATAAATGTATACTGCAGTAGTAGATGGTAATGGTTTTCCACGATGGCTCAGCGGTAAAGAATCCACCTGTCAATGAAGGAACTGCAGGAGACTCGGGTCCGATCCCTGGGTCAGGATGATCCCCTGGAGAAGGAAAGGGCAACCCACTCCAGTATTCTTGCCTGGAAAATCCCATGGACAGAGAGCCTGGCCAGCTACAGGGGTTGATGTCCCAGATCTCTGAATTCAAGGATCAACTGTATATATAGGGTTCTGTACATTCATTCTGCAGTTTCAGGCATCTACTGGAGGTCTTGGAAAGTATACTCCATGGATTAGGGGAGACTACTATGCTTCAGAGAAATCTGAAATCCTGGGCTCAGACACAGTCAGACTCTGAAGCTGGCTGTTCACCACATTGTGAGGAGTTCTGGGAAAAGTTCTGCCTCTCCCCTAACTCTAAAACACTTTCCCTGCCTGTTTTGCAATGGTCTCCGTAAATCCCAGTTGGCCATCCTTGGTAGTTAATTTTGGGAGTTATTGGACAATATAGAAAAACTTAGTTTCTTGGCAGGAGGAACAGATCTGGAGTCAGCTGGTTTGCCTTGAATAAGCTGGTTTATCCCCTATTGCAAAGTGGGAAGAATGTCTTCCTCAGAGTTGTTTTGTGAGAATTCAGTGTAACTATGTAAGTGTTTATGTACTGAAGAAGTCTACATAGGATGATTCTAATTCACTTAATTTTCCCTATGGTGTATGGTTCATAGGCTTTGAGAAATAAATCACCAGTTGCCTGGTAAGGATTCAGGTAACATGAGTAACATTGCAATGCAGAGAAAGGCAAGCAAGCCACATGTTGATTATTTCCCTGTTTTGTAGGAGGCTGGCTATCAATGAATGCATTGAAAGTTTGATAAGCAAGTGATAAGATAGAACTATATTAAATGATCTGGAAATTCCAGCCTGTCCTTAAGATTTGAAGATGGCATTATTCCCAGACAAGTTACTCATTCTGTTCCTAAAAACTTCAGAGAAAGAGCTTTCTGCCTTAGTAAAGCACCCCAGGGTTTGCCAGCCACAACAACACAGAAATCCTTCCAAATATCTCACTGCATTCCTGCTGCAGTTAGCCTGAGTGTGCCCTTATTGGAGATGGAAAACTACAGATGGGATGCTTTTAAAAGCAATCCATTATATATATATATATTTCCCAAAAAAGATGATACTGATGATTTACTTTCAAAAACTTAAAAAGTACTTTTGCACAGAAAATTTATTGTTAAACAAAATATAACCTTTGATCTATCTATAAAATAAGCAAGTATTAAAATTAAACAGATAATAAAAATTATTAAATACAAATATAGTTGTGGTTAATGGTTTTACGGAATATAGTTCTCCTTTGGGTTCCTAGCACTTATTGCTGAAGTCGTTTTGAACCATTTTAATTAGTCTTAGTATACAGAGACTTTTGAAGAGAGGGACCAGAAGGAGGAAACGAGGGAGAGGAAAAAAGGAAGAAAATAAGGGGATTAGAAGTTCCTATAAAATTGAAATTCACTTGGAAACTGAAATGGAAAAAATCTTGTGTCTGAATGACAGTGAGATAAAAGAGAAACTGGCTCTGTGTTGGCCAAAAAATAAGTTTCTTTAAAGAAAAGATGAGAATGTCTTATTTTTACTGCTTCTTGAACATTAAGCAACATAAATGTCAACAATAGCTTGCCAATAATTCCAAGGAATTAAATTTAATAAAATTTCCACATTCATTATATTCTGTAGTTTCCCCCAGTAATTTCTAAAATGACAATAGTAATGCTTCCTGAATGACTTTCTTTATTTTATGCTAAAGTGTATTAGGCAATTAACCAGTGAACTGCTTACTTTGGAGGCAAATGAATACGTGGGCAGCTACACTGCTATCAATTAAACGAATACTTGAGTGCACTGAATGGTACCCTAAGGAATGCTTCTGAAATGATAAAGTAATAATAGCTAATATTTATTGAGTGCTTATGATATGCCAGGAACTGTTAAGTACTTAAAAGTATTGACCTATTCATTTCTTCTAACTCTGTGGTGGATTCACCATCATTATTCCTATTTTATGTATGTGGAAACTGAGATCCAAGAGGGTATGGAAGGTGCCCAATGAAAGAACCAGGAAGGGACTTATTTAGGAACACAAATGAGGTTACCCCTTCCTAGAGGCCTATCCTAACTGGGTGA
Organism: Antilocapra americana; assembly: GCA_007570785.1. Classification (NCBI taxonomy): domain Eukaryota; kingdom Metazoa; phylum Chordata; class Mammalia; order Artiodactyla; family Antilocapridae; genus Antilocapra; species Antilocapra americana. Next base: position 33,070,232 of record ML660197.1, read on the forward strand.
CACCTCCTCAAATGGCTAGTGAGGCCCTAAACAGAAGTCAGTGATGTGAGTAAGCACAGAAGTTTGGATTTTATGTCATCCCTGTGGCTCCCCTGGTGGGCTTGGGGGTAAAAATCTACCTGTAGCACAGGAGACCAGGGTTCAATTCCTGGGTCAGGAAAATTCCCTGGAGAAGGGAATGACTACCCACTCCAGTATTCTTGCCTAGAGAATTCCATGGACAGAGGATCCTAGCAGGCTACCATCCATGGGGTCACAAAGAATCAGACACAACTGAACAACTAGCACTTCCTTTTTTTCACTGCTCATAAAATTAGAACATATACCAGGGCACTCTACCTTTCTAATATTTGTCAAAAGAAATGATGAATATGTAGTGATTAGCACAAGTGATTACGCACTTGTAGCACAAGTGATTACAAACAAAAGAGTTCCATTTTATACAATGATGAATTACAAAAGCTGATCCTTCTAAATCCTGACAAAGAGGTCTGTACAGAATAAAAAATATATATATATATATTTTTTTTTTTTGCTTGTTTCAAAATGAAAATATTATCAGTTCAGTTCAGTCACTCAGTCGTGTCCAACTCTTTGTGAACCCATGAGTTGCAGCATGCCAGGATTTCCTGTCCATCACTAACTCCTGGAGTCCACTCAAACCCATGTCCATCAAGTTGGTGATGGCATCCAGCCATCTCATCATCTGTCATCCTCTTCTCCTCCTGACCTCAATCCTTCCCATCATTAGGGTCTTTTCCAATGAGTCATCTCTTCGCATGAGGTGGCCAAAGTATTGGAATTTCAGCTTCAACATCAGTCCTTCCAATGAACACCCAGGACTGATCTCCTTTAGGATGGACTGATTGGATCTCCTTGCAGTCCAAGGGCCTCTCAAGAGCCTTCTCCAACACCACAGTTCAAAAGTATCAATTCTTTGGTGCTCAGCTTTCCTTATAGTCCAACTCTCACATCCATACATGACTACTGGAAAAACCATAGCCTTGACTAGATGGACCTTTGTTGGCAAAGTAATGTCTCTGCCTTTAAATATGCTCTCTAAGTTGGTCATAACTTTCCTTCCAAGGAGTAAGCATCTTTTAATTTTGTGGCTGCAATCACCAACTGCAGTGATTTGGGAGCCCCCAAGAATAAAGTCTGGCACTGTTTCCACTGTTTCCCCATCTATTTGCCATGAAGTGATGGGACCAGATGCCATGATCTTAGTTTTCTGAATGTTGAGCTTTAAGCCAACTTTTTCACTCTCCTCTTTCACTTTCATCAAGAGGCTTTTTAGTTCCTCTTCACTTTCTGCCATAAGGGTGGTATCATCTGCATATCTGAGGTTATTGATATTTCTCCCAGAAATTTTGATTCCAACTTGTGCTTCTTCCAGCTCAGCATTTCTCACGATGTACTCTGCATTCAAGTTAAATAAGCAGAGTGACAATATACAGCCTTGACATACTCCTTTTCCTATTGGATCCAGTCTGTTGTTCCATTTCCAGTTCTAACTGTTGCTTCCTGACCTGCATACAGGTTTCTCAAGAGGCAGGTCAGGTGGTCTGGTATGCCCATCTCTTTCAGAATTTCCCACAGTTTATTGTGCTCCACACAGTCAAAGGCTTTGGCATAGTCAATAAAGCAGAAATAGATGTTTTTCTGGAACTCTCTAGCTCTTTTGATAATCCAGCAGATGTTGGCAATTTGATCTCTGGTTCCTCTGCCATTTCTAAAACCAGCTTGAACATCTGGAAGTTCACAGTTCACGTATTGCTGAAGCCTGCCTTGGAGAATTTTGAGCATTACTTTGCTAGCATGTGAGATGAGTTCAATTATGCGGTAGTTTGAGCATTATTCAGCATTATCTTTCTTTGGGATAGGAATGAAAACTGACCTTTTCCAGTCCTGTGGCCATTGCCGAGTTTTCCAAATTTGCTGGCATATTGAGTGCAACACTTTCACAGCATCATCTTTTAGGATTCGAAACAGCTCAACTAGAATATTATACAAGGCACAAACTTATTGTGATACAATACTGACCAGGTTCTTAAGACTTCAGCCTTGCTTTTATTATTGATCATTTTCTGAAGGATGAATAATTTTATATAGAAGTCTTATGTGACAGCACACAACATATTTTTCAGTTGATAACTTGAAGCTACTTTGAAGTACTCCAGTTCAATTCTGTCATTTTAAAAAAGAGAAGCCCAACACTCAAACATCAATATCAAGCAGTAAGCAGGAATGATTAAAACCTAGGCCTCCTGATTCCTCATGTTGAATATTTCCAGACAGCTTGCATAAATAGAACCACTGGAAGCAGAGTGAATCCATTTTCCAACCCCCATTTCCTTCTGCTTTGTAGCCTGAATATTCTATTAGCCCCGAGAAAGAAAAATGAAAAGAAATGCTTTGTGTTCCTCTTAAGATGTGTCAGAAAGTCATGAAATTGGGAAAGGATTATCCCCTTCTGCTGGGCAAGGGATAATCTTTGCTATTGTGGATATGGTGGTCTACATGACTAGTAATTCCCTGGGGCTATTTGATATTTCTTAAATAAAGAGTATTTGGAATGCCTTGCCTGGGATATGTTGCCATGGAAACAGTGGAGTCAGCGATTGCAGTCCTTAGCGAACGATTTCATCTATTTGTGCACCTAGCTGGTGCAGAACATAGCTGGTGCAGATTTTCAAAACAGAGCTTTGCTTCTAGAGCATTTGACATTGACCATTAACTCTGATTCAGGAGTTAACCTTTTAAATGTCATTCTGCGAGCAATGATGCTAAAGCAGTCTGGAGAAAAATACCATAAGGATCGCCAAGCTGACATCAGTGTTGTCACAGAATTTGAAGTAGCAAAGCCTGTGTTAGCCTGCAAAGCATCTCAAGCTCCCCACTCCCTGCCCCCACTCTCCATCCTAGAAAATTTAGCCATGACTATCTCTTCTCCAGCATAGGATAAAGAAGAAAGTACATGAGGGAAGATGGGGGAGAAGGGAGGAAAGAAGGAAGGACAGAAAGAAAAGAGATGGGTCTAAGATGACTTGCAAAATTGAAATGCACAATAGCTAATGCAAACAAGGAAGGAACCAGGGTGAGTAATAGGCACTGCTGGTGGTAACCTTTCTGGAAAAAATTTAACACTCTTTGTTTTGAAAATACACATAGTCTAAGGCTTCCCAGGTGGCTCAGTGGTAAAGAATCTGCCTGCCAGTGCAGGAGACCTGAGTTTGATCCCTGGGTCAGGAAGATTCCCTGGAGTAGAGAATGGCCACTTACTCCAGTATTTGGGCCTGGAGAATTCCATGAACAGAGGAGCCTGGCGGGCTACAGTCCATGGGGTCATGAAGAGTCAGACAGGACTGAGTGACTAACACACATTTCCCAGTATTCTCCCTAGGATAATCCCATGGGCAGAGGATCTGGAGGGGTCTACAGTCCATGGGGCTGAGAAGAGTCGGACATGACTGAGCATGCACGCACGCACATGACACAGCAATTACACTCTTTGGAAGACAGGCATCCTTGTACAGGTGCAGAGGAACAGTGTTCCTGGTTCCCTGGGCCTGATAGCAGAAGTGCTGAAGACTTTACAGAATCCCCTGCACACACGAGCTTAGATGATTCTCATAACCTAATGTTGAGTGGAGAAGCAAGTCATACAGCATAAATGCAGTAAGAAAGTAAAATATTCAAAGCTAAACAGTAGATCATTTAAGGAAGCATACACAAAGGATACAATTATAAAGAAAAGTGAGAGAATTATTAACACAGAATCCAGCACTGCATTTATGTTTGAAGAGGAGAGAAAAGTTTTGGTTGGGAGAATAACATGAGTACTGAGAATATTCTCTAACTTAAAAAAAAAAATTAAAACCCTGTATATCTCTATGCTGCTGCTGCTGCAGCTAAGTCACTTCAGTCTGTCTGACTCTGTGCAACCCCAGAGACGACAGCCCACCAGGTTCCCCCGTGCCTGGGATTCTCCAGGTAAGAACACTGGAGTGCGTCACCATTTCCTTCTCCAATGAATGCAAGTGGAAAGTGTAAGTGAAGTCGCTCAGTCTTGTCCGATTCCCAGCAACCGCATGGACCACAGCCCACCAGGCTCCTCTGTCGTGGGGTCCTCCAGGCAAGAGTACTGGAGTGGGGCGCCATTGCCTTCTCCAGTCTATCTTTATAGACACACTTAAAATTACTTTTAAAATACTAAAAGTTGAAAAATAGAAATTCGTATGCCACCTTTTACCATTTTAGTCATTATTTTTATCTTTCTCAACAAAGAGCATGACAGAGGGATATTGTTATTAGCAGCCATAATAATAGCACTTACGTGTGTTGCGTCTGCTAAGTTGCTTCAGTCATGTCTGACTCTTTGTAACACTATGGACTGTAGCCCTCCAGGCTTCTCTGTCCATGGGATTCTCCAGACAAGAATGCTGGAGTGGGTTGCCATGCCCTCCTCCAGGAGATCTAATTTATGAAAACCCTTCCCAACACTTCAAAGTGGATATGATTAATTCTGAGTCACAACCAAATAAGAGAGGCTCAGATGTGACATATTCAAGGAAAAAGAGCTAGGAAAGGAGTAAAGTAAAACTCTGGTTTTGTGACTTAGTAGCCTGGTAATCATTCTACTGTAACTGTACCAAAACCTCACACCCATTGTTGATGTGCTTCTTGCACAGTACAGTCTTTGATTAGAACCACGTGACTGTTGGTTTCTACCTCAAAGTCCATGTTCCTATTGCTCACAAGTCCTTTAAAATCTTATGTTCTCTCACGTTGCCATGTCTTTGCACATCTTTGCACATTTTATCGATCAAGTTAGATGTCTTGTAGTATCCTTGACAGCAATTTATTTTCTGTTTACTAACGTGTACCATCGACTACATTGTATATCCCTCAATAGCAAGGGTTGTGTCTTGTTTCCTTCTTCCCAGAACCTCAATCAATGTATCTGTTGTCTGTTGCTACAATGAGACTGCAAAACAAAGCACTGCGATTCTCAACGGCTTAAAGGGACACTTGTTCAAATCTTGCTTGTGCATTTTCAGGCCTGTAAGGATTTGGCTAGTTCTGTTTTGGCTCCAAAATATGGATTGAATCCACTTCTGATTCACCTGGCTCTTCAATCTTTTCTGGACCTGTGTGCTGGCTCGATTATGCTCTACCCACAGCTGTTGCAGAAGGGCAATGGAATGTGCAAGTATATTTGAGCCCTGTCTGCTAGTATTCTTTGGGATAGTCACAACTTAGTAGATGGTAGGAAAGAACACTCTGCCTTTAGTAGAAGGAACTTCAATGGCATGTAGAACAGAGGGTGGATATAAGGAGGAGTAAAAACAAGCAGGTCTAATAATTCAAGATGTCACACCCAGTGCACAGCATGCACAGGGGCCCTTCCAGATGTCAGAGAATGGCTTTGTTGCTCACTTGCTTCCCTTTCATGGTCCCTTTCACACTCACAGAGCCTTCTCTGTCTTATCTACCTGCACCTTTATTTACTCCTCCCCACTCTTGTTCAGCTTTGTGCACTTTAATAGAAGACTATGTCCTCAAAATGTCTCAGGATCTAGCATAAGGGATTTTATTAGCTTAGGTAGGTGATGGGGAAGATTTGGTGGATCCAGATACCTTGCCTGAAACTCCTTAAATTCTTTATCAGGTCCCAGGAATATGCTTTCTGGATAGTAGAGCTGAGCCACCAACATTTCCTTACTTCCGTCTCTTAGGGCAACTGTTATTTTATCACTGATTTTGAATGTTGCTCATTTACTTCTTAATAGTAAAGAATTTTCTACTGTTCTCTATATGTCTTCTTGTTCAAGTGGATAAAAAAGAACTGGGGAAGGAAGGAAGAAGTAATACATGTTTTTAAAATCCAATCTATCTTTAGTCTCTGCCTCAGATACATTATATTTGGGAAAAGAAAATGTTTTATAGGTCTTTTAGGAGCCAGCATAAATATATAAAAATCATTTTATAGCATTCATAAAGTCTTTCACCATCTTCTATATGAATAGCATAGTGTTTTTATAAAATTGAATGGAGTTGAATTATGGAATTTTGATGAAAACCTTGGAAGTAAAGGTAGTAGAAATAATTTTACCCTATATATGTCAACACTCATTCAATAATGCTTTTGTTAGGAAAACTTTTTACATTACTGAAAAAAAAATGACAAGTCTGTGGACTTTTCTTAATGTTGTATTATAGGAATGTAACCAAGTTTTATTTGTTTCTATTCAATAATTAATAGAAAGCAAAGAAAGCTTTAATTTATCTAATTTTTTAAAAAATCTTTTATTTTATATTGGAGTATAGCCAATTAACAATGTTATGATAATTTCAGATGGACAGCAAAGGGACTCAACTATACATATACATGTATCCATTCTCCCCCAAACTCCTCTCCCATCCAGGTTGCGACATAAGAGTGAGCAGAGATCCCCATGCTATACAGTAGGACCTTGCTGGTTTTCCATTTTTAATACAGCAGTGCACATGTCGACCCCAAACTCCCTAACTATCCCTCTGCCCAATCTCCCCCTGCCCCCATAACAGTAAGTTCATGAGTTCGTCCTCCAAGTCTGTGAGTCTGTTTCTCTCTTGTAAGCAAGTTCATTTGAATCATTTCTTCTTTTTTTCCCTTTCTGTTTTAAAAATTTTAATTGGAGGCTATTTACTTTACAATATTATAGTGGTTTTTGCCATACACTGACATCAGTCAGCCATGGGTGTACATGCGTTCCCCGTCCTGAAACCCCTCCCACCTCCCTCCCCATCCCATCCCTCAGGGACATCCCAGTGCACCAGCCCCGAGCACCCTGTCTCATACATCGAACCTGGACTGGCGATCTGTTTCACATATGATAATATACATGCTTCAGTGCTATTTGCTCAGATCATCCCACCCTCGCCTAGATCCCACATATAAGGGATATCATATCATGTATCTCTTTCTCTGACTTCATTCAGTATGACATTATCTAGGTCCCTCCATTTGCTGCAAATGGCATTACTTTTCTAAAAGATATAATTTAAAGCATTACCTTGGCATCACATATTGAGAAATGTATGAATGTAATGCGACTGAGGGCCTAAGTATTTTTATTGATTTCTAGTGTTCTCTGTGGTTTTCACCAAGCCGTAAATTGTTTGGGCTTTCCCCATTGAGATCAGTTTATGAAGACTGCAGACTTTTTGCAAGAGTTCCCTGAGTTTCTGGAGTATGACTAGTATTAATGTAATGATTTTAGCTTGGATATTTGCTACTGAAGAAAGGATAACTAATTTTTCTGTTTAATATGTATTTTAATTTGATTGTAAACCCTAAACTACATGGATGTATTATGTTCAACTCTTGATAGATGGCCTTTTCTAAAGCTAAAAGTCAGGTCACCTTGTTTTGTAGGTTCCAATTAATTTGGAACTTATGGGTCTTAACAGTGTTTGAATTTGTCTTAAGTAGGCCACTATTTCTAACAAATTAGCAGACTCTTTGTCATTTTTTAACATCTAAGGATTAAGGGAAAAGAATAATATGGTTCTGTGGCTAATATTTCACTTTTGCAATATTGAAGTCTGTGACCTTAGTCTCAGAGCATCTAGCTATGTGTTTATTTTGATCCTAGAAAAGCTTAATTAAACTATTTATGTCAGACCTCTTCCTTTCTTCCATAATTATATTTATTAGAAAAAATAATCTGAGCTAGAAGCTTCTAGTTCCCAGGTAGTTGAGTTCAGAGTTGTATTTGACTAGTGAGACAATAATAAGACCTTGAAGAAAAAGCCAGTATATAATACAACCTCTTCAAAAGGGAAAATATTGAAAAAAATAGAAAAAAACTGGAGAGAGCTTTCCTACTTATTCAGGATCATTTGCTAGGAAATCCTGCTGCTTTCGTTATCCCAAAAGAAGGAGGCTGGCTAATCTTAGAAAAATTCCCTTACAGCATGAAACTCTCTGACTCAGTGATTATGACTCAGCACGCTTGACAGCCAGGTCTAGCCTTGAAACACCAGGCGCAATTTCCTGGAAGCTGTTGTCAAATCTATTTACAAAGCCAAGCAGAAAAAGTTTCATCAGGAACTCAATTGTGCACCTGTCTTGGGTAACTATAGAAGCTTCTTTATCTGCAGCGAGGCAATAGAAATTACATGGAAGTGGGTGAGCTGTGAAGTGCTACCTGTGGCAGTACACTGAAAAAGCGAATAATGAGTTTTATTGCTTTTCTCACTCCTCCACTCCTGACACATGAACATTAAAAAAAAAAAGTCACAAAACACATGTGTGGATGCACCCACGGAGGAAGGGGGAGTATGGGAGGTGTGGAGAAACAGAAGGTTGCTATTTCAATGGAGACTTGGAAAGGTGTCAGAATAAAGCCTTTGAGGGAAGAGCCTCTAAGAGCTAGAAGAACTGGTTTGTCTCTCTATTGGTGGTGAGGTGGAGCCAAAGGGTGTGAGTGAAAGAGCATCAGAGAGAAGAGATTTGGAGAAAGGTATAGGAGAGGCGTATTTTTCCTCTCCAGTCCACCCTCCTCAATTATGGGGGTTGGTAATATTTGACTCTTCTTCTCATACAATTAAGGCTTTCAAGGTGGCGCTAGTGGTAAAGAATCTGCCTGCCAATGCAGTAGACATCAGAGACTCAGGTTCAGTCCCTGGGTTGGGAAGATTCCCTGGAGGAGGAAATGGCAACCCACTCTACTATTCTTGTCTGGATAATCCCATGGACACAAGAACCTGGAAGGCTACAAACCAAGGGGTTGCAAAGAGTCAGACATGTCTGAGCACGCACACACATAGATCATTAATTGAAATTTGATATTTTTACATTAAAAACAATACAACTGTTTAAAAAATTGATTTATTTTGTACATACTTGATATTATAGTAAGTAAATATTTACATTCATTTTACTCTCCCTTGAAATTAGATGTTTCTTTGGGTACTTATTTTTTTTTCATGACTGTCTTCCTCAGGGGTGGTTAAATTCTTCAAGAAAAGATTTAGTCTCTCTTGACTGTCATGTCATTCCTAGACTTAGTAGGGATGATACATAATAGATGATCCAAAATTATGGTTGTTAAAATGGGCAAGCACATGGTTTTCCTCACCATGGTGATTTGGTGACAGCCAAATATTGTAGCCTCTTTTCTTATCTGTCTGCTACTGCTGTTTAGTGCCATTCAAGTCGGCTACTACTTCTACTACTTAGCAAGTGGAGCATGAGTGTGTCTAGGTGTATTCTTGTAATCTAGGGCAGCGTCCCTCAGGAATTGGCACACTCATGTTTCATAGAGCCTCTTTAGACACTTAAATAATGATAACATCAGAGGAAGCCACGGGTATAAATGGAGGATATATAGACTGGAAACCAAAGGCATCTTGTTTTGCTAAACTATCTTAGGATGTTATTTAATTTCTCTGCACCTCAGGTTCCTCACTGACAACAAATGGAATAAAACGTCTGGCTTACATGGTGAACCGTGGGCAGAAGCCTGGAGGATACAGTTATAGAAATCACAAGAAAATAACTATGATATCTTTAAACATAGCCTTTCAAACATCAAGACAGAAACCTTACCTTTCTCAATTACGAAATAATAGATGAGGGAGATTCTAGAATTCTCTCATTTGACCATTGTCCCTTGTGCAATCCCTAAGGATTATTTTCACATCTTGAACTACTTGTTGTTGTTCAATCACTCAGTCATGTCCAACTCTTTGTGACCTAACAGACTGCATCATGCCAGGCTTTCCTGTCCCTCACAATCCCTCAGAGCTTGTTCAAACTCATGTCCATTGAGTCAGTGATGCCATCCAACCATCTTGTCCTCTGTCATCCTCTTTTGCCCTCAATCTTTCCCAGTGTTAGGGTCTTTCCTGATGAGTCAGTTCTTCCAGTCAGGTGGCCAAAGTTTTGGAGTTTCAGCTTCAGTATCAATCCTTCCAATGAATGCTTAGGACTGATTTCCTTTAGGATTGGCTGGTTGGATCCCCTTGCAGTCCAAAGGACTCTCAAGAGTCTTCTCCAACACCACAATTCAAAAGCATTAATTTTTCAATGCTCAGCCTTCTTTATGATCCAACCCTTACATCCATACATGACTACTGGAAAAACCATATTTTACTATACAGACCTACTAAACATTATAAAAAGACAATGAGAGGTGGAATCACATGGTGACTTTTAAGTGAAATAGTCATTTTGATTATACAGGGTATAGCAGAATCCCTCAAAATTTATTTGTACCACTCGAATTCAAGTATGGTTAAGAACATTTTCTGTCATGAACTACTGCCATAAGTTCAGTTCAGTTCAGTCACTCAGTCATGTTTGACTCTTTGCAACCCCATGGACTGCAGCATGCCAGGCCTCCCTGTCCAACATGAACTCCTAGAGCTTGCTCAAATTCACGTCCATCCTGTCAGTGATGCCATCCAACCATCTCATCCTCTGCCGCCCCCTTTTTCCCCTGCCTTCATTATTTCCCAGCATCAGGGTCTTTTCCAATGAGTCAGTTCTTAGCATCAGGTGGCCCAACTACTGCCAAGGGCCATTAAAATTTCCAGTGATTTTCAGTTGTGAAATATGCACCCCACATTCATTTTCAGTAGATGCCTGATTGCTTGAGGTCTGCTAATATAATGCCTTCATCTTTAGTCCTTTGTCAATTGTTTTATTTCTTTTTAATCTTTTTCCTACTAACTGCTATTTGGCCTTCATTAAGGAGACTGAAAACCTGCCCACCCCCTTCTTCTACCGCAGTTGGCCTTATGACTCTTCTTTGAATAACAGTCATTAACATCTGTACAGAATGATTTTTAGTCACACAGTTCTGAGGCATTAATTAGTGTCATAACATCCCTGAGAGGAAAGTAATTATAATTCTCACACTTTTTACACAGGAGAAACTGAAACACAGCTGGGTTCAATCATCTGCCTAAGCTCATGCATAAGAAGGTGAAAAATAGGCCAGACTTGAGGTACACAATAGCTTCCCTGGCCTGACACCAGTGAGCCATCTAGACAGACTGCCTATGGCATTGCACTGCAGAGTCTCCTGGGTGGCTAAAAATACTTGTTTCGATTCTTATTGTGGGAACCTTGTGTAGAGTTTCACTAGGAGGGAAATTTTCTTAGACATCAAACTAGAAAGTGATCATAGGTTGCCCCATGGAGAACTCTAGGGGAAATACGAAGGGCCCCTGTAAGGCATGTGACATGTGTTGAAGACACCTACGATGCTAGTCAATCATCCCTCTTTCTGTTACCGTCATTGAATACAATGGCTTGGTAAATATTCAGTTCAGTTCAGTCACTCAGTAGTGGCCAACTGCAGCATTCCAGGCTTCCCTATCCATCACCAACTCCGGGAGCTTACTCAAACTCATGTCCATCACATCAATGATGCCATCCAAACGTCTCATCTTCTGTCATCCCCTTCTCCTCCTGCATTCAGTCTTTCTCAGCTTCAATGAGTCAGTTCATCCCATCAGGTGGCCAAAGTATTGGAGCTTCAGCATCAGTCCTTCCAATGAATATTCAGGACTGATTTCCTTTAGGATGGATTGGTTTTATCTCCTTGCAGTCCAAGGAACTCTCAAGAATCTTCTCCAACACCACAGTTCAAAAACGTCAATTCTCCAATGCTCAGATTTCTTTATAGTCCAACTCACACATCTATGAATGACTACGGCAAAAACCATAGCTTTGACTAGACAGATCTTTGTCACAAAGTAAGGTCTCTGCTTTTTAATATCCCATCTAGGTTGGTCATAGCTTTTCTTCCAAGGAGCAAGCATCTTTGAATTTCATGACTGCAGTCACCGTCTGCAGTGATTTTTGAACCTAAGAAAATAAAGTCTCTCACTGTTTCCATTGTTTCCCCATCTATTTGCCATGAAGTGATGGGACTGGATGTGATGATCTTCATTTTTTGAATGTAGAGTTTTAAATCAGCTTGTTCATTCTCCTCTTTCACTTTCATCAAGAGGCTCTTCAGTTCCTCTTCACTTTTTGCCAAAAGGATGATGTCATCTGCATTTCTGAGGTTATTGGTATTTCTCCAGGCAATCTTGATTCCAGCTTGTGCTTTATCCAGCCTGGCATTTCACATGATGTAGTCTACATATATGTTAAATAAGCAGGGTGACAATATACAAGCTTGACGTACTCCTTCCCCATTGTTCCATGTCCAGTTCTAACTGTTGCTTCCTGGCCTGCATACAGGTTTCTCAAGAGGCAGGTCAGGTGGTCTGGTATTCCCATCTCTTGAAGAACTTTCCACAGTTTGTTATGATCCACACAGTCAAAGACTTTGGCATAATCAGTAAAGCAGAAATAGTTGTTTTTATGGAATTCTCTTGCTTTGTCTGTGATCCAATGAATGTTGGCAATTTGACTGACTGTGTAAATACATCTCTGTATCACATCTCAAATCATAGTGGATTTTTAATATAATAGTATTAGTAATAGACTTTTTCAAAATTACTTGGCTAATTTATGTGTCAATAGCCTCCCATAAGATTCATAGGGTTTGAAAATGATTCATTAATACCAGTGGGTATCTTTGTCCAAGCCTAACATTTACTGATAAGCCTTAGGGGACTGCCATTTTGTGTGCACATGCTTGAATAATCAGAAGCATAATTTCTTAAAAACATTCCATTTTTCATTATTTTGTAACTTATTTGTTAACTATCTCCTATTTTATTTATTTTATATGAAAAGATAAAATGAAAATTATATATTAGTCTCCAAGTTTCTGATCCCCAGAATAAGAAGCGTTTATTTAAAACAAAAATGGAAAGGTTTTTTGGACAATTATGGAGTAATGAGCTGACCTCTCTAGATACTTTTATGGAACTACAAAATTAAGGACAATTAAATGGGCTTTATTATGTCTCACATTTTTTTCCTCTCTCTCAAGTAAGGCAGAAATGAGAACCCAAATACTGTTTGGACAAGTTCCCTCTGCAGATCCATAGGTCATTCGGTCTTGATCTGGGTTTAGGGAGAGAAGTAGATATTGATTGTGTAAATTTGACTTAATCCTAGACTTCAAGTTAGGGAAAGATAATGCTGGGAAAGATAGAAGGCAGGAAGAGAAGGGGATGACAGAGGACGAGATGGTTGAATAGCATAACTGACTCAATGGACATGAGTTTGCGCAAGCTCTGAGAGATAGTGAAGGACAGGGAAGCCTTGCGTGCTGCAGTCCATGAGGTCACAAAAAGTCTGTCACGACTGAGTGACTTAACAACAACAGACTTCAAGTTAAGAGGTAAACACTGCTGTCACTTTAGATGAGAGTGTCTTCAGATAAAACACTGAGTAGTGTGGTTTTTCAATCTATACTTAGCCCGTGTGGTAGTGCAGCAATCCAATGAGCTGGGTTATATACCACTTTATCCTACCTTGTCCCCCAATTAACCTATGAATGACTTGGAGTGGAAAAGCTCAGCACACTTTTGGAAACCACTAGTGACTGAAAGTCATCAATTATATTTAAAGGCATTGAGTGTTATTAATTCTGCTTCTAAAATAAGAATGGAAACTGCCACCATCTTTTCATTCTCAGTCCAACAACTTAATCCTGGTCTTCTTTCCCTTCAATATATTCTCCTTATTGTTCAAATTAATGAACCGGAGCAATGCTTACTTATAGAGAAAGGCTTCTAGAATGCAGTAGCTCCAGGAGATCCAAAGGAGATTAAAATTCCGTAGATGGGATAAAGATTATTTATCTTGTTCTGCAATTTCTTATTGAAACCTCAGGGTTCATTCAGACCTACTGAACTGCTATGTTTTTATTTGGACGAAAAAGGAGTTCTGTGCATTGATATGTAATATTTCTCTTGTAAAAAATGTCCCTCTCTTGTCTACTGAGTGGAGATCCTATTCTTCAAGATACTCCATTAAAGTTATTCTAGAAACAAATTTGCTACCACTCCTACACGCACACAACAAACAAGAGTAAGTTGTATTTCAACCTCTGTATTTCATCTGTGCTTTGAACAAATCTCTCTTCACACACATCACACTGCATTGTAATAATGTTAAGGACAGATGTAACTTCCTTTTTTCCTTCACTTGTAAGGCACATAATAAGGGCCCAGTAGATATTTACTGAACTATCATTTCATCTTTCCTATGTTATTATCCTTCTGTAAATAATAGTGTTGAATTCAGTCAGTTCAGTCCCTCAGTCATGTCCAACTCTTTGAGACCCCATGGACTGCAGCATGCCAGGCTTCCCTCTCCATCACCAATTCCAGGAGCCTACTCAAACTCATGTCCCTTGCATCAGTGATGCCATGCAATCATCTCATCCTCTGTAGTCCCCTTTTCCTTCTGCCTTTATTCTTCCCCAGCATCACGGTCTATTCCAGTGAGTCAGTTCTTCACATCAGGTGGCCAAAGTATTGGAGTTTCAGCATCAACATCAGTCCTTCCAATGAATATTCAGGATAGATTTCCTTTAGGATGGATTAGTTGGATCTCCTTGCAGTCTAACCAGAAGTTCAAGAGTCCAAGGAGTCCAAGAAGTCCAAGAGTCTTCTCCAACACCACAGTTAAAGAGCATCAATTCTTTGGTGCTCAACTTTCTTTATAGCCCAATTCTCACATCCATACATGACTACTGGAAAAACCATAGCCTTGACTAGATGGACCTTTTGCAGCAAGGTAATGTCTCTGCTTTTTAATATGCTGTCTAGGTTGGTCATAACTTTTCCTCTAAGGAGCAAGTGTCTTTTAATTTCATGAGGGCAATCACCATCTCCAGTGATTTTGCAGCCCCGCAGAAATAAAGTCTCTCACTGTTTCCATTGTTTCCACATCTATTTGCCATGAAGTGATGGGACCAGATGCCATGATCTTGGTTTTACGAATGTTCAGTTTTTAGCCAACTTTTTCACTCTCCTCTTTCACTTCCATCAAGAGGATCTTCAGTTCCTCTTCACCTTCTGCTATAAGGGTGATGTCATTCGCATATCTGAAGTTATTGGTATTTCTCCTAGAAATCTTGGTTCCAGCTTGTGCTTCATCCAGCCCAACATTTCACGTGATGTACTCTGCATATAACTTAAGTAAGCAGGGTGACAATATACAGCCTTGACATACTCTTTTCACTATTTGAAACCAGTGTGTTGTTCCATGTCCAGTTCTAACTGTTGCTTCTTGACCTGCATACAGATTTCTCAGGAGGAAGGTAAGATGGTCTGGTATTCCCATCTCTTGAAGAATTTTCCACAGTTTAACATGATCCACACAGTCAAAGGCTTTGGCGTAATCAATAAAGCAGAAGTAGATGTTTTTCTGGAATTCTCTTGCTTTTTCAGTGATCCAGTGGATGCTGGCAATTTGATCTCTGGTTCCTCTGCCTTTTCTAAATCCAGCTTGAATATCTGGAAGTTCACGGTTCACATACTGTTGAAGCCTGGCTTGGAGAATTTTGAGCATCACTTTGCTTACATGTGAGATGAGTGCAATTGTGCAGTAGTTTGAACATTCTTTGGCACTGCCATTCTTTGGGATTCATGTCAATGTATGGCAAAACCAACACAATAATGTAAAGGAAAAAGCCTTTCTTGAATTTGTTACAATAAAAAAAAAAAACTCACCTTTTCCAGTCCTGTGGCCACTATTGAGTTTTCCAGACTTGCTGGCATATTGAGTGCAGCACTTTCACAGCATCATCTTTTAAGATTTGAAATAGCTCATCTTTTAAGATTTGAAATAGCTCAACTGGAATTCTAACACCTCCACTAGCTTTGTTCGTAGTGATGCTTCCTAAGGTCCACTTGACTTCACATTCCAGATGTCTGGTAGTAGGTGAGTGATCACACCATCATGGTTTTATGGGTCATGAAGGTCTGTTTTATATAGTTCTTCTATGTATTCTTGCCACCTCTTAATATCTTCTACTTCTGTTAGGTCCATACCAAGTGTTCATCTTTGCATGAAATGTTCCCTTGGTATCTCTAATTTTCTTGAAGAGATCTCTAATCGTTCCCATTCTATTGTTTTCCTCTATTTCTTTGCATTGATCGCTGAGGAAGGCTTTCTTATCTCTCCTTCCTATTCTTTGGAACTCTGCATTCAAATGGGTATATCTTTCCTTTTCTCCTTTGTCTTTTGCTTCTTTCCTCAGCTATTTGTAAGGCCTCTTCAGATAACAATTTTGCCCTTTTGCATTTCTCTTTCTTGGGGATGGTCTTGATCACTGCCTCCTGTACAATATCATGAACCTCCATCCATAGTTCTTCAGGCTGATTGATAGACAGTTAAATGTAACCCCTTGAATCTATTCTCACTTCCATTGTATAATTGTAAGGGATTTGATTTAGGTTCATACCTGAATGGTAGTGGTTTTCCCTACTTTCTTCAGTTTAAGTCTGAACTTGGCTATAAGGAGTTTATGATCTGAGCCACAGTCAGCTCCCAGTCTTGTTTTTGCTGACTGTAGAGAGCTTCTCCATCTTTGGCTGCAAAGAATATAATCAATCTGATTTCAGTATTGACCATCTGGTGTTGAATTAAGTTGAATTAAGTGTTGAGTTAAGTTCATAAATGTCCTTTTTTATCAGATACTTTATTTAACTGAGTCTCAGTTTTGTCATGGGGGAAAAAAAAACCTGTGAAAATTATAATTATTCACTTTGAGAGAATATTATATGGATTAATGAATAGACTTAGAGTGTTTGTAAAATGTAGGTCATATTGTTTATGAATTATGTTTGTGATTTAAGATCAGCAGCAAGGCTTCTTAAATGTCAGAAGTAAAGTTTGAGAACACAGTGCCACAGAAAAAAAATCTAAGAAGGCGCAAGTTAGGTGTGAAATTCTTTTTCAAGTAATTCTGGTTCTGAAACATCACATTATTGGCTGGAAATTGAGTTTGTAAGACTAAGATTAAGGGGAAGTGAAGTATTCAGTGTTTTGTAGACCAATGTGTGACTGTTTATTTATAGGCATGTATATGTTATGTACCATGGGGGCAGAAATATATGTGGTATAGTGTTAACTACTTAGTCATGTCTAACTCTTTGCAACCTCATGGACTGTAGGCCACAGGGCTCCTTTGTCCATTTAATTCTTCAGGCAATAATCCTGGAATGGGTTGTCATTTCCTACTCCAGGGGATCTTGCCAACTTCAGGATCAAACCCCAGTCTCCTGAACTGCAGGAGGATTTTTTACCGTTTGAGCCACAGGGGTCTTATATATGGTATAGTGTACAGAATCATGATATACATATCATATATTTAAATATTTTACACACACATACACACAGAGTAAGTGGAGAGAGAGTGAGAGAAGAGTTAGTTAGTTAGCTAGTTATTCCTGGTAAAGCCACTGAGTTTGAGGTTAAGGAAGGCTCTTTGGATTCCACTTCCAATTTTTGATTGTTGGCATTTGCATTCTCTCCTTTCAAGTCACAGTTTGCATCCTTTTGGCTTCGTAACCAAACATAAGCCTGTCAGTTTATTTGTGCTGAGGGGGCTCTCTATTTATTGACTTTGTAGATTATTGGTAAAAAACACACAAAGGTGCACATGAGTAAAATTTCTATAAAGCTTAAAGATTTGTAAAGTTGTTTCATGAATATTTGAGATAAAGTCTTGCTTTCTGATGTCAGGTTCAATGATTGGTTGGGTAGTTGAAAAAACCTATTTCATTAAGGAAGCTTAAAAATAATACATATTAGCTTTATTCTTATTTAAGTAGCTCTTAAATTATTCGATTTGTCAATATGCTTATATTATGCCAGGTTTTTTCCTTTATTCTGGATTCAGTGCTTTGAATTTCATTTTCTTGACTAATGCACATGTAAAATTCATCATAAGAGAGGGTAGTTTGGGGGAGAATGGATACTTATATGTGTACATTTATGGCTGAGTCCTCTTGCTGTCCACCTTAAACTATCACCACATTGTTAATCTGCTATACTCCAATATGAAATAAAAAGTTTAAGATAAAATAAAATTCATCATATATCATATATAGTTTCCAGATTTGTTTTACTTAAAGAGGAAGGAGAATTTAGAGATACTTGTGAAGACATTAGACTACAAATTTCTTTGACCTATTTTATAATTTTCCCTTTAAATTTTTAGTTATCTTGTTATACCTGAATTGATAAAGATTTTTCATGTATTTACATTTATGGAGTCTTTCCAAAGAATTCAACTTAGTTTTCATAGAAATGACTCTCTTTTTACATGTATATTTCCACTGATTTATATAAGGATTTGAATATGTAGTTACCATGCCTAAGTTGTAAACACCTAAGTCCATATTCCATGAATCCTTGTCTAGAACTTTTCCTTCACTGAATACATACATTTCTCGTAAATGCTTACTAATGGCAGACACTGTGCATTATTTATGTTTCCATAATAATGTGTGCTTCCCACTTTTAATGTGACATTTGCTATAAAGTTTAATTCAATATTGGTGTAATTGTCATGGTTATCAGGGTCTATGAACTCCAAGACTCTCTCACACCCAGTGACTTATAGACTTATGAGTCTGACAAAGTATGCAAAGGAGCAGTTTCAGGTGAGTGGAATTGAATGGATAGATGCTAAATGTAAGGATGCTAATTCATGTGTATGTGAGCATCTGTGAAAGCACTTTGACCTTTGAACCATCTGCTTAGACTCTTGTGGCTCTCACTTACTCTGAATGAAAAGCCTCTCCACCCATTCTATTGTCTAGCACCCTCCATACTGATTTACACTTTTGCAGAATGTTTGAGAAAGATCATAAATGCCTCCACAGTAATGCAGTCTGCCAGATGACTGCTTTTTGTCCATAATTTATATTGTACTTGTCATTATTATAGAGCATTTTATCACCAGTCAGATCAATTAAAAATTAATTAGTTTCAGATAGTAATACATTTTTAAAATCATCTTCATGGTATATAAAGAAGAGGAATACAGAGCAGTGAAGTGTCCTGCCCAGACTTTGAAATAAACAAGCACACAAAAAAAGGGATGGCATTAGATTGTTTATGGCTGCATTTGTTAAATGACTACGTCTGGAGATTGAAGACGGATTAGCAGTCATCTCTGCCAAATGCTTGTATTTATTTACAGCAGAACCGTTTTCTTTCTTAAGGGCAATGGTTAGGTCCATATATTTTGTTTTATTCTGTAGTTGCTTTGTCTTCACGATAGAATAAGATAATTGATGTTTCACTTTTTAAAACACACCCTGTAATAGTTGCAACACTTGTCTGGAATATCCAGCTCTAATGTTTTTAATTTTCCTTTTTTGCAATATCTCCTTTTACTTATTTATTTAATTGGAGAATAATTGCTTTACAATGTTATATTGATTTCTGCCTTACCATAGTGTACGTCCTCTCCTTCTCAAACTTCCCTTCTACCCTCCCCCACATTTCCACCCCGCACCAGGTTGCAGCTCTAATGTTTTTAATATATTATACTCACAGATGAGGCTAGAGGAAGCTCAGAAATAGCTGCTTTAAAATGTGAGTTTTGATTTGCTTCTAGAAAGAAGTGTCTCAGGAATTTAATTGCAAGGAAAATGTTCTAGCCACAACTTTTTATCAATGTGAAGCCATAGCTCTGGTTCATGAGCCTACAATGCCATTGTTGTCAAGAAGACTTCTAGTTTCATTCCCAATTGTTAGTTTCATTCCAGTGCCATGAGTCAATGATCTGAAGTGGCGTTGCCTCTTACACCTTAGAGACAGGTGTAAGAGATGAGAATTCCTGACAAAGCTCCAACCAGATAAGGAGCCATCTGACCAGCTTGTGATGCCAGGTCTCCCTGAGAGGGAACAGAGAATGCTGCTGTTGTCTAGAATTAGAACTACTTTACTATGATTAGAATCTAAAACCATTTGAAAATTTGAATTTTACTCTAGGCAATGAGAAGAACCATAATGTTCTTGTTAAATGTTTCAAATACATAAGCTAGTCTCATCTTGAGAAATAGTGTTTTACGTGATAGACTGAGATACTCCTTTCTCTTAGATATTCAGGGGCTGCATGAAACTTTATTAAATATTGAAAGCCACAGACTCCCTAGGCATGCACTAGCCCTTAGGAAAATCACAAAAGGATGAAAGTAGTGCTTGAGATTTTGTTGTTGTTGTATAGTCACTAAGTCGTGTCCGACTCTTTGTGACTCTATGAACTGTAGCCTTCCAGGCTCCTTTGTCCCTGGGATTTCCCTGTCAAGAATGCTGGAGTGGTTACTGTCTCTCTTTTGCTATGGTCCTTTCCTTGCACCTCTCTTTGGGTTTCTAATAAGTCAGTGATGGGATGGAAAGAGCACTGAGTTTGGAGTTAGAGGAGTTAAGTTTTCATCTAACCATAGAGGGTTTAAGTTTGCATCTCATCAGATCTACCCTAATAGATCATATGTAAACAAAAAGGGCAAACTCTTATATATATATATCAGTCAAATACTGTTTTAGGTGAATTCAAGCATTAATTCATTTAAACCTTAAAATCATCCATGATGTAGGTACTATTTTTATCCCCATTTTACAGATGGGGAAACTGAGACAGAGTGGATAAATAACTTGCCCATGTGCACACAGCCAGTAGGTACAGGAGTTGTGCTCATCGTTTTTGTTTTGTGAGTTGGCCTCTGCAAACCTCTCCTCACTCCATCCACTTGTTATAATTAAAAACGAACTACTTGAAGTTTAACAGCATGTCATGCTGTTACAAACTTACGCTTTTAAACATATACACAATGGAATATTACTCAGCATTAAAAAAAAATTCATTTGAATCAATTCTACTCAGATGGACCGAACTGGAGCCCATTATCCAGAGTGAAGTAAGCCAGAAGCAAAAACAACAATACAGTATATTAACACATATATATGGAATTTATAAAGACAGTAACGAGAACCCAACATATGAGACAGCAAAAGGAACGCAGATGTATAGAATAGACTCGCGGACTCTGTGAATGAGGGAAAGGGTGGGATGATATGGGAGAATGGCATTGAAACATGTTAATTATCATTTGTCTAATCAATCGCCAGTCCAGGATTGATTCTCGGGGCTGGTGCATCGAGATTTCCCGGGGGAGAGGGAGGAGGGAGGGGGGAGGGAGGGGTTTCTGGAGGGGGAGCATATGTAAACCCATGGTGATATCATGGCATTGTATGACAAAAACAATAAAAGGGAGAAAAAAAAAAGGAAAAAAAATAAAAAGAAGTTATTTATTGCCTACCTAAAAAAAAAAAAAAAACATACAGCGACTTCTCTCTGGGATATCCTTGTTCCCGTGTCTTCCAAGTAAACACCTTTGTCTTTTAATTCCCAGTTCAGATATCATTCTTTGCGCCATCTCAGATAAAGTTAACCCATCCCTTTTGTGTGTATAATATGTGTATTTAACTGAAAATATATTAAAGTTAAAATTTTCCCTAATAAATGTACAGAATATTATACAAATAGGTTTACAAGAAGAAGCACTCAAAAGATGAGAAATTAGAACAAAGATAAGGCACAGCCAAATGCAGAAATACAAGGTATCTTCTTTTAAAATATTTAATAGCATAGTTAAATTTGGCTGCAAATACAGTTCTATGCTTCCAAGCAGCCAGAGAGAAAAAGAGATTTTTGAGATTCAAAATGTCCTTGGGATACATTTTTAAAAAGCCAGATGCTTAAGAACTATATAGCTTTATATCATTCTGAAAGAAATTTCTCCCAGTGGTCTTCATAAATAAGCTATTAGCTGGTATACTAATAAATATGTTCAACTCCATTCAGGATTTCTACTCAGTGAGTATGCATTATTAGCATGGCCATCCTGGTTATTAAAATGCTGAAGTATTTCCTTACTGATTGGTAAAATAACTATTGCCTTGAATACCTTTTCTCCATCCCTTTGTATTCCTTGCTTGTCCACATCATCCAGCAACCAGGGATGAAATCTGGCAAAGCAAGGATACTTCATAACTGCTGCAGCACTCCAGAGGTGTCCCTCCTGGTGGACCAGTGTCTGAGTTGGTTGTTGTTCACAGGTTGTTCAACAGCTCACAGGTTGTTCAATATATTGGCTACCATGTCTCAGTTAAAACAATTCACCACCTGAGACTTAGAAACTCCATTCGCTACATTACATAGCCACTTGGATTTCTCACAGATTCCTCAGTGTTTAGCATGTCATAAATCAAGTTTTTAAAAGTTGAATAAATTAGTAGATACAATATTGAGTTTTATATTTCCCCTAATAGTTTTCTCTGATAATCATGCCAAAGTACGATCTATTCAAAGAAAATCTAGGAACTTCCCTGACAGGCCAGTGGTTAAGAATCCACCTGCCAATGCAGAGAACAAGGGTTCGATCCTTGGTCCAGGAAGATCCCACATGCCAAGGAACAACCAAGCCTGTGCTCCACAACTACTGAGCCACATCGCCTAAAGGATGTGCTCTGCACATCAGGAGCCACCATGATGGAAAACTGTGCACTGCAACTAGAAAGTAGCCCCTGCTCACGGAAACTGGAGAAAGCCGGTGCGCAGCAACAAAGATCCAAAAAAAAAAAAAAGTCACAATTTTAATGAGAATCAGCAACATGGTGCTCCAGGGTTCAATTTTTGGTAAGACCTGAAAGGCAGTATTTTATATTGCTAACTCAGGACAGATCCATAGGCTCTGATAATGTGCCAGATTAAGGAGAAGAAGCAAAGCTTTCAGTGAAACTGAAGACGCCAATCAGAGCAGTTTTCTGGAGACACAGCTCTTTTTTCTCAGCATAGGGCTGGCAGAGGATGTTTCCACAGAAAATAGTTCTGGGGCAATGCCAAATACGAAGACATGGGCACTAGAATCCATTCATACACCAGAAATCATGGCCAGGTTATGCCACCATGTGAAATTAGCAAAGCATGTAAATTAAATCTTTTGGTGATTATTTTTTCTTAGTTTTCAATTAATTTTATTGAGATACAATTTATGTGTGCATGCCCAGTTATGCCTGACTGTTTGTGACCCCCATGGACTGCAGCCCACCGGGATCCTCTGTCCATGGAATTTCCCAGGCAAGAATACTGGAGTGACTTACCATTTGCTACTCTAGTGGTTCTTCCCAACCTGGAGATCGAACCCTGCTCTCCTGCGTCTCCTGCATTGGCAGGCAGATTGTTTACCCCATAAGCCCAAGATATTATTTACATACAATAAAATGAACCCATTTTAAGTGCAAGGTTTGATAAGTTTTGAACAATGCAATTATCCATGGAACCCACCTTGATCAAATTCTATATTCATTATCCACCAAAGTTATATTATCTCTCTTTTCAATCAGTATTTTATTTCCACCACCACAGACTCCAGGCAATGACTTATGTGCTTTCTATCATGACAGATTAGGTTTTTTTTAATTCTTAGATTTCATAGTAATAGAATTATTCAGTAGTTACTTTTTGATGTCTCATTTGCTTAGCATAAATTTTGACAATGATTTATGCTATACTTGTTTTTTGTCCCCAAATGTGAGTAATATTCCACTGTATAAATATCACGGTATATTTTATTCACTCAGCTGTTCATGGATGTTAGGGTTGTTTCTAGTTTTGTTTTGTTTTTTTAAAAATACAATGAAGAATGTTGCTGCTGTGGACATTTGTGTGAGCACATTTTGTATTTGTTACTGGATTTCATTTAACTCTTGCAAAAATGTTAGGCTTACAGAAGAATTGAAATAGTATTAAGAGTTTTTATTTACTCTTCACTCTAATATCCCTAGTATTACCATCTTACATAACAGTGGTAAAATAATCAAAACTAGCAATTAAATCTTGGTACAATGCTACTAATGAAACTATAGACTTTGTTCAAAGTTCCCTAGTTTTTATACTAATGTCCTTCTTGTGTTCCAGAACTCAACCCAGGATGGTGCACTGTATTAGTTGTCATGTCTCCACAGTTTCTCAATCTTTCTTGTCTTTTATGACCTTGACACTTTTGAAGAGTAGTGGTCAGGTGTTTTGTGGAATGTCTCTCAGTTGGGTTCATTTGATGTTTCATTATGATTAGGCTGAGAATATAAATTTTGAGGAAGAAAACCACAGAAGAGCTGTGCCTTTTTTAATGCATTGTGTCAGTGTTGAATGCTATCAATATGTCTGATGACTGGTGATGTTAATCTTGATCATCAGTTCAGGTGGTGCCTGTCAGATTTCTCCACAATAAAGCCACTATCCTCTTTTTGAGCTTCCCAAGTGGCACAGTGGTAAAGAATCCACCTCCCAATGCAGAAGATATAAGAGATGCAGATTTGATTCCCAATTTGGGAAGATGCCTTGGAGCAGGAAATGGTAACCTATTCCAGTATCTTGCCTGGAGAATTCCATGGACGGAGGAACCTGGCAGGCTACAGTCCAGAGGGTTGCAAAGAGTCAGACACCACTGAGCACACAACACATACAATATGCATTAAAATATATACCTTAAAATATGATTAATTCTTATGGTAGCCTACCAGGCTCCTCTGTTGATGGAATTCTCCAGGCAAGAATACTGGAGTGGGTAGCCATTCCCTTCTCCAGGGGATCTTCCTGACCCAAGGATTAAATTCAGATCTCCTGCATTGCAGGCAGATTCTTTACCGTCTGAGCCACCAGGGACGCCCAATTCTTACAAATATTCCAATTCCAAGCCACTCGCACAGGATGCATTCTAACAAGCCCCTTGTGCATATTTATAATCTTGTATTGTTGAGTAATATTCTCTGACAGCAAGGAAATCTCAACATTTACAGTATATTTACTTATTTGTTGAGTTTCAGTATACGTATAAAATAATTTTCAGATTGCTAAAATATACCTCTGTGAGAAATAGACTTACCATTTAGAGTACAGTGTTTTGTATGACTCTTTTCTTGTCTTCATAACCAGAGCGTCAAATCGAAACACTATTACCAAGTTGCTTTAGTCTCCTTTCTGCGCATAGTTACACTGCCAATCACAGCTCTGTTGCACACTAGCTCTGGAGCTTTGGAACAATTACTGACCTCTTTGCCTCACTTTTATCATTTGTAATAGCAGTAATGTCCTTTATTGTGATTAGATTCCTGGTACATAATAAACCTTAGATATGTATTTGCTATTATTATTTCACATTCAGTTCAGTTCAGTTCAGTTCAATCACTCAGTCATGTCCGATATTTTGCAACCCCTTGAACCACAACACGCCAAGCCAAACTGTCCATCACTAATTCCCAGAGTTCACCCATGTTCATTGAGTCAGTGATGCCATCCAGCCATCTTATCCTCTATCGTCCGCTTCTCCTCCTGCCCTCATCTTTCCCAGCATCAGGGTCTTTTCAAAGCAGTCAGCTCTATGCATCAGGTGGCCAAAGTATTGGAGTTTCAGCTTCAACATCAGTCCTTCCAATGAACACCCAGGACTGATGATCTCCTTTAGGACGGACAAGTTGGATCTCCTTGCCGTCCAAAAGACTCTCGAGAGTCTTCCCCAACATTACAGGTCAAAAGCATCAGTTCTTCAGCACTCATTTTCTTTATAGTCCAACTCTCAAGCCATTCATGACCACTGGAAAAATGATAGCCTTGACTACATGAACCTTTGTTGACAAAGTAATGTCTCTGCTTTTCAATACACTGTCTAGGTGGGTCATAACTTTCCTTCCAAGGAGTAAGCGTCTTTTAATTTCACTGCTGCAATCACCATCTGCAGTTATTTTGGAGCCCTGTTTCCACTGTTACCCCATCTATTTGCCATGAAGTGGTGGGACCAGATGCCATGATCTTAGTTTTCTGAATGTTGAGCTTTAAGTCAACTTTTTCACTCACTCTTTCACTTTCATCAAGAGACTCTTTAGTTCCTCTTCACTTTCTGCCATAAGGGTGGTGTCATCTGCATATCTGAGGGTTATTGATGTTTCTCCTGGCAATCTTGATTCCAGCTTGGGCTTCTTCCAGCACAGCGTTTCTCATGATGTACTCTGCATATAAGTTAAATAAGCATGGTGACAATATACAGCCTTGACGTTCTCCTTTTCTTATTTGGAACCAGTTTGTTGTTCCATGTCCAATTCTAACTGTTATTTCCTGACCTGCATACAGGTTTCTCAAGAGACAGGTCAGATGGTCTGGTATTCCCATCTCTTTCAGAATTTTCCACAGTTTAATATGATACACACAGTCAAAGCCTTTGGCATAGTCAATAAAGCAGAAATAAATGTTTTTCTGGAACTCTCTTGCTTTTTTGATGACCCATTGGATGTTGGCAATTTGATCTCTGGTTCCTCTGCCTTTTCTAAAACCAGCTTGAACATCTGGAAGTTCACGGTTCACGTATTGCTGAAGCCTGGCTTGGAGAATTTTAAGCATTACTTTACTAGCGTGTGAGATGAGTGAAATTGTGTGGTAGTTTGAGCATTCTTTGGCATTGTCTTTCTTTGGGATCAAATTGAAAACGGATCTTTTCCAGTCCTGTGGCCACTGCTGAGTTTTCCAGATTTGCTGGTATGTTGAGTGCAGCACTTTCACAACATCATCTTTGAGGATTTGAAACCATTCAACTGGAATTTCATCACCTCCACTAGCTTTGTCCGTAGTGATGCTTCCTAAGGCCCACTTGACTTCACATTCCAGGATGTCTGGTTTAGGTGTGAGAGTGATCATACCATCGTCATTATCTGGGTCATGAAGCTCTTTTTTGTACAGTTCTTCTGTGTATTCGTGCCACCTCTTCTTAATATCTTCTGCTTCTTTTAGATCCATACCATTTCTGTCCTTTATTGAGCCCATCTTTGCATGAAATAGTCCCTTGGCATCTCTAATTTTCTTGAAGAGATCTCTAGTCTTTCCCATTCTGTTGTTTTCCTCTATTGCTTTGCATTGATCACTGAGAAACGCTTTCTTATCTCTTCTTGCTATTCTTTGGAACTCGGCATTCAAATGGGTGTATCTTTCCTTTTCTCATTTGCTTTTAACTTCTCTTCTTTTCACAGCTATCTGTACAGCCTCCTCAGACAGCCATTTTGCTTTTTTGCATTTCTTTTTCTTGGGGATGGTCTTGATCCCTGTCTCCTTTACAATGTCATGAACCTCCATCCATAGTTCATCAGGCACTCTGTCTATCAGATCTAGTCCCTCAAATCTATTTCACACTTCCTCTGTATAGTCATAAGGAATTTTGCCATTAGTCATTATCAATGCAATAAGTTGACTTGCCATTATGACATAAAATTTTGCACTTTAATCTACTTTTGTCTATTTTCCTCTTTAATTTGTGAGCTTTTTGAGAATAGAAATTAGGCCTTTGTTTCTTTTAACAGGTGTCTTCCATCATAAGTTCTCAGAAGATGTTTGTTGATGTTATTGAGTCACAGGTACATGCTAATTGGGCTTCCCTCGTAGCTCAGTCGGTAAAGAATCTGCCTGCAGTACAGGAGACCCAGCTTCGTTTCCTGGCTGTGGAAGATCCCCTGGAGAAGGAAATGGCAACCCATTCCAGTATTCTTGCCTAGAGAATCCCATGGAGAGAAGAGCCTGGCAGGCTACAGTCCATGGGGTTGCAAAGAGTTGGACCCGACTTAGCGACAAAACCACCACCACCACCACCACATGCTAAATATTAGCAAGTGCATATGAATATGCTGATAAATAACAATTGTTCCATATTACCTTTTCCTAGTCACAAGTTCGTGGTTTTGACATAATCTTTCCAGAAAAGGACCTATTCAGTTATGAACATATCTATGTTTTAGAAACTTCTAGAATGGTACCTAAAATTCCCTCTATTTGATCTATTCTTTGAGTTAACTGTTTATCATCAGAGGGAAGATCCAACATAATCTATCATGAGAGCTAATGAGAGCTCTTTCATCTTTCTATATCAGAAGAAAAGATTTGACCAAGATGCCTCAAAAGGAAGAGGAGTCAGGGGATGTGAGGGTAAGAACAAGAATATTGGCATTACTCTGAAACAAGCATGAAGATTTAGCAAGGACTAAAATGTAAACATTAAATCATGTTTTCTCTCTAGGGGGAAGATACAACATCCACTTTCATGATGACAGCTTTTATTCTTCCAGTGGTAATCTGTTCTGATTATTGTGTTCAGAATAGCTTGTTGATTCCCACCATGTTTTGCATGTAAAATCATTACAGAGATACAGGAGAAATTTTTGTCTGTCTTTATTTTGAGTTTATAATTAGGAACTCTTTTGCTACATAATTGTCAGATATAAATGATATAAATGCATATTTCACATTATTTTATTAAACATCTAAGAAATGTGAAGAAATCACATTTTGGAGAATCAGGAAGTAAATAGTACCTTAATATAATAATTTAGAATTATGGAAAATTAATAACTGCCTTTGAAATTGTTAACTTTGTGCTTTAGCATTAGCACTTGACAATGTTCAAATAGGTAACATTTAAAAGGGAATTAAATTTGCCTAAAACACGTTATTTAACCAAAACGGTTAGTATAATTTCTGATAGCTGGGAAATTTTCATAATTAATATTAGAAAAGAAAAGAGCATTAGATAGTTGGACACTGATTTCCCTTAAATGTCCATAAAAATTTTTTTATGTTTATCATTTTTAAAGTCTTGAATGTTACAATATTGTTTCTGTTTTATGTTCTTTGGGGTCTTTGGCTTGTGAAGATGTGAGATCTTAGCTCCCCTACCAGCACCCCTGCATGGAATGGCAAAGTCATAACCACTGGACCACCAGGGAAGCCCCACCCCAACCCCCCACCACGCATAAAAGCTTTTTGAGGAAAAAACAAATAGCAATGACAAAAAAAAAACCAAACTTTCTGAGGTTAGCTTATATGTATTAATACAACTCTATAGACTCTCAAAAAGTACATTTTTTAAAATCAGGTTAAAGAGTCTATAACTACATTGAGGCAAAATTTACTGCCTTCCTAGAGGAAGAGATATAACACTTTTATTTCACTAACATGTCACAGTAACCAAAAAGCTTAGGTTTCTATGGAGCCAAGAACATTTAATTGCTGGATACTGAAAAAGAAAAAGTGCATTATTGTGTTATAGTTAAGATGATGGAACATCTTCAGTGAACCTATGCACTAGTTGATAGTCATTTGTTCATAAAACTCTTATTGATGAGGCATTCTGGTCAATGTATTGGGCTATGAATTTGGGGAATATAAAGATTAGAAAGACATCCTATTTATATACACACAGAATTATAATACAGGGCTGAAATTGAAAGGGACCTGACTAACATTTTTGGAAGTATGTAAATAGGAGCCAATAGTAAAATTTTAAGTTTCAGTCAAATCAGCATCAAAGAAGAGTTTAGTGACATGCAAAGAAAAGGACGTCGCTCTGCCTAAGGTGTCATTGTTGCCTCAAACCATGATCATTTAATACCAGTATATTCTGGGGGAGATGTTGCTAGAAAATATTACGGTAAACAGACACACGTATTTTATTTTCTAACTAATAACAGCAAATAGCCTCCTTATTTCAGAAATACTCTAGTCTGTTCTGTGTTAACTGTCAGATTTCTTTTTTTTTTAACATGTAAAATTAATTTTATTAAAATACAATATTTAAGTAACCAACTATATCCAAAAATGTTATTTCAATATATAATCAATATAAAAATCAGAGGCATTTTCATTTTTTTGGTATCAAGTTCTTGAAATTTTATGTGTATTTTATTTACCCAGTGCTCAGCAGCCACATGGGGCTACAGCACAGGGCTACAGTATAAATGAATCCAACTCTTTCATTGACTGCTAACTTTCAGTAATTAAAAGATTCTTACAAGTTAACATTTCAGTGTGTAGAGGGTGGTTTCATAAAAGTCTCAAGTATTACATTTAGGAACTTTAAACTCAGAATCATATAAGCTGAGACATGTCAGAGCTGCAGAATGATTGATTAGGCGTGAGTGGGCTCAATGAGCTGTAGGTTCCCATTCCAACTCTACAACTTCCTGTGTCTTTGAACAAGTTAGCTAGTCAAAAACCTGTGTTTTCACTTGCGAAAGAAATAATGATACTAGCTCCCCTAAGGATTGCTACAAGGATCATGTACATAGTTTTAGCCCAGTGCCTACAGAAATTTTCCAAATATGAATTGTTGATATTTGCTATTTGGGTTGAGAAATAGGACAGAAGTCACTAAGATTCTAGTTATTCTTTATATATACACACAAGTATTTCAGAGTTGAATTAACTTTTTACTTACTATTGTTAATAAAACAAGAGAACATTGTATTTTCTCAAAGCTGAGTGTTTGTCACCGTGAGTGCAATGATTTGTCCCTGTGTTCAGATATAACTCAACCTCTGGAGGACAGTCTGGCCCCTGGTAGGTCCTCAGAAAGTTAATTAAATGGATTTTTGGCTACAGAATTTCTGGGCAGTGGTTATAAACACACTATTGAAAGTATGATTACTAGCCAATGATGGTGA
Organism: Antilocapra americana; assembly: GCA_007570785.1. Lineage (NCBI taxonomy): Eukaryota > Metazoa > Chordata > Mammalia > Artiodactyla > Antilocapridae > Antilocapra > Antilocapra americana. Next base: position 33,100,698 of record ML660197.1, read on the forward strand.
TTTAATCTTTATTCTTATATTTAAATTATAAAGTTTATGTAGCTGTTTTTCAATGAAAACAGTCTCTGCCACAAATTTAAGATTTTTGAGTTGGTACAAAGTTCAAAAGCACAAGGCAAGATTAATGATTGGTAGCTTATTGGCCACAGAAGTAGTTCTATATATAAACTACTAAAATATAATCTCAATATGGTATCCTCAAGGCTATCCCATTTATTCCATTTGTAAATGTTAAAACTCATCACTAAATTCCTATAAAGTTTAAAAAAGCATGCAACACTGGTGTAGCACAAACAGATTTATTTACTAACCAAAGAGATGACCCTAATTAAACCAACACTTAGATTGTTTGTGATAAAGATAATTGAATGCAATAATGAAAAAAAAAACAGCAGTATGGAGATTTGCTCATTGAACTGAGCTTGTTCATCCTCGCAACTAATTTCTGCGCAAAATGATGATGAAATTTTTACTCTACTTTTTCATAGACCCGAGTACAGGTAACATTGTTCATGACGCATACCACCACTAATTTCCCATCTTCCAATTTTCTTGTTATTGTGCTTTCCTTTCCATCCCATTCCTGATGTTGAACCAATGCGCCATCCATAAAGTTGCAGACAGTCTGAGTCTTTCTGCCATCAGCTGTGGTCTCTTCAAATTTCTCTCCCAGTTTACTGGAAAACTGTGTTGTTTTCAAAGTGCTATCATCTCTTGTGAGGTTTTCGCCATCACAAGTGATGATACAATCTGGTTTGGCCATTGCACCCACTTTTTGCAGAGCCATCCCCACTCCTACTTCCTTCATGTATTCGTCAAAGCCTTTGCTCTCCACTAAGCGCCATCTTCCTACCAGCTGCTGAACGGTGGCCATGGTGGGTCCGAGAGAACGGGAGGGACAGAAGAGCCAAGGACGGCCAGGCACCGGGAACTAGGCGTGCTCAGATTTCTTAATATCAAAACAAAATTCAGTTTTATCTTCTTGTAAGTTTACTTTTCTTGAGTTGGTTCTGTAATGCAGAATGACTGTTGCTTTACAAGAAGATATCTAAATGTGTAATTCTTCCAGCAATGACTATTTACTTATTTATCATAGCCAATATAAGGCTTTTGTGGTGGCTCAGATGATGAAGAATCTGCCTGCCATGCAGGAGACTTGGGTTTGGTCCCTGGGTTGGGAAGATCCCCTGGAGAAGGGAATAGTTTCAGTGTTCTTGCCTGGAGAATTCCAAGGACAAAGGAGAGCCTGGGAGACTATAGCCCATGGGGTCGTATAGTTGGATACAACTGAGCGACTAACACACACACACATACACACCCACACACACACACATAGCCAATATATATTTCATAGATCTAGGTTCATTTCTCCTGCTTATACTAAATTTTTTTTTCATAAACCCAGATGTGAGTTAAAATGGAGTTCAGAAAAATGAACAAAACGAGGAAAATGTATTGCTTCTGATTGTTTACATATACAAAAATCATGATAAATATATATATATATATATATATATATATATTTAAGGAATGATTTAGTTTATCCTATGAAAACATAGGCACATTTGTTGCCCCACCTTAATGAATGTGTGAGTTGAGATGGAGACCTTAAATTATTTGAGCAGATTTGGCAACAGTGTTCTGAACAATACCTACTATCTGCACTGGACTGATGTGTTTATCTTCCCAGAAAAAAATGTCCCGTAAAATCTTAAACACTTGCAGTGAATCTATAGCTAAGAGCCTCCAGAGAAAGAATTGCTCTACTTCAATAGAAGCAGAAAAAAATATTTACATTGCCTTGCAAGAGGCAGTTTCTATTTTTCAAATTTTATTGCTTTTAAAATTATGAAAATAATAATGTTCTTTGAAATAAATCCCAATGTTACAGAATAAAATGTTATCAAGCTTCATCCCCTTCTCACCAGTCTCCCCCTCCTTAAGGATGAACATTATTGGATATCTTTCAAGATTTTAGTGTATGTGAGCAGTCTCAACATGTATACATTCCTAAATACATTAAATGGACTAAGTCATGTGTAATTATCAAGCTTATTGCATAGAGATATCTCTCAGTTCACTTCAGTCACACAGTTATGTCCGACTTTTTGTGACTCCGTGGACTGCAGCACACCAGGCCTCCCTATCCATCACCAACTCCTGGAGTTTACTCAAACTCATGTCCATTGAGTCAGTGATGCCATCCAACCATCTCATCCTCTGTTGTCCCCTTCTCTTCTCCCATTTAATTATTCACAGCATCAGGATATTTTCTAATGAATCAGTTCTTTGCATCAGACTGCCTAAAGATTGGAGTTTCTGCTTCAGCATCAGTCCTTCCAATGAATATTCAGGACGATTTCCTTAGGATGGACTGGTTGGATTTCCTTGCAGCCAAGGGACTCTCAAGAGTCTTATCCAATACCACAGTTCAAAAGCATCAGTTCTTTGGTGCTCAGCATTCTTTATACTCCAAATCTCACATCCATACATCACTACTAAAAAACCATAGCTTGACTAGACAGACCTTTGTTGATAAAGTAATGTCTCTGCTTTTAAATATGCTGTCTGGGTTGGTCATAATTTTTCTTCCAAGGAGCAAGCATCTTTTAATTTCATGGCTGCAGTCACCAGCTGCAGTGATTTTGGAGCCCTCCCCCCCAAAAAAATAAAATCTGCTGCTTTTTCTACTGTTTCCCCATCTATTTGCCATGAAGTGATGGGACCAGCTGCCATGATCTTAGTTTTTTGAATGCTGAGTTTTAAGCCAACTTTTTCACTCTTCTCTTTCACTTTCATCAAGAAGCTCTTTAGTTCTTCACTTTGATCTGCATATCTGAGGTTATTGATATTTCTCCCAACAATCTTGATTCCAGCTTGTGTTTCATCCAGCCCTGATTTCGCATGATGTACTCTGTATATAAGTTAAATAAGCAGGGTGACAATATACAGCCTTGACATACTCCTTTCCTGATATGGAACCAGTCTGTTGTTCCATGTCCAGTTCTAACTGTTGCTTCCTGACCTGCATACAGATTTCTCAGGAGACAGGTCAGGTGGTCTGGTATTCCCATCTCTTTCAGAATTTTCCACAGTTAATTGTGATCCACACAGTTAAAGGCTTTGGCATAGTCAATAAGGCAGAAGTAGATGTTTTTCTAGAACCCTCTTGCTTTTATGATGATCTAATGGATGTTGCAATTTGATCTGCTTCTTCCACCTTTTCTAAATCCAGCTTGAACATCTGGAAGTACACTGTTCACATACTGTTGAAGCCTGGTTTGGAGAAAATTAAGCATCACTTTGCTAGCGTGTGAGATGAGTGCAATTGTGCAGTAATTTGAGCATTCTTTGGCATAGCCTTTCTTTGGGATTGGAATGAAAACTGGAATGATCTTTTCCAGTCCTGTGGCCACTGCTAAGTTTTCCAGATTTGCTGGTATATTGAGTGCAGCACTTTCACAACATCATCTTTGAGGATTTGAAATAGCTCAACTGGAATTCCATCACCTCCACTAGCTTTGTTCGTAGTATATGTCCAAAGGCTCACTTGACTTCACATTCCAAGATGTCTGGCTCTAGGTGCATGATCACATCATCGTGGTTATATGAGTCATAAAGATCTTTTTTGTATAGTTCTTATATTCTTGTCACCTTTCTTAATATCTTCTGCTTCTACTAGATCCATACCATTTCTATCCTTTATTGTGCCCATCTTTGCATGAAATGCTCCCTTGGTATCTCTGATTTTCTTGAAGACATCTCTGATCTTTCCATTCTATTGTTTTCCTCTATTTCTTTGCACTGATCACTGAAGAAGGCTTTCTTATCTCTCCTTGCTATTCTTTGGAACTCGGCATTCAAATGGATATATCTTTCCTTTTCTCCTTTGCCTTTAGCTTCTCCTCTTTTCTCAGCTATTTGTATGGCTTCCTCAGATAATCATTTTGACTTTTTGTATTTGTTCTCTTGGGGATGGTCTTGATCAATGTCTCCTGTACGATGTCATGATCCTTCGTCCATAGTTCCTCAGGCTATCAGATCTAATCCCTTGAATCCATTTGTCACTCCCGCTGTAAAATTGTAAGGGATATGTCATGAATGGTCTAGTGGTTTGCCCTACTTTCTTCAGTTTAAGTCTGAATTTGGCAATAAGGAATTCAAGATCTGAGCCATAGTCAGCTCCCAGTCTTGTTTTTGCTGACTTTGTAGAACTTCTGCATCTTTGGCTGCAAAGAATGCAATCAATCTGATTTCAGTATTGACCATCTGATGATGTCCATGGGTAGGGTCTTCTCTCATGTTGTTGGAAGAGGGTGTTTGCTATGACCAGTGCATTGCCTTGGCAAAATTCTGTTAGCCTTTGCCTGGCTTCATCTTGTACTCCAAGGCCAAACTTGCCTGTCACTCCAGGTATCTCTTGACTTCCTACTTTTGCATTCCAGTCCCTTGTGATGAAAAGGACATGTTTTTTAGGTGTTAGTTCTAGAAGGTCTTATAGGTCTTCATAGAAACATTCCACTTCAGCTTTTTAATGTTATTGTTTGGGGCATAGACTTGGATTAGTGTGATATTGAATGGCTTACCTTGGAAATGAACAGAGATCATTCTGCCGTTTTTGAGAGTGCATCCAAGTACTGCATTTCAGACTCTTTGTTGACTATGAGGGCTACTTTTTTTATTCCAAGGGATTCTTGCCCACAGTGGTAGATACAATGGTCATCTGAATTAAATTAGCCATTCCAGTCCATTTTAGTTCGCTGAATCCTAAAATGTTGATGTTGACTCTTGCCACCTCCTGTTTGACCTTCCAATTTATCTGGATTCATGGACCTCACATTCCAGGTTCCTACGAAATAATGTTTTTTACAGCATCAGACTTTGTTTCCATTACCAGTCACATCCACAACTGCATGTTTTTTTCACTTTGGCTCTGTCTATTCATTTTTTCTGGAGTTATTTTCCACTGATCAGCAGTAGCATATTGGGCACCTACTGGCCCGGGGAGTTCATCTTTCAGTGTCTTTCTTTTTGCCTTTTCATACTGTTCATGGGGTTCTTAAGGCAGGAATTAAACCACTGAAGTGGTTTGCCATTCCCTTCTCCAGTGGACCACTTTTTGTCAGAAGTCTCCGCCATGACCCGTCAATCTTGGGTGGTCCTACATGGCATAGCTCATAGTTTCATTGAATTAGACAAGGCCGTGGTCCATGTGTGCAGTGATTTTGGAGCCCAAGGAAAGAAAGTCAGTGTTTCCATTGTTTCCCCATCTATCTGCCATGAAGAAATGGGACCAGGTGTCATGATCTTCATTTTTTTGAATGTTGAGTTTTAAGCCAGATTTTTCACTCTCCTCTTTTACTTTCATCAAGAGGCTCTTTAGTTCTTTTTTGCTTTCTGCCATAAGGGTAGTTTTATCTGCATATCTGAGGTTATTGATATTTTTCCCAGCAATCTTTATTCCAACTTGAGCTTTGTCCAGCCTGGCATTTCACATGATGTACTCTGCATAGAAGTTATAAGCAGGGTGACAATACGCAGCCTTAACCTACTCCTCTCCCAGTTTTGAACCAGTCCATTGTTTCATGTCTGGTTCTAACAATTGCTTATTGACCTGCATACAGGCGTTTGTTGATATCCCAGCCAAGTTATGCATGATTCTCTACATTTTCACACATGCCAGTTATTATTATTATATTTCTTTTAGTTTTCTACATTTAAACTTTTTATTACCTGGAACTTATATAATGTATAGTGTGAAGTGGGCTTCCCAGGTGGCACTAGTGGTAAAGAACCTTGCTGACAATGCAGGAGATGCACGAGACACAGATTCAATCCCTAGGTCAAGAAGATATCCTGGAGAAGGAAATGGCAACCACCTCACCACTCCATTATTCTTGCCTGGAGAATCCCATAGTCAGAGGAGCCTGGTGGTAAACAGTCCATGGGGTCACAAAACAGTTGGGCACTACTAAAGTGACAGCACACATACACTTAGTGTGAGGTAGAACTCAAGCGTATCTTTTTTCCCAAATGAATATCAAGACCCAGAATAATTTATGCATTGAGTATCCTTTCCTTTAAAATTGTGATGCTGGAGAGGACTCTTGAGAGTCCCTTGAGCATCAAGGATGTCAAATCAGTCAATCCTAAAGGAAATAAACCCTGAATATTCATTTGAAGGACTGATGCTAAAGCTTAAGCTCCAATACTTTGGAGTCAGTGAAGAGCTGACTCAATGGAAAAGACTCTTACGCTGGGAAAGCATCCATAAAAAGGAAATTATAGGCAGAATGATGAGTGATTTGGTTAAGCAATTCTGAAACTTCAGTGAAGGAATCAGTCTCCCTTAAGATATTCATAACTGCAAACGGGAAGTAGAGGTAATGAAATTCCCTAATTAATTTTCTCAGAATGTAGATTGCAGCCTCAAGAGGGATCAGGAAGCACACCACTCTATCCAGAGTCAGTATTGAAAATAGGATTCCACCCAAGTGGGAGAAGGGGCAAAATGTATCCTCTTTTCACCCATGCTGCCAATCATTCTATTAGCAAAGGCTTACACTGTGGCAATATTCCATTAAATGACATTGACAAAAAGTGTTCCATTCAGAATATGGAAAGAGTGTTTCCCATCCCTTGGAGAGAGCCATGAGTCCAGTTTAGGATCACCTTCCCTCTCAGAACTCAGACAACCTCCTAATACAGAAAATATAGAAATGTCACATCTGTAATCTCTTGTGAAATGATACTATTAGAGAAAAAGAGAACTTTATATAGATATGAAAAAATCTGCAGAATATAGGAATGCTAATGAAAAGAAAATCTTCCATAAGGAAATCCATCAAATAATTAGCAGCGAATACCTCTGGGAATGATACTGAGATGAGGAAAAGATGGTCAAGGTTTCACCAGAGACTTTCATTTTTTACTTATTTACTTTTTCGGCTTTTTTTTTTTAACAATGAGAAAGAATGCATGCAACCCCTAATGTATCTAAAATATTGACCAACACTTCTATGTAGTTTAATATATCAAGATGTTAGCTGGGTCATTCCTGTCCAAGGAAATCTAGATAGGAGTGCCATAAAACTCCAATTTCATGGCCTAAGGATCCCTAATCTCCAGATTCCAGGAATTTACTCTTTCATGGGCCTTTGTACTTCATCCTCCATCCTCATTTGCTGTGCGATTGTAGCAGATGGGCTTACACATACCTTAACAATCCCAGTTGTTCAGTCGCTAAGTCATGCCTGACTCTTTTGAGACACCATGGACTGTAGCCTGCTAGGCTCCTCTGTCTCCATACTCCTCTTCAGTATTTCCCAGGCAAGAGTACTGAAGTGGATTGCCATTTCCTTCTCCAGGATATTCCCGACCCAGGAATTGGGTCTGCTACTCTCCTGCATTGGCAGGAGGACTCTACCCCTGAGGCACCAGGGAAGCCCTAACAATCCATTTTGTTGTTCTTGTTTAATCCCTAGGTTCTGTCTTAAAGATCCATATGAAAGCTACAAGGGCAATATAGAACTATATGAAGACTCCATGGGGAGTGAGGGAAGACTCGACAGCATGCAACCTAAAAATGCTTATTTACTCTTCTGTTTTCCAAAGATGCTTTTCACTGCTCTCGTATTCCAATGACCTCGTCTCCTTTCTCCTTCCACACAGCTCTGAGTCTCCTTGAATTCTCTGTCTCCCTTCCAAATTTTCAATTCCTGTCCTTCCATTTGCCTTAGTTATTTAACTCCTACTGCCAATTTTTGCACATAAACATTTCAAGGTGCTCTGAAGAACAGAGCAATGACTTTAGACAGAAGTTATTGTTATGAGTGCCAATTATTATCTGTCATGTTATACCTTCCTCCCTTGAAGGAAAAAAATATTTATAATTCTTAAATGCTTCTGATTCATGACTGTTGCCTTTCCTTATGCATGGAGTCTTCTTGACTGGTGCTTTCTACCTAACACGGGGAGTATCTTTCACCTTCTTCTTCAAAGCTCTTATTCACCACTTATTCCCTCCTTCAGGCTGTAATTCAGCTGTTTCAGGAAAGGGCTTTACTTCTCATTATTTCTGCATCTGGGCTGAGTCATCCTTGCATGAACACTACTTCCTCAGTTGCTTCCAGTTCTAAGGATACGGTTCAATTTTGTTCTGTGGTGAATGCTGAAGTCATCTTCCTATCTCCTCATCCTAAATTATCTTCATGTACTATGATAATTTATGGAGACACTCAGGGCTCTCAGACACAGTGTGCCTCCCTAAAATATTCTGCATCAAATTGCTTCTGCAGTCTTACCACAACCAAACTAGATTTTTAAGACTGAGTTCAATAGTACCTACTTGTATGGCTCATTGGAATCATCTTTGATTGAAAATACATGCAGAGGATTCTTCAGATAAACATCATCTGCAACTGTGAAAAAAGAACCCTGGACTAACACCAAATGTTAATCAATACTGTAATAAATATATATATATATTTCATTGGAATATGCAGTGGGATGAAGTGATGGAAAATTAATGATTGAGAGCTGTATGTAGTCTTCTGGATGAATCTCATGGTAGAAATACTGAGTGGGAGACAACTTATCTATGAATACTGATAGTTGAATTTACATAAAGTTGTAAATATTTTGTATACATTTACTATATCAATATATAAGAAAATAATAAAATGCACTTGTGCTGTGTTAGTCTAATTCTGGATTGATTTTAGTTTTTTAAACATGTTGCTTGGGATATTTTAAGGGACTAAGGTTCACTTTGTCTCAGAGGTAACTAAAACTACAGGATTGAGAGACGTACTAGATACAGGAGTAAGAAACCATTTATTCTGTCATTTCTGGTGAAATAACCTGTGTTTCTGTAATTTTAGAAAGTGAAACTGTTTTGCCAGCTGAATTATGCAGACCTGTACAACAGATTAATGAGGTACCTTGACCTTGAGAAATCCCTAAGAGATTAGGCATCGGTAGATGAGAACATTTAATGAGAACACCCAGGAGACTGAACCCCAGAAAGAATAGGATGAATGGCATGAGATAACGTCAGGTAACATTTCATCCTGGAGACGTCTGTGAAGCAGGATTAAGATTTTTACAATGTCTTCCTCAGTTTTCTAGGTCAGTCTAACCCGATAATTAAGAGCAAGTGTTTGAGGAGAAACTGGCAACTAATGAAAGAAGCTGAAAACAAAGCTACACAATCTTAAAACAAGTTCCTGGATCTTCTCTCTCTGGAGAGGCACCTTTGTACTAACACGTGCTCTCACAATTGCCCCAGCAGCATCACCCACTAGCAGAGAAGTGCTGCTTCCCAGATATGACTCGCTCCTTTGCTCCCTGTCCGTTCACCAAAGCAAGTCCAGTGGCAATACCTAAAGCTGTAAGAGGATGCAGTCATGAGTGCTAGGTCGCTTTAGTTGTATCTGACTTTGTGACCTTCTGGACTGTAGTCCGCCAGGCTTCTCTACCCATGGGATTCTCCAGGAAAGAATACTGAAATGGGCTGCCATTCCCTCCTCCAGGAGATCTTCTCGACCTAGGGATCGAAACGGCATCTGTAATGTCTCCTGAGTTGGCAGACGGGTTCTTTACCATTAGCGCCCCCTGGGAAGCCCTGTAAGATGGTGGGGAGATTCAGTTCTCAGAAGTGTTCACCTATGCACACGCCTCAGTAGCACCTATTACCCAGAACAGGCACCAAAAATGCATTTCATTTTGCATTTTTACCAAGATGTAAATGTTTCTAAAGAAAACTAGGAAAAAAACTAATCAATTTTCAGGAAAACACTAACTATAACCCAGAAACTATTGAGAAATCTGTTGTCAAATCTGTTTGCCTTCATATTCACTGGAAGAGATGCAATGAATGTAAACTGACTGGAAAAGAGAAAACACTCATTATATGAGCATTGATCATACAGCTTCCAGGGACGACCATGCACAGCCTATAGCAAAACTGAGTTTTTGCCATTTCAAGAGCTTCCTCTTAGAGGAAAAGCTACCCCCCCCACCCAAATATCAATTCAGCAGACTCTACATAGATCACAGGCTGCTCGGGTTAAAAGAAAATAAGGAAGATAAGTTAGAAAAGAGAAGAATGTGTGGGAAATGGCAGGATATTATTTAATACAGAAACAGGAGGTTAATTTTGAATCACCTTGCCAAAGTGCTTCTCCATCTTTTCTGCAGTTTGGCATGTTGATCAGTTTTTCAAAATCAAACAGTTTTCAATTTCATAAATGAAAATTGTGGTTCTTCAAACTGTGACAAACATTAGGGGAACATTTAGCTAGAAGGAATTTTAGATTCTCTTTTACACTTCTCTCTACCTTTGAGAAATCCACCTTAGATCAGACTCAATCAGATATAGTCTGAAGTTGCATTTAGTATAATGTTTATTTTTGCTAGCTGTTTCTTTCCCTTTAGCCCTTTAATGCCCTTGATTATAAATAAGGTGAAATGTCCTTCCTTCAAATCAGTGATTCTCAAAGACCTGTATGCTTAAGATCCAAGTAGAGTGGTTATTAAAAAAAAAATCCTTATTCCTGGATGATATCTCTAAAGATACTGATTCAGAAAATCTCAGATGGGGTTCAGCAATTTCCATTTTAAACCAGAGCTTCTGTTGGTTCTGTTATCAGAATCTGAATACCACCCTTTGAGACTCACTTTGAGATCACTGTTATAAAGTGATCAACAAGGATCAATTGACTCAAGAATTTTTTCAACGTCTGTTGTTGAGTACCCAGGAAACTGGTTGGGTACCATCCATGGTGGCATTCCAAGGAAGCTGTGTGTTTTTTACAGCACTGATTTTCTATGGAGTCATTGATATTTGCTATCTTCTGACCTCTGTCAAACTAGTAGTACGTTCCATCACAAATGATACACTAATATAGTCCCTATGTAGAGACATTAGCTCTGACTTCAAGGTGCCTATTTTTTTAGGAGAGTAAAGCCAGGCAGACCAGGTACAAAGCAGAAATAGATGCAAGAAGGTGGCATTTGGCTGGGTCTTAAAGAAAGTGAATGTTAGTCACTCAGTCGTGTTGGACTCTTTGCAACCCATGGGTTGTTGTCCACCATGCTCCTCTGTCCATGGAATTCTTCAGGCAAGAGTACTAGAGTGGGTAGCCATTCCCTTCTCCAGGGGATCCTTCCTGACCCAGGGATAAAACCCAAGTCTCCTGCATTGCAGACAGATTCTTTACCATCTGAGCCACCAGGGAAGATGCTTGGAGGAAGAGTAGCATTTCAATAGGCATTGGATTGAATACATCTTAATTAGTGGGGACAGTATGGACCCAAGCTTAGGCAGAGAGATGTACAATTATGTGCTATGTGAAGAGGTAGCTAGTGATCCAGGTTGACTAGGATCTAGTGATGTGCTGATTTTCTCAATGATTTATTGCAATATAGAAATTTTAAAGTGAATAATTTGGTACATGTTTGGGAGGAGGGCAGGGTGAAGGAGAGGGAAAAATAGCTGACATTTTTTCTGATAGTAATCATAATAAACTCTGTAAAATTTAATCATATTTAATTCTCAGATTAATCCTTTAGTGAAAGGACAAGGAAGTGAAATTACATAAAAGCAGACAGCAGGAGGGAGGGAGGAGCAGGGAGAGAAGCAGAATAGAATGAGGCTAGATGGCTGCAGTGTGCTGGGAAGAACATTGTCCCATTGCTGGGGTTGCTGTGATTGTGTCTGATTAAGGTTGGCATAAAAAAGCTACTTAGGAGCTGGCAACTGTACAGAGGAAGGCAAAAGAAATAGACCTGATTTTAAAACACAATCAGTTCAAAAAGCTCCTAAGAAATGACTCAAGTAAGTGTAATATGTGATTTGCCTAAGAATAGTGTATATAAACAATCATTGCTACCTGTGATAATAGGTCAAATTCTGTTCAAGAGCAATACTTTGCTCCTAATTAGAATGACTCTTAGAGAAATAAATATCAGTTTGCCTGAGGACTTTATTCCATTCCGTACGTGTTTACTCCATTGGTTGCCCCATCTCTAATAAGAAATTCAATTATGACACATCACTTTCATTTTTGACACTTTTATTTTTGACACTATTTTTAAAGGATTTATGAAATCAAAAAATGAATTACTTTTCCTTTTGCCAAGAATAGGCTGCACTGCAGTAGGTTCTAGAGAAATCTCACAATGCTTTGATCAGAAAAAAGTTTTCCCTAAATTGAGGTAATGAGCTTTAAGAAATAGAAAATAGATTTGGGTTGCTGTTCTTTGTGTAAGACAATATATCTGAATGGAGATAATATAATCTTACATATTCAAATTATTAATGTAATTAATCATTAATGGTTCTGTGCCATGTTATGAAATTGGAATCTAGAATAAGTTAAGTTTGTTTTTAAGGTCTATTAATTTTCTAGCATTTTTCCAATTTAAGAATTATTTGAAATAATTCTTAAGTAAGCAATATAAGCAAAGTAAGCAAAATCCCAAATTTTGAGATTTTCTAAAAATTTTTGCATTTGGTAGAATGCATTATTCTTTACTCAAAAAAAAAAAGAAAAAAGGTTTTTCAAAGTATTTAAATTGTGATTTAACAAAAAAATAAAGTTTCATGTAATTTCTAGGAATCTATTTACTTCATAAAGCAAGACAATCTTTAACATGATGGCAGATAGGAAGGGAGAAATGGCAATGTCAGATTATGGATATATATAATAGCACATGTTTGAAGGGATATGCAAACAGCATTTATACTGAACAGATAATGTGAGTATACTGAAATGCTCTAGCAATGGGGATGTGCCCATTTTGAACAACCTGTTCAGGGATTTGGAAAGAGTACCAGAGCAATCTGTCTACACTGAAAAAATTGCTTGGTTTGGAACCAGTCACCCAACTTGTCTGCACCTCACTTTATTCATCTGCATTATTATTAATAATGGAGTTGGACCAGATGGTCACTATTGGAAGCTTAAAAAATGCAGAGTACTGGATTATACCAAGATCTACTGAAGCATAAATAGTATTTAACATAAACTATGGATTCTTCCTACGTGCATCAAGCTTAAAAGGCAATATCTTAGATGGTTTTTACATTACCCTAAGTTGTACTTTTCTTTGTGTATCTCCTTCTTCTCTACACATTCTCTCTTCAGCAAAGCAGGCAACAGGCTTTAGCAAAAGGTCAATGTTTTCTGGAATTTGGGAGTCAGACAAACTTGGGGTTCCTGGCTCACAGTTAGTTACTTTGTGGGACTCTGGATAACTGACTCCGTTTTACTTAATCACAGTTTTCTTAGCTTAGTAATGCATATTAATGCATTCATCACATGTTTTCTGTGTTAATTAATGTTTGTCAAGTCTCTGACACATATTTGAGGCTTAATAACTGGTAGCTTTAATTATTGCTATGATTCCAATCATTTTTACAACCCTGAATTTCCCTGCATAATTCATATTAGCTAAAGGATAAGTCTACCTAATAATGGCTTAATGATTAATCTCTCCATCTATTTTTTTTTTTGGTAAAAAAAAAATATATATATATGTATTTATTTATTTTTGTCTGTGCTGGGTCTTCAGTGGGGCCTGGGCTTTTCTCTACTTGCAGACAGCAGGGGCTACTCTCTTGCTACAGAGCACAGGCTTTAGGGCACAAAGGTTTCAGTAGTTGCGGCACGTGGGCTCAGTAGTTGTGGTTCCCAGGCTCAGGCTCTATGACTGTAGCACCCAGACTTACTTGCTCCATGGCATGTGGGATTTTCCTGGCTCAGGGATTAAACCTGCATCTCTTGCATTGGCAGGCAGATTTTTTTTTTTTTTACCACTGAGCCACCAGGGAAGTCCTCCAACTCTTTCTATGCTTTCCTTTCAAAAGGAGCGTCTAAAAGGCTATTGGTCATGGAAGAGCATTGTCTAAATGGCCTTCAGGTCACCTCTCTTCTCAGTTGTTTCTGGACTGTTACTGGAGTCTGGATAAGCATCCACACCCTGTCATCCACTCAAGAATTATAGGGAAGAGTGATGATTCACTCTTGTCTTTGTGGCAGATTCTAGACCCACTTCCTCTGTTGCTAGTGAGGAAATAAAAAGTTTCCCATCCCAGAAAGAGAGCTGATCTCTGATTGAAAAATATCTTCCATCAGGTATTATTATGTTGCAGATGAACTGAAAGAAGAGTCCAAATATCCTCAGTGTTTGCCACGTACACAGCCATTTTTGGAAGAAATTGACCCATCCCCGTCTTTCCCCCATCTTAGCAGCCATTGCTACCAAGGGGCAGTAACCAGTCACTGCACTGTGATGGCGGTTTAGTCGCTAAGTCGTGTCTGACTCTTGTGACCCCATGGACTGTAGCCCACCAGGCTCCTCTGTCCATGGGGTTTTCCAGGCAAGAATACTAGAATAGGTTGCCATTTCCTCCTACAGGGGTTCTTCCCAACCCAGAGATTGAACCTGTGTCTGTGCATCACAGGCGGATTCTTCACCACTGAGCCACTGGGGAAGCCCTAGACACTGAACTGGTCATATCCAGTTTTATCTTGACTGTTGCCTGACCCCAGAGTAGGCTGGTTCCTAACTATTGGCATCTTGCATCAAGAAAACAAATGAGACTCCACATAGCATTATCCCCAAATTAGTTGAAGTCGTAAATTGAAACAGCATTATTTTGATGAATCTAAGATTTTCAAGTTAATTTTTTTTTTATTATTGTTTTTGCCATACATTGTCATGATATCACCATGGGTTTACATATGCTTCCCCTCCAGGTCCCCCCTCCCTCCTCCCTCCCCCCCGGGAAATCTCGCTGCACCAGTCCCGAGCATCAATCCTGGGCTGGCGATTGATTAGACACATGACAATTAACATGCTTCAATGCCCTTCTCCCATATCATCCCACCCTTACCCTCATCCACAAAGTCCACAAGTCTAATTTAAAAATTTTAAGTACATTTTAAAATCTTTTATAAAGAAAATAATTATCTAGAGTTCTAGTGTTCAGTATCTCCCCCAGTTGCCAATGTAAAAAACAATATGACTCCTCATGTCTCTCTGTCTCATTATTTATATGTATTATTATTATTATTATTTAATGCCACAAAATATTATTCAATAGCCTTTTGCAACTGTTGAAAATACTAATTTGTAAATTTCTAAAAATTGAGATATAAAAGGAAATAATAAAGTGGACCATCATTGTTCATGGGAAACAACATTTAATGACTTACGAATCAAAAACATGGTATCTGAGACGAATATTGCCACATTACTTAGTCTTTTCAATTACTTAAGGGCTAAAACTGCTCAAATATCTCCCATATTCTGAAACACTGTATTTTTCCAACCTAGCATAGTAAAACCTATAAACTTTGATGATATTTGTCTGTATCTTTTTCTTTTGATAGCATAGAGCAGAAGATGTTGAGAAGCTTTATTTTCCTGAGCTTGAAAGGTGTTCATCGAAAGGGAGGACACCCAGGTTACAGGTTGTCTGCCCCAGGAAGACATCCTTATGCTCTCCAGTAATACTTATTAGTTTGCAAGAGCATGGAGAAGGGCATGGCAACCCACTCCAGTATTCTTGTCTGGAGAACCCCATGGACAGAGTACCCCGGTGGGCTATAGTCCATGGGGCCTCAAAGAGTGGGACACAACTGAGGGACTGAGCACGCATGATATGCAGAGCTCTCTGAATAGAGTGGCTCAGCGTAGAGGTCCCTCTTGCTTGAGTATAAGGACAGTAGATTTCTGACCCCACCAAGATAGTTCGCTAAAACTGCCCAGAACTAGAGCACACTGAACCATATCCAAGCCACCCCAAGCTAACTCTTCCCTTTGCAAAATGGTGGTTTCTGTGGCTAGAATTTCTGCCTTGAGAATTCTCAAGCGCATTTTCTGTGTATTTATGAAGACTCGTCTCTATCATGGAATTTGGATAACTGAACCCTAGTTGATGTGTTGCATAAACTGATGACTGAGCCCACCCCATGCACCTTCATCCTTGCAGTAAATATATACAGTTATGGATAAGCTGGGATTTTTTTTTTCTTGAGATCCTGAGTGGTCTAAATAGCACGTCTAATATACATCCTTTATAAATAACTTCAATTTCATACCATGTTATCTTGCACAAGCCATTATTATCAATGATCTATTAATATAAAATGAGGAAAATTATATCTATCTCTCAGGGATGCTTTAAGGACTATATTAATATGCTTAGAAGGTGCTCAGTTAATTAAATATGAATATAAGTCAAAAAATACAAGACTAAAACCCAGAAATGCTTTTGCCATTAATACCTTTACATTTCATGGTAAGGCTGTTGAGACATTATTTCCTTCTTGCCACAATGTTGCTGTTGTTCTTGTCATCAAATAACTCTGAGAGTCATTTCTTATGGGTAATTAGCACACTCCTGTGAAGAGCCACTGGTTCTCTACACAGATAAAGGTTAAAGAAAGGGACAACAGGAAGCTGGTTGTTGAGTCAGGCTTCTATCTGAAGACTGCCAAGTTGGGATAAGCCTGCAGACCTTCCACAGTTCAAACCAAGGAAATGAGCATTTAGTCAGGAGCCTGAGGGTTTGAGAAAAATGTTATTTGCTACATTTCTGAGATGTATTGCATAGAAAACAAGTGAAACATTTATTGCCTCCAGCTGCTGCATACTCCAGTTTTGTTTGTACTTGACCAGTCCATTGGTGGATGCTGTTGATCCTACCCAAACTCTCACCTGGATTTCCTTAGAGATACTCTTGTACTATGACTTTTGAGGTGTCCTAGAATTATTTTGTAATAGAAGTACAAAATGCTTCAGAGTTTCTTTGTCGAGTTGATGTCCAATATTGAATATTGGATAGCAGTGGAGAATGCAGGATAAAAAGCATTCAAATACATGCATTAAAATATGGTTTTCTATGTGTTTAAATGTCTTATAGTTCATCTATTTTCTAAAAGGATTTGGGGTAACTAATGGTTTGGATACACACCCAAAATAAACGCTTGAAATAAAAATTTTAATCTTAGATCTGCATGAAAAGAGAGTGAATGCTGCATCAGAAATTTAGGATTAGAAAGCTACTCTTACTGCATTCAAAATTTATATCTGAATCCCAGGATGTAAGAGCAGAAAGTATTCACATAAATAGCTATCACACTCCTCATGTGGGGAAATAAAATGTCTAAATTCACCTGAACATACAAAACTACTAATTATGTATTCTGTTCCCCAGTATTATATAATCCATAGATTATACATAAATGCATTCTGAGTCTAGGATTAAGATCTGTTGAATAATCATGTAAGATAATGTTGGCACTGCGTTCCCAACCCCTAATCCATTAGTACATTTCTGTACTTTCTTTCCTTGCCTACTTCCCAAACACTTTTCACTCCTTGGCTTTCAGAATGCTTTCAATGGGCAGACCTAGGGCTCTCCTTCAGCCCACTGCCCTAGGCCTAGTGTATGTGGCCCAGCACTCCTCTGTGGGAATATTAATTTTAGTTCCCTCATCCCTGCTAGGTACAGCTCTGCGGAGTACCTCGTACTTCAGCATTCCCTTGCAGGATCAGTTGGGAGCTACCCTCAATGGGACTTTTGCCAGAGACCCCATATTTGTCTCTAGCATGATGCATATTCTTAGGGAGCACTTCTTAAATAAATTATTTGTCATAGAATCTCTTTTCCTCTTTGTAAGTTCAGCTTCTGGGAAATTCAGTCTAGCATAATAATTGTTGAACTATAAAAAATTCTCAAGTCTTCTCTCTTGGAGCTGAGGAAGGACAATAAAGTTCAGAAATACCTCAACTCGACTGGTTTCTCAGAGTTGGTTAAAAAGAAAATATGTTCAGAAATTTTAAGGAATATAGCAAGCTCATTTGTAATTTTTTTAAGTCTGAAGATAGGATAGTTTTATGTTTCACTTCATCCCAGGAGAAATATGACAGAGCAAAGAGCTGATTAGGAGAAATGGATATGATAATAGTGATTCTGCATCAGAAGAGACTGTCTCTTAGAACTGTCAACCTTTTAATAGATAATTAATGGGATGTTTTAAAGAAGATCCTGATCCTGTATTCTACCTAGGAAAACAATAAAGGCTATAAATTGTAGGCAAATCATCTGAACAGATCCAATATATATATATATATATATATATATATATATATATATTAACCAAAGCTTTTTTGTTTAGTTGCTAAGTTTTCCAACTCTTTGCAATGCCACGGACTGCAGCAAGCCAGGCTTCACTGTCCTCCACCATCTCCTGGAGTTTGCTCAAATTATTGTCCATTGAGTTGGTGATGCTATCCAGCCATGTCAAATCTCTGTCTCCTCATTCTCCTCCTGCCTTCAATCTTTCCCAGCATCAGGGCCTTTTCCAATGAGGCAGCTCAGAGGCAAAAGGATATCTAAATCTGCTATTTTATTGGCCTCAGAATCTGTCATCAAGCATCATTATATCCAATTTAGTTTTCTCTGGTACATTATTTATAATTAAAATATTTCTGAATATGTATATTTATATGATTCATAAAAGCTCTCACATTTCTGCTATAATTGGCTTGGTCCTCACCTCCCATTCCCACAGAGAACCACTAATATCAGTATTTCATGTATGCTTCTAAAGTTTCTTTGTGTAAATATAAGCAGATAAAAATAAAATTTCTTATCCTTTCCAGTGCCCTGATGCCCAGGTATAGAGCAGTTCAGCTGGGTTGCAATGAAAACTGAACTTTTCCAGTCCTGTGGCCATTGCTGAGTTTTCCAAATTTGCTGGCATACTGAGTGCAGCACTTTCACAGCATCATCTTTCAGGATTTGAAATAGCTCAACTGGAATTCCATCACCTCCACTAGCTTTGTTCGTAGTGATGCTTCCTAAGACCCACTTGACTTCTCATTCCAGATGTCTGGCTCTAGGTGAGTGATCACACCATCGTGGTTATCTGGGTCATGAAGATCTTTTCTGTATAGTTCTTCTGTGTATTCTTGTCACCTCTTCTTTATATTTTCTGCTTCTGTTAGATTCATACCATTTCTGTCCTTTATTGTGCCCATCTTTGCATGAAAAGTTCCCTCATATCTTGAATAATCTTGAAGAAATCTCTAGTCTTTGCCATTCTATTGTTTTCCTCTATTTCTTTGCATTGATCACTGAGGAAGGCTTTCTTATCTCTCCTTGCTGTAAAAATAATGCATAAGTATTTTATCATTGTTAAAAAATCAATTACACATGAAAACTAATAAGTTAAAATGTGGTGACTCTTCCAGCCACTACAGATTTTATCCCCAGAGGGAACCACATCAGTCAGTTTTGTCTTTACCCTTCCAGACACTTTTCCTGTACATTTGTACATTTGTGCCGCTATGGGCATCATAGCTTTGATGAGCTATTGTCATGAATGGAGTCATACTCTTCCGAGTGATCTCCCTATCTTTACCACTTAGAGATAAAATTAGAATTTTTAGTATCATACTAAATACATCTGAACCTAGTATTCTGACTTTTAGCAAATTGCTTAACATCTCTTCATCTTAGATTTATTTTTTTTATCTATATGGTGACCATCATAATGAAACATACCACACTGGGTTATTGCAAAGATTGCTTGAGGTAATTAATGCTTGTGAAATGCCTATAGCCTCTCCACCTCTTCAAAAGTTTACTGGATATTTGTACTTCTCATCTTATAAATTGCTTATTTATGTCCTGATTTTATTTTCCTACATGTATATTGTTCTTATTGACCTATATGCTTTTTATTGACCTACACATTTTATATTGTTAGTTAATTAGCCTTGTGTGTATCACGTGTATGCAACCTTTTGTTGTCACAGCTTGATTATTTTCTTTTGACTTTATTTTTGGTGTTTGAATTTTTGCCTATGGGCAAAAATGTTATTTCATTCAAGATGTATATATGTGGCACAGTTATATATAAAACATCCCTCATAAATTTGTATTCCATCAGGTAGATAGGAAATTTACAAATAGATATACTGTATCATGTCAGTAAGTGTCTTGGAAATGCCAAGTACTTTAACAGCAAAGTAGAAAAAGATAGAGAAGGAAAGGAGCGAAAGCTGCTTTAAAGTGGTGATATTTGAATGAAGATCATAACAAGTGAAAGAACGCTCCATGGAAATGCCTGTTAAGAGTTCCAGGCATCTTTAAAAAACACTAAAATAGAACTGCCATATCATCCAGTAATTCCACTACTGGGACTATACCCAGAGAAAACCATAATTGAAAATGACACATGTTACCCCAGCATCCATAAGTGCTCCATCATTATTGTGTCTGACTCTTTGCAACCCCATGGATGGTAGCCCATCATGCTCCTCCATCCATGGGATTTCCCAGGCGAGAACACTGGAGTGGGTTGCCATTTCCTCCTTCAGGGAATCTTCCCAGGGTCAAATCTGAATCTTCTTCATCTCCTGCATTGGAAGGCAGTCCTTTACCACTGAGCTACCAGGAAAGCCCTTGTAGCACCACTATTTATAGTCACCAGGACATGGAAGCAACCCAAATGTCCATCAGCAAAGGAATGGATAAAGAAGATGTGGTATGTATATACAATGGAATATTACTCAGCACTAAAAGGAATGAGACTGGGTCATTAGTAGAGACTTGAATGGACAAGAGATTGTCATACAGAGTGAAATAAGTCAGAAAGAGAAAAAAAAATCACATATTAACACACATATGTGAAATCTAGGAAAACAGTATAGATGATCTTTGCAAAATAGAAATAGAGACACAGATATAGAGAACAAATGTGTGGATTCCATGGGGGTGGGGGGGAAATAAGAGAAATTGGGAGATTGGGATTGATACATATATACTATTGATACTATTGCTGGAACAAATATCAATAATTTGATATTAATAACATCAAGATTGCTGGCAGAAATATCAATAACTTCAGATATGCAAAAGACACCACCCTTATGGTAGAAAGTGAAGAAAAACTAAAGAGCCTCTTAATGAAAGTGAAAGAGGAGAGTGAAAAAGCTGGCTTAAAACTCAACATTCAAAAAACGAAGATCATGATATCCAGTCCCATCACTTCATGGCAAACAGATGGGAAAACAATGGAAACAGTGACAGACTTGGTTTTCTTGGACTCCAAAATCACTGAAGATGGTGATTGCAGCCATGAAATTAAAAGACGTTTGCTCCTTGGAAGAAAAGTTATGACCAACCTAGACAGCATATAGGAAAGCAGAGACATTACCTTTCTGACAAAGGTTCATCTAGTCAAAGCTATGGTTTTTCCGGTAGTCACGTGTGGATGTAAGATTTGGATTCTAAATAAAGCTGAGCACTGCCGGGGTCCAGCCTCGGCGGGGTCCGGGGGTCTTGAGGGATGAGTGGTGTCGGCGGAAGAAGAACTGAGCTGAGTCGATATGTGGTGATGGAGTATTCTCTCGTTTATTGTTGTTGGCTTACAGTTTCATAGCCAAAAGACATCCCCATTACATCATTACATCACCTATCATTCTATACAATTTTTTGTTTTCTACCTTCCATAGCAACCTTATCATAGAGCTCATTCCCCAGTCTATCATGAAACATTCCCCTTACAGAAGTCAGATTTTTATGTAATTAGATTTAACAATAGTATGTTTACCATTTGAATGTCTTCAGTATACTTCATTCAATCATGATAAGTACATCAACCTAAGTAGAAAGGTTACATTTCTCTTATCAGGTACAACTATGTAGAAGCTAGAGGGAAGGGCTAAAGCTTGAGACTGTTTATTCTAGTAACCTACTCCGGTTCTTACGAGGAAAGAGGAAAGAGGACAAAGAGACAGTTTAGAAAGAGGAAAGAGGACTAAGACAGTCTAGGAACACTGCTTTAGCAATAAAACCCTATTAACCTTATAGCTACTATAATGAATTCCTATGTCTATATTATTCTAAAGCAATCAATATCTCCAACTATGCTGGCCACAATTATGAGCATTCCTAAGTCCCAATCCAGCCTGATTTCTTCAAGGAAGAGAGCCGCCTCCATAGAGTGGTCAGGGGAGTGGGAGGTGGAAAGGTGACCCAAGTAGGACCCTTTCTGGTGGTGGCCTTGCCATGACCCCCAGAGAACTCTTGGTAAACTCCCCAGTAATTAGTAGGAGGAGTAGTAATCTATTTAAATGTCCCTTTCATTCCTCCTTAGCCCCCCGGGAAGGTGATCCACCTTCCTGGATCCTCTGGTCGATAAGGTCTGGGGGGATTATCTCAGGACAAATTCTTTCCAACTGGGACTGACCTACTGAGATGAGCCAATGTTCTGAACATGGACAGAACTCCCAAGAAAAATACCAAGGGGGGCCTAGTCTGGGCTGCCCCGATAAAGAAAGTCAGCTTTGCAATTCCTTTCTTAGTCTCGTGACCTTGTCATCCGAGCAAGGGGGCATCCTGATGGCTCCCAGCAGAGCACTGAAGAATTGATGCTTTTGAACTGTGGTGTTGGAGAAGTCCCTTGGACTGCAAGGAGATCCACTCTGTCAATCCTAAAGGAAGTTAGTCCTGAATATTAATTAGCAGGACTGATGTTAGAGCTGAAACTCCAATACTCTGGCCACCTGATGTGAAGAAGTGACTCATTGGAAAAGACCCTGATGCTGGGAAAGACTGAAGGCAGGAGGAGAAGGGGATGACAGAGGATGAGATGGTTGGATGGTATTACTGACCTGATGGACATGAGTTTGAGCAAGCTCTGGGATTTGGTGATGGACAGGGAAGCCTGGCATGCTGCAATCCATGGTGTCACAGAGTCAGACACGATTGAGTGACTGAACTAACTGACTGATTGACACTATGTGTAAAATAGACAACTAAAGAGAACGTATTGAATAGCACAAGGAACTCTACTTACTGCACTGTGATAATCTAAGTGGGAAGAAAATCAAAAACAGTGGGTATATGTATATGTATGGCTGATTCATTTTGCTGTACAGAGGAAACTAACAAAACATTGTAAAGCAACTATAATCTAATAAAAATTAATTTAAAAATAGTTCCAGGCAGATGGGACAGCAAATGCAAATCCTCACTCAGGCACAGGTTTGATATATTCTGGAACCAGAAAGGGCCACTGTGACTAGGACATTAGTGACAAAATGGGAACAAGCAACCAATGGAACTGAATAGGTTGATCAGATCACATATGGTCTGAAAGGCTGTAGTAAGACTTGTGGTTTTTTTCCTATATGTTAAGAGAAATTATTGGAAGATTTTTCAGCAGGAAAGTGACTTGGTATGTTTTTAGGAGTTACTACTGTCACTACCCAATCATCTGAGTGTTAGATATAGTGACCTAGACTAAGGTAGTAGGAAGGGAATTGATTAGAAGTAGTTGTATTTGGCTAGTTTGAAAGTAGAATTTTGTTATGAAATGATGGGGAAGAGAGAAAAGGGAGACCCATAGATGATGTCAAATGTTTTAGCTTGAACAACTGAGTGACAGTATTATTTACTGAGATATAGAAGAAAAAGTGAAGAATAGATTTATAGAAGGGGATCAAGTTGTGTTTGACATATTATTTGTGAAATGACTATAGGGTATCCAAGTAGAGATATCAAGTAGACAATTAAGTATGGAAGTCAGAGGAAGAGAACAGAGCAGGGCATATAAATGTGAAAATCACTAGTGTATGAATGGTATTTAAAGTCATGTTACTGTATGACATCACTTAGAGTTTAATGACTTAGAGTTAATGAGGAGATGAAGACCTAGAGAACTCCAACATTTAGAGATCAGAAGGAGGTGGTAAATTCAACAAAGATGAGCAAAATTAGCTTACAAAGTAAGAAGAAAATCAGGATCATATTATGTCCTGCAAACCAACTGTGCCAACTATTTCTTCTGTGTTTAATACTCCTGAGAAGTTGAGTGATAGGAGAACTGAAATGAAATAATGGGTTTAGGATTATGGAGCACTTGTGGGTTTAGCAGTAGGATTTTGAACAGAGAAGCACAAGTAAGAATAGCCAGATTAAATAAGAAATAACACACCATCATTTCTCTTTAGAGCATCTTCATTTTGCATATAATGGCAAAGTCCTCTCTGCAAAGATTCTATAAAATCATGATAAAGGACATTATAATGGAACTATTTTAGACCCAATTTTGGCTGAGGCACTATAATGACAGATGCACAACCCACAGTGAGACATAAGATATAAAAAAGGTTGTACCAGAATATTGGTTTCCATCACTGGTTGATTACTTACCTCTAACAGATCTTGGATAGGCTAAGAAAATAGATCAGAAATTCAAATAGAATTTTTGAATAGAGTGTTGGTGTTCTATGGCTTTTCCAAACTGCAGAAAGTAAAGTGCTTTTCCTTTTTTTCCAGACAGATAAAGGGGGTGCAAGAAAAGAACTTGGAGAGCTTAATACTGGGTTGGCCAGAAAGTTCGGCTTTTTCTGTTAAAATGGCACGGAAAAGTCCAAATGCACTTTTTGGCCAACTCAATACATTCCTTTCCTGTGGCCATCTGACTCGTGCCTGAGAAAACTCCAAGGGCAAGTCCTGGGCTGCCTTTCTGGGACTGAGAGAAGGGAGGTTGTTGTGCTTCAGAATTGTGCTACACTCAGAAGTTCAGTAGGGCAAAGCTGTGTGTTTCTCCTATGCCCAAAAGAGGTCATGTCAGGAGAAAGTGTGAGCTTGTCTTTGTTCTTGCCTAAGTCTTGTATCAGTTATACTTTGCTGTATAAGAAACCAACCAAAAATTTAGGTCCTTAACACAGCAAGTGTCTGTCATTTTAATGCATCAACCACATGACTATTCTGGGGTCAGCTGGCAGGTTGGCTGGGGCTGGATTGCCTAGAATACCTTCATTCCTATGTCTGGTCATTAGTGTTAGCTGGTGTGATGATAGGGGCATCTCTCATTGTTAGTAGGCCAGCCAGCACCGTTCATGTGGTAGTGGTCACAGGGAGGGCTGAAAGTTTCAAAGAGTAAGTCTTCCTTATGCCCCTCAATTACTGGAAAAAATTTTCTTTGTATAGGTGTTGTATGTTAATTGCAAATTTTATTCCTCTTATTTATATTTTTGTTAATATTGCTATCAACAATAACATAATAATGAAGTTAACATTTACTTTTCTTTATTTACTAGCAATTTATTTTGAAAATAGTATTTAGAAATGTCATGGATGATTACAGAAAAATAAAATGCATCAATTAATTTTCAGTTTATTGAATATGATACCTATCTGTAAGACCTGCTCAGTCATTTTTTTAATTTGGATGCTCTGTTTTAGATCTCCCTTTGTGCTGAGCTCACAGAGATGAGGCTGTTCCCAACTATTTTGTTTCTATCTATTCCCATTTACAATTTTTGCAGTTTTATTTTATTGGTCTGTAATTTGATGCATAAATGTTATTGACAGGGAGTTAAGGTGGTTTGCTCTGATTGATGATTATAAAATTTCTTTATTTTTCTCAGTTCATGATTGTTGGATTGAACTCAAGCTTATAAGTCCTTACTTAACATTCTTATTTTAATAATGTGTGCTAATTTGCTTCAGTTGTGTCGAACTCTTTGCAACGCTATGGACTGTAGCCCGCCAGGCTCCTGTCCATGAGATTCTCCAGGCAAGTATATTGGAGTGGATTGCCATGCCCTCTTCCAGGGGATCTTCCCAAGCCAGGTGTTGAACTCACATCTCTTATATCTCCTGCATTGGCTGGCAGGTTCTTTAACACAAGCGCCACCTGAGAAGCCCTTGTTTTAATAATCAGTTCAGTTTAGTCGCTCAGTTGTGTCCGACTCTTTGCAACCCCGTGAATCGCCGCACGCCAGACTTCCCTGTCCATTACCAACTCCCAGAGTCTACCCAAACCCATGTCAGTGATGCCATCCAGCCATTTCATCCTCTGTTGTCCCCTTCTCCTCCTCTTCTCCTCCTGTCCCCAATCTTCCCAGCATTAGGGTCTTTTCCAATGAATCAACTCTTCGCATGAGGTGGCCAAAGTATTGGGGTTTCAGTTTCAACATCAGTCCTTCCAATGAACACCCAGAACTGATCTCCTTTAGGATGAACTGGTTAGATCTCCTTGCAGTCCAAGGGACTCTCAAGAGTCTTCTTCAACACCACAGTTCAAAAGGATCAATTCTTCAGCACTCAGCTTTCTTTATAGTCCAACTCTCACATCCATACATGACTGCTGGAAAAACCATAGCCTTGACTAGATGGACCTTACTTAGATTGTTTCAAAATTGGTAAATTTGGTAATTCACACTTTTTCATAATTCAAACAAAACTTAAGATACAGTTATATTTAATTAATGAATTATTTTTATAAACTATTTAAATCATTTATCAGATTATAAATGTATTCAATTATTAATCAAATGTTCAAATTATAAGGATTAATTTTGCAAAAATTCCAAGAGAATAAATTTTTTTAGTAGTTTGGAAGTTATTTTATTTGCAAATAGATATTTAAATAACTACACTCTGCACTTGCCCTAAGAATATATTCTTCTTTGAAAGCGATTCTTGGGGTCAAAGATTTTGCTAAAAACTATATAAAATATTGAATGGTTCGTATATCAGAGTAAGTGAAATATTTAAAAGTTTTTGTTCTCCCTGCAATAAGCACCACACAAATATTACTACTATGCTAGTTACAAATCAATACGCTCCATCTAATCAGTTATATAACCATTATTTTCTCAGCACGTGTTCTGTGCACTTAACATTGTGCTAAGCATTTCTGTACATTATGTAATTTTATTCTCACAATGTTATGTGAAGCAAGTATCCTTATTTTTACTTACAGATGAAAGAATTGAGGCTCACAGATGTAATGTGACTTCTCAAGGTTACACAGCTACTAAGTGGCAGAAGTAGAATTTGGACCCAGGTCAGTTTGATGCCAAAGAGCATACACTTCATCAGCTTTGCTCTTACCTTTACTATTCCCTTCCTAGGAAACAACCTGAGTGAATAAAAGGATGCTAGCTTAATAAAGAAGAAATATATTTACAAAAAGCAATTTAACAGAATTTAAGTATGCGAATTGGGGTTTTTACTAGATCAGCTAGGTCTTTTGGCAAGGGTAAAGTAAGGAAGTTTTACTATTAGCATTTTTGTATTGTAACATTAGGGATTGAATGGTTTTAGAACTTGAAGTGCATCCCAATATTCTAAAAATGTTGATTTTCTCCAAAAATAGAAAACAATGATCTAAACAGTTCGCAGAGTTTTCAATGTAACTACAGTATGCAAATATATATTATATAAATATATCTATCTGGTGGCTCAGATGGTAAAGCGTCTGCCTACAATGCGGGAGACCCGGGTTGGATCCCTGGGTCGGGAAGATCCCTTGACAAAGGAAATGGCAACCCACTCCAGTGTTCTTGCCTGAAAACTCCCATGGACGGAGGAACCTGGTAGGCTACAGTCCGTGGGATCACAAAGAGTCGGACGCAACTTAGTGACTTCACTTTCACTTTTCATCATATATCAAAATAGATGATAATCAAATATTTGATAAAAATGTGAAAACTCTGCCATGAAAGTCTTAAATGATACTCAAATCTCCAGGAGAGGAAATGGTAGCATTGGCATTCAATGACCCCCACAGTCCACAGCCACTCCATGGGGTAAGGGGAGTTTTTCCTCCCAAAGCCGTCTTATGGGAGGCACTAAATTCTGCTCTCTGGGTCACTGGTGCCCTCTGCAGGACAAATGTATGCTCTACAGTCCTAAACTGCAACGGAAGCTTTGAGGCAGATTGCCTCCTATAGTGGCATTCTCTGGCTGTTCTGATGCTGATGACCTTCAGCCTTCAGCAGGCTACCCTGGGCTGTTTGCATTGCAGTGGTCATAGGGTGAGTTGGAAATGTCAAAGAACATGTTTTCCTAATGCCCTTCAGTTGTTTTTTAAACTTTTTTCTGCATATAGGTGTTATGTAACTGTAATACAACACTCACATAACAACTTTTTACATTGTTCAGTTAATTCAGGGTGATTATTTTTAAAAGGGGGAGTAGGGAAACAGACCTGGCGATGGTGAGAGTAGATTTTTCTTTAAAATTTAAAGTCTTTGAGAGGCTGTGTTTCATCTTGCAACGCTCTCTGTCATGCGGACACAGTGATCAGAACCTCAATTTCTCCTTCACTGCCTCACAACTTTCAACGTATTATTGAACATCTCTGAGCCTCGGAGTTCTTACCTGTGCAGTGAAGTTAATATCTACCTGACTGGTTTATTGTAAGACAATAAGTTATATAAAGCACATGGCGTACAGGACCTCTGAAAGAATTATCACTCTGTCAATTAAGTTTTAAAATTTTATGTGAGAACAGAGCAAGCTAGGGTAAGGATGGAATGGCTGGGGATTGTGGAAGAAAGCAGGCAACGTGGACAATGGCTCTACATAGTCTTCAATGAAAATATGTCTCAGTAAATACATTTTGTATAAAAAATTGAAAAAAACAGACACAAAATATAAACACGTTTC
Source organism: Antilocapra americana (assembly GCA_007570785.1). NCBI lineage: Eukaryota > Metazoa > Chordata > Mammalia > Artiodactyla > Antilocapridae > Antilocapra > Antilocapra americana. Next base: position 33,129,196 of record ML660197.1, read on the forward strand.
AAACATAATAAAGAAAAGCCGTGTAAGGTCAATGTTATGCATATTTTTTTCTTAATTAGAAACCTAAGCTTGCAGTCTTTGCTCAGGGTCAGACTTAAGCTGTTGGTTAGATTTATTTGCAACCTTTTTCTTGACAGTTTTCTGACATGGACTAATTTGGAACTCCCTGATTCTTGCTAAAGAGACAAGCTCTAGTTTTGTCCTCTTCTCTGTGTATGGAGAATAACGGCATCCTAACTAAGCCACTAAGGGGCTTCCCAGGTGGCTTAGCGGTAAACAATCTTCCTGTCAGTGCAGGAGACGCAGGAGACATAGGTTTGATCCCTAGGTCGGAAAGATCCCCTGGAGGAGGAAATGTTAGCCCACTCCAATATTCTTCCCTGGGAAATCTCATGGACAGAGGAGCCTCTCAGGCTGCAGTCCATGGGGTCGCAAAGAGACAAACATGACTGAGTGACTGAACAACAAATTCCCCTAAGGTTTTTGTTTTGATTTTTTAGGCTAAAAAGGAAATTCATGTAACAACACCTACGACTTATGCTGGACATGGTTATAAGTTCTTGACATATAATAACTTGACTCTCACAACAATCTTTCAACAAAGGGACTATTTTCCTCATTTTTCAAAAGAGGAAAGCAAGGTAGAAAAAATTTTAATAAATTGCCAAAGTTGACACATTTTGTAAGTGTTGGACCCAAATCCATCTTGGGCAATCTGGTTCCAGTTATCTATGTGCTTTATCATATATCCAATCTTGGCATGTTTTTATAAAGTGATATTTAAATTAAGGCATTGTTATAAGGATTGATACTCATCAGGTCATTATTTCTCACACTCAGCTAAACTGAGTTAATATGAACAGCATGGGCCCGTTTAGAATGATCAAAATTAAACATTATTCTTAGAGGTCTGGATACCATAATTCTGGCACCATTTATACTGGAATGGGATATGATGTTTCTCTTCTGTTAACTAGGTTTGATTTTCTTTGGTTGCTTAAATTTTTCTGTAACTTTATGCCACAAATGTGCTACCTTAGGGTATGATGTTTAGATCAGGTTATGATATTTAGACATTCAATTAAGATGTTTTTGTTTTTTTGAAAGTAAACTTAAATTAAATGTCTTTCTACAGTACTCAAAAAACAGGATCTGTGTATATATTTGGAATTATTAAATAATTTAATTATCTTATTCTATTTGTATTGCTATAACAAAATACCATAGACTGGGTGGCTTATAAACAGAAATTAATTTCTCACAGTTTTGGAGGCTGAGAAGTCCTAGATTTACCATCATTTTAATGGGATTTCAGATGGGAGGAGTGATAAACAAATAAAATGGTTATTAAATCATAACAGAAGCCACATAATGCTTAAGCAAGAGATGATAGAAGGAAAAACTTTAAAAGAAAGTGAATGCTTATCGTCATCAGACCAATGAACTTTACAGCTAGAAGTCTTTATTTCACAAATCAGTGTTTACGAAGCAAGGTAAAATAAATTAATTTTCTAAAATTATGTAATTGTTAGTATCAGCCTAGAATGAGTGGCAATTCTAGCTGGAATGATATTTTTACTTCTTATCTGATAACACCTGATTTTAAGGGTACATAATGACTGTTTTTGCTTAGGACTTGGTGCACCTGACACCTTTAGCTAACTCAAGTCAATAAAGGCTTAATAAGGTATTTTATTTTTAGTTGCCCTGACTCCTGCCCTGTACTTGCTGTACTTTAAGCTTTTCATCCTCTTCAGTGACAGAGCAGACAAGATCTTGGAGGCTTTTTACTAAGCAAATTTCAAAATATCAGACCAAGCTTATACTAGTGCAATTTTTATTTTCCAACCAGATAGTCTTATCTGGAAAAAATAATTATCTTTTAAACTCTTTTTATGAATAATTTTATGAATAATTTATTTTGCAATATTTTATTTTATCATATTACAGTTCAGTTTTAGGTAGAGCTAGTGGTAACTCTGAGCTTCCCAGGTGGTGCCAGTGGTAAAGCACCTCTCTGCCAGTGCAGGAGACATAAGAGACGTGGGTTCAATCCATGGGTCAGGAAGAGCCCCTAGAGGAGGGCACGGCAACCCACTCCAATATTTTTGCCTGGAGAATTCCAAGGACAGAAGAGCCAGGCGGGCTACACTCCATAGGGTCGCAAAGAATCGGACACAACTAAAGCAACTTAATATGCATGCAGTAAGAACTCTAGGCTGCTCCTTTTATTTTTCAAAACTTGAAATGTGAGTTTGAACTATTTTACCCAAAAGAAAATAAAATATAATTTACAAATACAAAATCATAATTTTCTATTTGTGACAGTAAGTAACAAGGGCACTTATTTCTGAAGTATTTCTGTATGTTTGGACATTTTCAGCTGTAGAATTACAAAGGACATTATACAATGTCCTACCTCACTAATGCACCTGAGGTTATATGACAATGAGTGTTTTGTTAGTCTGCCAACACTATGGGCTTTAGGTTTTGAGTAATGAAGTAAAAATGGCAAGCCTAGACTAAAACTCCTTTTCAGTTGATATTTCATAAGGAAATTAAAATTCTAAATCTTTCATAATTTTTCCCTAACACTATTTATTACCTATAAAGTTTTATTGAGGTTGTGTTTTCAGATTTAATGCTTTCTCATATTACAAATTCATAAATACTCAAAGTTGGAAGAGACCCAACTCAGCTGACTAACTATGATCAGGTAAATGAAGACATTGAGAGTTTAAATGGCTGTCTCAAATAGGTGCACAATCAATTACTGGCAGCCTTGATGATATTTCACAAATTTTTAATATGTTGTGTTCTCATTCAGCTCAAAATATTTAAATTTTTTCTTATAACTTCTTTGACATCTGATTATTTAGAAATATTATTTATTTTCTAGACATTTTGCATAGAGCTCTCCTTTGTTAATTTATGATTCAATTCCACTTGGGTTAGAGAAAACAGTTTGCATGATTTCATTTGTTTCCAATATACTGAGAGTTTATTTAAGGCTCAGGATATAGTCTATTTTAGTAAGAATTCTGTGTCCATTTCAAGAGAGCCCATCTTTTGCTCTTGTTGGAAGTTACGAAGGGAAGGTGTTGCTGAACTTGCTGAGAAGTCGCCTGTGCTGCCTGCAGAACTTTCTGGGAAGAAGCCCATGGGTGTGTCATGGAAGCTCACTGGGAATAAGTTCAGCTGTGTGTCCCACTTGTCAGCTGAATGCTGTAGAAGCAAGAAAGGAAAAAAAAAAAGCACAGGGGAATTATAAGAGAAGGTCCTTCCTACTCCTGCTGTGTCTCTCAGGATGACTCTGTTGGTAAAACCTACCATCTAGATGGCTGGAAACAGAAATGATTTTATGATTCAGCTCCACAAGCCATACAGTCAAGAATGGATTTGGAACTGAGAGGCAATAAGCTGGTAGCTGGCACACTGAAACCTAACTCTTTCTAATAAAATAGATCTTATTTTCTTTTGCATTGTATCAGTAACAACCATCAACAACAGACTAGAAATTAAAATCATTGGAATGGCCACAGAATAGATAGAATCATATTCCCTGTCATTTTTGTCTTTAATTTTCATTGAAATAAAATGAAGCTGTCTTATAATAAGTGGGTTTATCAGTAGATGGTGCTGTTTGCCTTATATTTTAATTTTTCCAGAGAATTTAAAGTATTTTTATTTCCCTTTATTTAAGTTATATACCCTTTAAAAGTTACAGAATACAACTTATATTTAAGCAATTTATAAAAATACTTAAATTTAAATTATTTGACATACTTGGCAGGCTTTCACAGAGCAATAAAAAATGCAAATAGGAAAAAATGCTAACAGTGAAGCTTTCAGAGAAGTACATATTCTGACAGCCATCATTGAGTTAGTTCTTAATTCTAAGTTCCTCATTATAAAAGATACAGTAAAACTTATGGATAATACTAAAAATTACTCACAATACCTTTGTTGAATTGTTTTTTCAGGTGAGTGACGTCAGGAAAGTGGATGGAGCATTAAAAGCAGCTTTCTCCAAAATACATACATGAGTTTTAGTATGAGAGATGCAGTTCAATCAGAGACATAGTAAACAGTGTTGCCTAGAGTTTTGATGAAATGTGAATAGTCAATTGATTGTACTAAAGATGAGAGTTGGACATATGCTAAAGATGGAGATTGGACATGTTTTACCACTGAACGGAAATCAGAATGGGATTGAGAAGTCATATGTAAACTTTCATTGGCTTAGAAACTTCAGTGATAAATGCTTTATTGAATATTATTTTCTATTTTACTCAAAATATGTAGTTTCTCATATTAGGAAAAGGTATATTATTTTGTTTTGAGAGTGCATATCATTTATATGCTAAAAGTTGACTTTTAAGATTTGACTGATAAGGTTTATAGAGACCTGTGGACTCAGGTTACATTATCCTTTCTGATGTTTCTCCTGGATACTTATTCTTTCTAACAGCATTGTCTTAGTTAATTTGGGAGAGTTTTCGGTGGAATACATCGGTTGTTTGTCTTCCAATTTACAAGCACTCAATTTGTATATAAATAACTTTTGTATATAAACATGCGACTCTACAACACTTCATTTCCACTTGAGCCTGTCATTGTTGATGTTTGCACTGTGGAACCAGACCAGTTGTGTGCTTTCTCTTCCCTTCCTTTTCGTTCCTAAATATTTTTCCAGAACAATTTAGTCCTAAAGCTTTAGACAGGGCAGAGAAATGTAGGGAGGAAAGAGAGACAGACAGACAGAGACAGGGAGAGAGGGAGAGAGAGGAAGAGAGAGAGACTAAAGAATACAAGGCCATCTGCCTTGAAGGGCAACTTGGTGCCGAGCCTGAACAAAGACAAAACGAGGCTGAACTCAGAGGGCACTCAGCTAGCAGTATCATAGGAGAGTTAGGAGCGCATCCGGGCAGAAGAGATCTGATGTGGGGAGTCAGCCCACTCAGGGTGACGAAGTAATACATGTGGGAGGAAGGAGGCGCAGGATGGAAGCCTGAATGGGCTGAGCAGAGTGACCCTGCACACCCAGTGTGGAGCATCTGAGCGTGAGGATTCGGTGTGAATGGCATCCCCACAGTGGGGTAGCATGACCTTGCATGTCCAAGCCCAAGCAGGGTGATGAGGGCATGCACATGGCAGCGGGCGATGGCCTGGTATGCAGAATCACAGTCAGCAAAGCATTTAACTGAGCATCTGAGGTAGTCCTGTGAGGGGTGGTGGACATGAAAATGGGTCTCAGCACACTTGGATTTAAAACAGTAGACTGAATGCACTAAAAATCAAATTTGCCCACTAGGATGAAATCCTTGCTCTTATTGTTATGATACAAAGTCGTCCTATGATGTTAATAACTGTCTTCAGCATTGGATTTTGTGAAGTTCCACATTTTATAGTATCTCAACTCAGGAAATGGCAATGAGAAAGCAAGGGATGTTCTTGGAATAGTTGCTCTGGTCTCCCTGGTTTCTTAGAAAAACACTGACCAGCATTTCCACCAGCGGAGTCCAGAACATCCTCATCAGGTCTGAGCATGTTCAAAAATTCCAGAATATCGCACAGATTTCCTCCTGTCTGCCCTTCCTGGTCAGTGAGACACAAGTGGCATCTGTCTACCCTAACAAGATACATCAGAATACACTTAACCTTTAAGTGAGCACGCTTAGCTGGCCGTGGTTTGGGAATCACCTACATCCCACTTGTATTTCTAAACCACAAATATAAAAATTCAAATATATAATAGTGGTTTCAGGACCGAATTTCATCTCTTAACTTTCTATTGAACAGTATCCCCTGCCATACCAAACTCTCAAAGAAAGTCTGATTTTTCTGAATGGATATCCCTTATGAGAGAAAACTCATTATTCAGATTGCTCATTCTGTTTTCAGTTAGAATGATGTGATTTGCCTTGAAACAGAACTGTCTTCCTACATTTTTGGTCGATCAAAACTCTCCTTACTTTAACAGTCGCATGAAATGAAGCATAACGCACATTTCCCAGAGTAGCCATTGAGATACTTAAAGTCTCACTTCCCAACCTGATACAATGCTTTCTCCACAATTACCAGCCCCAGTTCTCTCTGCAGCTCATTGGGTGGAATGGTTTTCTGAATCACATTATCTCATCTACCTATTTGTAATTTATGTTTCTTAACACATTCCAGTTTTTCTCTGTTCTTCCTGACCTACATGTGCAGAACTGGACATAAAACCCCAAATAACTTCATCTCTACAATTTTGGTATCCATGTAAGTAATTTCATATTTCTGTCTTTGAAAATTAGCTCTGCTTACTATCTTTGTAATTTTTGCTGTAAATCTAAAATTTTATAACTAAAATGTTCTATTAAAATTTCCTGAATTGATTCTTAAAAAATTACTACTGAAATATGTAACTCCATATATTAAACATACATGCTCATATATATTAATGCACCTTCATTTTTCATAGACAAATTCTAAAATCCCACTATTAAACTTACTATAGAAGTATACCAAGTTACTTGATTATGGAAGACCAGTTTCCTTATCCAGAAAACAATCATTTGGGTAAGACATTCTCTTTTATAATTTCTTTTTGTTGAAAACATTGGAATTTTTTTATACATTATTTTCAGTAAAATTTAGAAGTTAGACCAAAGCATGCCACTTTCTCAATAACAGTAGTTCAATAAAATTTTCTGACAGTTTCAGTAATATACCATAAGATGGTGCTATGTTACTATAAAAAATTTTCAAATTTCCAATTTGACAAATCTTGTCATTAATCAACTCTTTTTTCCCCCTCCCTTTTATTGTTTTTGCCATACAATGCCATGATATCACCATGGGTTTACATATGCTCCCCCTCCAGAAACCCCTCCCTCCCCCCTCCCTCCTCCCTCCCCCCCGGGAAATCAACTCTTTATTTCATCTGTTCAGTTCGGTTCAGTCGCTCAGTCGTGTGCGACTCTTTGTGACCCCATGGACTGGAGCACACCAGACCTCCCTGTCCATCACCAACTTCCAGAGTCTACCCAAACTCATGTCCGTTGAGTCGGTGATGCCATCCAACCATCTCATCCTCTATCGTCCCCTTCTCCTCTTGCCCTCAATCTTTGCCAGCATCAGAGCCTTTTCCAATGAGTCAGCTCTTCGCATGAGGTGGCCAGAGTATTGGAGTTTCAGCTTCAACATCAGTCTTTCCAACGAATACCCAGGACTGATCTCCTTTAGGATGGACTGGTTGGATCTCCTTGCAGTCCAAGGGACTCTCAAGAGTCTTCTCCAACACCACAGTTCAAAAGCATCAATTCTTTGGTGCTCAGCCTTCTTTATAGTCCAACTCTCACATCCATACATGACCACTGGGAAAAACATAGCCTTGACTAGATGGACCTTTGTTGGCAAAGTAATGTCTCTGCTTTTTAATATGCTGTCTAGGTTGGTCATAACTTTCCTTCCAAGGAGTAAGTGTCTTTTAATTTCATGACTGCAATCACCATCTGCAGTGATTTTTGAGCCCCCAAAATAAATTCAGCCACTGTTTCCCCATCTATTTACCATGAAGTGATGGGACCAGATTCCATGATCTTAGTTTTCTGAATGTTGAGCTTTAAGCCAACTTTTTCACTCTCCTCTTTAAGAGGCTCTTTAGTTCTTCACTTTCTGCCATAAGGGTGGTGTCATCTGCATATCTGAGGTTATTGATATTTCTCCCAGCAAGCTTGATTCCAGCTTGTGCTTCATCCAGCCCAATGTTTCTCATGATATACTCTGAATATGATTTAGATAAGCAGGGTGACAATATACAGTCTTGATGTACTCCTTTTCCTATTTGGAACCAGTCTGTTGTTCCATGTCCAGTTCTAACTGTTGCTTCCTGACCTGAATACAGATTTCTCAGGCATGTCAGGTGGTCTGGTATTCCCATCTCTTTGAGAATTTTCCACAGTTTATTGTGATTCACACAGTCAAAGGCTTTGGCATAGTCAATAAACCAGAAATAGATGTTTTTCTGGAACTCCCTTGCTTTTTTGATGATCCAGCAGATGTTTGCAATTTGATCTCTGGTTCCTCTGCCTTTTCTAAATCCAGATTGAACATCTGGAGGTTCACAGTTCAAGTATTGCTGAAGCCTGGCTTGGAGAATTTTGAGCATTACTTTGCTAGCATGTGAGATGAGTACAAGTGTGTGGTGGTTTGAGCATTCTTTGGCATTGCCTTTCTTTGGGGTTGGAATGAAAACTGACATTTTCCAGTCCTATGGCCACTGCTGAGTTTTCCAAATTTGCTGGCATACTGAGTGCAGCACTTTCACAGCATCATCTTTTAGGATTTGAAATAGCTCAACTGGAATTCCATCACGTTCACTAGCTTTGTTTGTAGTGATGCTTCCTAAGGCCCACGTGACTGTTAGGTTGCATCTATTTTTTCAAAAACGATTTGAGAAATACATAGTTAATCGATCTAATTAACAAAGAAATTAAGTTATGCCAAAACCCATTGTTTAAATCAGAGGTTGGTAAACTTTCTTAAAGGGCCAGATAATAAATATATTAATAGCACAATCTCAAAGTTGTGTCTGACTCTTTGGGACTCATGGACTGACTGTAGCCCGCCAAGCTACTCTGTCCATAGGATTTTCCAGGCAAGAATACTAGAGTGTGTTGCCATTTCCTACTCCAGGGGATCTTCCCAACTCAGAGATCCAAACCCACATCTCTGGGTCTCCTGTGTTGGCAGGCAGATTCTTTACCACTAGCGCCACCTGGAGGGCTTCCCTACCTGGTAGCTCAGATGGTTAAAAGAATCTGCCTGCAATTCCATGGACAGTTCTTGGGTCGCAGAGAGGGACATGACTGAATGACTAAGCACACACAGCGCCACCTGGGAAGCACATCCATACTTATGGGTGTCATTCAAATGCTGATTTTTATCTCTAAGCTACTATTACTCAGAGTCAGTGAGAAATGTGCTTTCTTTGGATTTTGCATGAGTTATGAAAGATTTATACTAGCCATTTGAGTTTTTAACCAATGTCATCCATTTAAAGAAAATACTTATTCTTTTGTTCTGGAGAAGGAAATGGCAACCCATTCCAGTATTCTTGCCTGGAGAATCCCATGGAGGGAGGAGCCTGGTGGGCTGCAGTCCATGGGATTGCAAAGAGTCGGACACAACTGAGCAACTTCACTTTCACTTTCACTGTGTTCTGTCATGTGGATACTCTGGGGCCATAGCATCTCAGGAGATGTGTCATCCTTCATGTTATGAGTGTAATTTTTCAGATCAATACTGACTTAGAGTTGGAGGTTGGCTTTCATGGAGGTCTCATTAACTTCAAAGTTGCAATAACTTTACTGTCATCTAGCTGCCTTTATATCTCCTAACACTATCAGTCAACTGGTCAGCCATCTCTTTTCTGTAACCACAGGGAGGAAAGAAAGAAACCATTACCCAAAGAGCTTACAATCTGTGGGACTTAGAGGATAAGCTATGACCTTCTGGAGATTCCTACAGAACCTACTCTGAGAGAATAGTAAAAATGGCAAAGTGTTCCAAGTACATGCATAGTAGTTTAAAGCATGAGATGAATGTACCTGCATTTTTTTTTCTCTTTTATTTATTTATTTTTTTCTTTACTCCCCTTGTGAAGTTTCTTAGCAAGGCCAAAGAGTAAGTAGGGAACTGGGATTTGAATCTAGCCAGAGTCATCATATGTGCTCTTAACACCAGGATGTAGTGTGTTTTCTGGCACAAAGTAAAACAGAGTTAAACCCATTGATGCTTGGTTTCTTGCATTTCTGTCATGGTCAAGAGAAAGGCATATCATGGGCAGCCTAAGGGTTTCCAGAGAACAAAAGGCACATGGCGTAGACACAAACCTATAATCTAAATACAATCCCTCTCGATCTTCTCTGAAAACAGCTGAATACCCAGAACTTGCCAGATGAATGAGAAATAAATTCTTCCTGTCATACACTGCTGAGTTTTGGCATTGTCTCATATGTATGTTTCTGTGGAAGCAGTTTACTGATATACATCTGTAAATAATTTGTTGGTATTTACTGTTTTTAAAATAACTGATAATTACTTCATTAAAAATACTTCTCTTTTTCATTCTTGATTTATTCTTTATTACTATTCAAAACTTCAGGACAGAAACTTAGGGCTAATATAATTCCAAATAAATTCTCTTTTTTTTTTGTTTAAATTATCTTTACTTTATTGTGTTGGTTTTGCCATACAATGACATGAAACTAAATTCTAATTCAGTTCTTAATGGTTCTAATTTGGCTCATTTGTCTATATTTCTTGGATTTTGTCCCCTCTCCTTTGTTGATTTGGACTTATTTATAAATATCATGCTTTTCTTAGAAAAATTCTGCAAAGTCATCTTTAATGTGCTATTTTTGAACCTGACAAATAACATATTCAGCAGAATGTGAGGGAATGGTATTTTATCATACTGAATGACTAGTTTGGCAGTTTATTTTTCTACCATTGATTATTTTCCAAAATAAGTTCTTAAATTTTTTTAAAAGAATAATTTCCTATTATCCAGAGTGAAGTAAGCCAAAAGGAAAAACAACAATACAGTATACTAATGCATATATATGGAATTTAGAAAGATGGTAACGAGAACCCTGCATGCAAGACAGCAAAAGGAACGCAGATATATAGAACAGACACGTGGACTCTGTGGAAGAGGGCAAGGGTGTGATGATATGGGAGAATGGCATTGAAACATGTTAATTACCATATGTGAAATCAATCGCCAACCCAGGGTTGATGCTCGGGGCTGGTGCACCGAGATGACCCAGGAGGAGGGAATCGGGAGGGGGGAGGGAGGGGGGTTCTGGAGGGGGAGCATATGTAAACCCATGGTGGTTTCATGTCTTTGTATGGCAAAACCAACACAATAAAGTAAAGAAAATTAAAAAGAAAAACGAATAATTTCCAATTCCACAATAATCACACTAATTAGAATTTTACAAGGAGGTATATTCTTAGAATTTATTTTAATGACATTACAATAATCTGAAACTCATGGCGTATACTATTGCAGCTTAAATATACTTGATCTGGAAAATGAACACTTCATTGCATTATCTGCTGAGAAATAGTACTGTAATAACATTAGGAATTATTAGAACATAGCTAACTTGCTACCATGAGGTGGTTTCAAAACAAACAAAAAATTGAATTCTAAGTAATCGAAGAGCAAGACCACAACATCCAAGTGTTGACTAGGTAACTTTTTGAATCTCAGAATTTGAGACCTAATTGTTTTCTAAGCTACATACAGACTCCCATTTATAAGTTCATCACATTGAAACTGTATTATTGTCTCAGATCATTAGGCTACCTCAGTGTCCCTTGGTCTCTATAAACAATCTTACTTTGATCATTCTTTAACAGCTCAATGTTTACTCATAAGGCTAATAAAGCAAGTAATTCTAAGGGGTACTGTATGAGAGAAAGAGATAAAAACTGCTCTAAACCAGGTTGTTCTAAACTGAAAGCAATGAGATGACTTGTGAATACTTCATTCTCTGCTACTTAACCCAGGCTCCCGTTGTTCTCTGTGTAGGAACACACTCTGAACCATGCCTCAAGATTCCCATCATGTAAATCTTCTCATAAAAATTAGCAAATTATTTTTGTGAAACCTCTAACAGCCCCACATAGTAAAGAATCTGTCTTCAATGCAGGAGACCTGGATTCGATTCCTGGTTTGGGAAGATCCCGCGAAGAAGGAAATGGCAACCCACTCCACTATTCTTGCCTGGAGAATCCCACGGACAAATGAGCTTGGCAGGCCGCAGTCCACAGGGTCACAAGAGTTGGACACTACTTAGCGACTAAACCAGCACCACCAACAGCCCACACAGAGGTAAACACTTTGCCTCTCTGTTTCACTTCCTGTTAGTTACTCAATTATTTTTTAATTGGAGGATATTGCTTTATTAATAAATGTTGTGTTAGTTTCTGCTGTACAACATTGTGAATCAGCCTTAGGTATACATATATCCCCTCCATCTTGAGCTTCCCTTTCACCATCCCATCCCACCCCTCTTGGTCATCACAGAGCACTTAACTGTTTGCTCTCTGTGCTATACAGCAGCTTCCCACTGGCTGTATAGCATATGGTAGTGAACCACATATGTTAGTGTCTTAACAGTTATTTATTTATTTTTTTACTTCTAGTCTACTTGATATTAAGTTGACATGAGAAACTAAAATTTGGCTTAGTTTTTGGATGAATGTTTCATACACACATAAAAATTTTCATAATTACCTGGAGGACTTTCAGCTACAGGTTTTCCCTATTTACTAAGCTAGATAGCTCAGTAATTGAAATACTGTTGTTCAGTGAGCTAGAATTAGGTTATCTTTGAAAACATTTTCAAAACCACAATACTGGTATCATATTCCCACTTTTCTATCTCTTTATAACCTTTTCTAAACTCTGCTTCTTGAGAATTTCTGCTTCCCACTTGCTTTTCATGCTTTGCCAAAATCATCCTAAATTTCTGTTCCTCTTAGCAGTTTGAATTATTCTGGTTGACATAAACTATTACTAACTCCCTTTTATGGAAGATTTAAGTGTTGTTTGATATTGAATACTAGTAAACTGAAGGTGGCAAAAGACAACATTTTTTTCTCTAAACAATCCTTCGTTATGACAGACATCATTCAACTAGTCCCCAATTAAATAATTGCAATATGCAGTAACAAGAATTGGAAAGGGTTACAAATACTGCACAGAACCTATGTCCCTACACAGGTAACCAGAGATGGATTGTTGAGGTGATCAGCTGACAGAAGATGAGTGATGAGAGGTCTCATGCTAACACTTTAGGAAGTCTCAGAATTAAGCTAATCGATATACTTAAAATTTTATTTTTGGCAATTGTGAAAGTTGAAGAAATCTAGTAATTCTGTATTCAGACTTTTCTTAAGGAAAACAAATACTTGTGAACTTACTCTTAAGAAATAACTGTCCATTTCTCTTGTAAGCCAGGAAGCTGCTAACAGATTCTTATAAGGGATTCAGGTATTGCTGATGGTGAGAGCACGTATTTCTGGGGAGATCCTGTTTACTGTTATATCTGCAATTCAATATTTATTTTTATGACATCATGGTCCTTTACATAGATAAATGTGGGTTTGGATGATATTAGGAGACAAATGGTTAATACAACAAATAGTGGAAAGCAACGTCACTGAAGAAATATGCCTACATATTTTTAGCCATTGAAATATGTTCCAATGACCTTCAAATAAATCACTGGGACAAGAATGGAACAAATGGCCATGACATTCCTTTGCTCATGTGGTGCCATGTCTGAACATGTTTGATCTGGCGCCACAGGGGTCATCACACATGTCTGCACTGCTTCATGTCACAAGCCAAGTATTCTGCCCCTTCTTTCACCAATCACAGTGTGATATATGCACTTTTAGATATTTTGGATTTGTGGATACATGATAAAGTCCAGATGATTCAGTCTTTTCATAGAAAAAGAAGATTTGATAGTTTTTCTCTTGAGTAGTCAATTCAGATGAAAAGAGTCCAATTTAAAGAGAAGGATTTAACTGATATTTTAAAAATATAGTTGCCTATTTCTTTAGTTTTGTGTTTAGCTAATGATGGGAATCACTTAACAGCCAAAAGTGCAAAGAAAAGATAATGCTGATTTTTAAATTTTGAGATGTATTCTTTTGTCCAACCAAGTAATTTACCACATAAGAAGTGAGCTATAGATCCTAAATACACAAATTGAGGATTTAACATCAGAAGACAATGCAAAGTTAATTTGCTTGACTACCCTTCAAAAGAAAAATTTTAATCTAGTCTTAGCAGATTGAATAGCATTGTATCACAACAATTTATCGTACTTTGAGTAAGTATTAAATTTACTTAGGCATTGGGAGGTTTTAAAAACATGTACTATGTTTAAATAACCATTTGATTATTTTCATCATCATTTAACTATAATTTGGGGGAAATTATAAGATGTTATTTCAGGTATTCAGTTCATTGAAAGGATGTAGGACATATGTAAGCTTATTTTTTCAGTGTAATATTGAACTGGTATCTGCTAAGGCTTCTACAAAGTGATAATCTATTAGATATGAAATAACTCCTTAAAACAAATAATTTTTTAACTTATTCTTGTTTAAAACCTGATGACATCATGAACTCATTGAGGGAATTGGTCATCTGTCATTATCACTTTTTTGAAACTAAATTGAGATAGCAAAATGAGACATTTCTCTAAGAGATTTCTAGATCCTGTTACCTGTTACAATTATTCTTTCCTTTTTCATATTTGCCTTAGAAATTTGCAGATAGAAGTTGGGAATTCAAGCAAATATGTATTCCTAATTATGATCCTCCTAAATTCTGTCATTATTCTGTATTGACAGAGTGCATGGGAATTGGCTCTAGAGGTTGATAAATTTGGACACAGATATTACTTTTAAAAAATTTTTATTTTATTGGCGTATAGTCAATTAACATTGATGTGTTAGCTTCAGGTATACAGCCAAGTGAACCACTTACATGTATACATGTATCCATTCTTTTTCAAATTCATTTCCTAGTTAGATAATTAATTACAGAATATTGAGTACTAGATCATTGTTATTTATTTTAAATATAGAAGTGTGTACATGTCAATCCCAGACTCCCACTACCCTCATCTTCCATGCCTGGTCACCATAAGTTCATTCTCTAAGTCTGTGAGTCTGTTTCTGTTTTGTAAATGAGTTCCTTTATATAATTATATTTTTATATTCCACATATAAATGATATCGTATGACATTTGTCTTCCTCTGTCTAATTTAATTCACTTAGTATGATAATCTCCAGGTCCATCCATGTTGCTGCAAATGACATTGGTGATTTAGTTGCTAAGTCATGTCCAACTCTTGTGAACCCATGGACTGCCAGGCTTCTCTGTCCATGAGATTTCCCAGGCAAGAATACTGGAGTGGGATGCCATTTTCCCTCTCCAAGGGATCCTTTCAACCCAGGAATTGAACCCACATCTCCTATGCTGCAGGCAGTCTCTTGCATTACAAACTGATTCTTTACTGACTGAGCCACTAGGTAAGCCCCGGTAAATGACAATATTTCACTCTTTTAATGACTAAGTAATAGTCCATCATGTATATGTACCACATCTTTATCCATTCATCTATTAATGGACATTTATAGCTTCCATATCTTGGCTATTTTAACAGCACTGAAATGTACACTGGGTTGCATATAACCTTTTGAACTATGTCGTTCACCAGTTTTATGCCCAGGAGTGGAATTGCTAGATCACATGGTAGCTCTAGTTTTAGTTTTTTAAGGAACCTTCAAACTGTTCTTCATAGTGGCTGTACCAATTATATTCCCACAAACACTGTAGGAAGATTCACTTTACTCCACATACTCTCCAGAATTTACTGTTGTAGACTTTTTGATGATGGCCATTCTGACCTGTGTGAGATAATATCTCTGTGTAGTTTGATTTGCATTTCTCTAATAATTAACACTGAACTCAATATGCCAGTAAATTGGGAAAACTTGGCAGTGGCCACAGGACTGGAAAAGGTCAGTTTTCATTCCAATCCCAAAGAAAAGCAATGCGAAAGAATGTTCAGTTTAATTCAGTTTCTCATTCGTGTCTGACTCCTTGCCACCTCATGAAGGGCAGCATGTCAGGCCTCCCTGTCCATCACCAACTCCCAGAGTCCACCCAAACCCATGTCCATTGAGTCGGTGGACAACAGTCTCATCCTCTGTCATACCCTTCTTCTCCTGCCCTCAATCTTTCCCAGCATCAAGATCTTTTTAAATGAGTCAGCTCTTTGCATCAGGTGGCCAAAGTATTGGAGTTTCAACTTCAAAATCAGTCCTTCCAATGAACACCCAGGACTGATCTCCTTTAGGATGGACTGATTGGATCTCCTTGGAGTCCAAGGAACTCTCAAGAGTCTTCTCCAACACCACAGTTCAAAAGCATCAATTCTTCATTGCTCAGCTTTCTTTATAGTCCAACTCTCACATCCATACACGACCACTGGAAAAACCATAGCCTTGACTAGATGGACCTTTGTTGGCAAAGTGATATCTCTGCTTTTTAATATGCTGTCTAGGTTGGCCAAAACTTTCCAATTGCACTCATCTCACATGCTAGCAAATTAATGCTAAAAATTCTCCAAGCTAGGCTTCAACTGTATGTGAACTGTGAACTTCCAGATATACAGGTTGGATTTAGAAAAGGCAGAGCAACCAGAAATCAAATTGCCAACATCTGTTGGATCATAGAAAAAGCAAGAGAATTCCAGGAAAAACATCTACTCTTCTTCATTGACTATGTTAAAGCCTTTGACTGTGTGGATCACAACAAACTGTGGAAAATTCTTCAAGAGATGGGAATACCAGACCACCTGACCTGCCTCCTGAGAAATCTGTATGCAGGTCAAGAAGCAACAGTTAAAAACTGGATATGGAGCAACAGACTGGTTCCTAATTGGGAAAGACATATGTCAAGGGCTATATATTGTCACCCTGCTTATTTAACTTATGCAGAGTACATCATGTGAAATGCCAGGCTAGATGAAGCACAATCTGGAATCAAGCTTGCTGGGAGAAATATCAATAAGCTCAGATATGCAGATGACACCACCCTATGGCAGAAAGTGAAGAGGAACTAAAGAGCGTCTTGATGAAAGTGAAAGAGGAGAGTGAAAAAGCTGGTTTAAAACTCAGTGTTCCCATTATCCAGAGTGAAGTAAGCCAGAAGCAAAAACAACAATGCAGTATATTAACGCATATATATGGAATTTAGAAAGACGGTAACGAGAACCCAGCATGCGAGACAGCAAAAGGAACGCAGATGTATAGAATAGACTCATGGACTCTGTGGATGAGGGCAAGGGTGTGAAGATATGGGAGAATGGCATTGAAACATGTTAATTATCATATGTCTAATCAATCGCCAGCCCAGGATTGATGCTCGGGGCTGGTGCAACAAGATTTCCCGGGGGGAGGGAGGAGAGAGGGGGGTTCTGGAGGGGGAGCATATGTAAACCCATGGTGATATCATGTCATTGTATGGCAAAACTAAAAAAAAAAAACAAACAGTGTTCAAAAAACAAAGATCATGGCATCCGGTCCCATCACTTCATGGCAAATAGATGGGGAAACAATGGAAACAGTGACAGACTTTATTTTCTTGGGCTCCAAAATCACTGAAGATGGTGAGTGCAACCACAAAATTAAAAGACCCTTGCTCCTTGGAAGAAAAGCTATGACCAACCTAGACAGCATATTAAAAAGCAGAGACATTACCTTGCCAACAAAGATCCATCTAGTCAAAGCTATGGTTCTTCCAGTAGTCATGTAAGGATGTGAAAGAATTGATGCTTTTGAACTGTGGTGTTGGAGAAGACTCTTGAGAGTCCCTTGGAGTGCAAGGAGATCCAACCAGTCCATCTTAAAGGAAATCAACCCTGAATATTCATTGGAAGAACTGATGCTGAAGCTGAAGATCCAATTCTCTGGCCACCTAACACAAATAGACAACTAACTGGAAAAGACCCTGATTCTGGGAAAGATCAAAAGCAAGAGAATGACAGAAGACATGTTGGATGGCATCACTGACTCAGTGGACATGAGTTTGAGCAAGCTCTAGGAGATGGTGAAGGACAGAGAAGCCCAGTATGCTGCAGTCTATGGGGTTTCAAAGAATCAGACAAGACTGAACGACTAAACAACAGTAATTAGTGATGTTGAACATCTTTTCACATGACTCTTGTCCATCTGTATGTCTTCTTTGGAAAGGTGTCCATTTAAATCTTCTGCCTATTTTTTGGTTGGTTTGTTTGTTTTGATTATATTAAGCCATGTGTGCTTTTTGTAAATTTTGGAGACTAATCCCTTGTCAGTTGCATTGTTTGCAAATATTTTATTCCATTCTATGAGTTGCCTTTTGTTTTATTTATGATTTCCTTTCTGTGCAAGAGATATTGAGTTTAGTTTGGGCTCATTTGTTTATTTTTGTTTTTATTTCCATTACTCTAGAAGATGGCTCAAAAAAGATATTGCTGAGATTATGGCAAGAAGTGATTTCCCTGTATATTCCTATTAAGACTTTCATAGTATCCAGTGCTAAATTTAGGCTTTTAATCCATTTTAAAATTTATTTTTGTATATGATGCTAAAGAATATTATAATTTCATCCTTTTTCATATAGCTGTCCAGTTTTCCTAGCACCATTTATTAAAGAGACTTTTTCTCCATTGTATAGTCTTGTGTCTTTTGTTACAAATTAATTGACCATAGGTGTGTGGGTTTATTTCTGGGCTTTCTATCCTGTTACATTGACCTGTATGTTAGTTTGTGGGCTATTACCATAGGGTTTTGGTGAATGTAACTTTGTAGTAATAGTTTGAAGTCAAGGAGCCTGATTTCTCATACTCCATTTTTCTTTCTCAAGATTGCTTTGGTTTTTTGGAGATTGATCACATTCTGGGCCACAAAGAGAGCCTCAATAAATTTAAGAAAATTGAAATCATATCAAGCATCTTTTCTGACTACACATTATGAGATTAGAAATAAACAAGAAAAAAAACTACACATGGAGGCGAAACATTATGCTGTGTGCTGTGCTTAGTCACTCAGTCATGTCCGACTCTTTGTGATCCCATGGACTGCATGCAGCCCTCTAGGCTTCTCTGTCCATGGGGATTCTCCAGGCAAGAATACTGGATTCGGTTGCCATGCCCTCCTCCAGGGGGACCTTCCCAACCCAGGAATCGGGATCTCCTGCATTGCAGGCCGATTCTTTACCAATCAACCTACCAGGGAAACCTGCCAACAATATGCTGCTAAACAACCGATGTATCACTGAAGAAATCAAAGAGGAAATTAAAAAAAAAACCTAGAGATAAGTGTAAATGAATGCACAATGATTCAAAGCCTATGGCATGGAGCAAAAGCAGTTCTAAGAGGGACGCTAATAGCAATACAATCTTGTCTCAGGAAACTAGGAAAATCTCAAATAAACAGCCTAACCTTAACACATAAAACAACTAGAGAAAGAAAAACAAACAAAACCCAATTAGTGGGGAAAAAAAATCTTAAAGATCAGAGGAGAAATAACTGGAACAGAAATGAAGAAAACAATAGAAAATATCAATTGAACTAAAAGCTAGTTTCCTGAGAAGATAAACAAAATTGATAAACCTTTAGCCAGGCTCATAAAGAAAAATCAGGAGAGGGTTTGAATTAATAAAACTGGAAATGAAGAAGTCAAAGTTATAATGGACACCACAGAAATACAAAAGCTCATCAAAGGATCAAAGACTACTATAAGCAACTATATGCCAATAAAATGGACAACATGGAAGAAATGGACAAATTCTTAGAAAGGTACAATCTCCAAAGACTTAACCAGAAAGAAATAGAAAATATGAACTGATAAGTCACAAGTACTGAAATTGAAACTGTGATTAAAAACTCCCAACAAACAAAACTCCAGGATCAGATGGCTTCACAGGTGAATTCTATCAAACATTTAGAGAAGAGCTAACACCCATCCTACTGAAACTATTCCAGAAAAGTGCAGAGGAAGAAATACTCCCAACCTCATTCTATGAGGCCACCATCACCCTGAAACCAGAACCAAAAATACCACAAAAAAAGAGAGAATATTGCTGGTCAATATCACTGATGAAGATAGACACTGAATCCTCAGCATAATACTAGCAATCTGAATCTTACAGTACATTAAAGGGATCATGCACCATGATCAAGTTGGATTTATCCCCAGGGTACAGGGATTTTTAAATATCTGCAAATCAGTCAGTGTGATACACCACATCAACAAACTGAAGTGTAAAAAACCTCATGATCATCTCAACAGATGCCGAAGAACCTTTTGACAAAATCAATAAACATTGAATTTTAAACATACATTTGAACATGCATTAATAGACGTTACTCTTTGCTCACTTAACTAGTTAATCCCAGATTTTCAACCCTCTCTTGTCACCACAGGGCCCTTTAGAAGGTTGTTGTAGCCTTGGAGGCATCATCATCAGCCAGCTGTCATTTACTCTCTCAAGAAAATGGTCGAAACTGGTTTAACTGTCTCTTCCCTGGAATTGGGGCTTCCCTGGTGGCTCAGCTGGTAAAGAATCTACCTGCAATATGGGAGACCTGGATTTGATCCCTGGGTTGGGAAGATCTCCTGGAGAAGGAAACAGATACTCCAGGATTCAGGCTTGGAGAATTCCAAGGACTGTATAGTCCATGGGGTCTCAAAGAGTTGGACATGACTGAGCAATTTTCACTCCCTGGATTGAAACTTAAAAGAAAGTTGCATCTATGCTGAACCTTGAGATGCATGTCCCAAGTATTAAAGAATGAGAACAGTGTGTGGTTCAAACTACATTCATAGTTTTTACACATATCATTATCCAAACCGTGTACTTAGACTTAGTTTCCTTGAACCCCTTCTAATTGGCCCTAGAAATTGACTGCATAAGGCTATGATGTATGTCTTTTATTTTGCTTCCCTGGTGAAATCTGAACTTGCCTATGTCCTTACATTGTTCTGACATCTGGATCTTATTTTTGAATTTGTGTAATAGTGACATATTCTATTTCTGAAACATAATCCCACTCAGTTCGGTTGCTCAGTCATGTCTGACTCTTTGCAACCACATGCACTACAGCATGCCAGGCTTCTCTGTCCATCACCAACTCCCAGAGCTTGCTCAAACTCATGTCCATTGACTCAGTGACGCCATCCAACCATTTCATCCTCTGTCGTCCCCTTCTTCTCCCGCCGTCAATCTTTCCCAGCATCAGGGTCTTTTCCAATGAGTCAGTTCTTCACATCAGGTGACCAAACTATTGGAGTTTCAGCTTCAGCATCAGTCATTCCAATGAATATTCAGATTTGATTTCCTTTAGGATTGACTGCTTTTATTTCCTTGAAGTCCAAGGGACTCAAGAGTTTTCTCCAACACCACAGTTCAAAAGCATCAATTCTTTAGCACTCAGCTTTCTTTATAGTCCAACTCTCACATCCATACATGACTACTGGAAAAACCTTGGCCTTGACTAGATGGACCTTTGTTGGCAAAGTAGTGTCTCTGCTTTTTACTATGCTGTCTAGGTTAGTCATAGCTTTTCTTCCAAGGAGCAAGCATCTTTTAATATCATGGCTGCAGTCACCATCTGCAGTGATTTTGGAGCCCCAAAACAAAGTCTGTCACTGTTTCCATTGTTTCCCCATCTATTTGCCATAAAGTGATGGGACCAGATGCCATGATTTTTGTTTTTTGAATGTTGAGTCTTATGCCACCTTTTTCACTCTCCTTTTTCTCTTTCATCAAGAGGCTCTTTAGTTGCTATTCACTTTCTGCCATAAGGGTGGTGTCATCCACATATCTGAGGTTATTGATATTTTTCCTGGCAATCTTGATTCCAGCTTGTGCTTTGCTTCAGCAAGCCTGGTATTTCACATGATGTACTCTACATATAAGTTAAATAAAGCAAGGTGACAATATTCAAGCTTGACGTACTCCTTTCCCGATTTGGAGCTAGTCTGTTGTTCTACACCTGATTTTAACGGTTGCTTCTTGACCTGCATACAGATTTCTCAGGAGGCAGGTAAGATGGTCTGGTATTCCCATCTCTTTAAAAACTTTCCACAGTTTGTTGTGATCCACACAGTCAAAGGCTTTGGCATAATCAATAAAGCAGAAGTAGATGTTTTTCTGGAACTCTTTTGCTTTTTCGATGATCCAGCGGATGTTAGCATTTTGATCTCTGGTTCCTCTGCCTTTTCTAAATCCGTCTTGAACATCTGGAAGTTCACAGTTCACATACTGTTGAAGCCTGGCTTGGAGAATTTTGAGCATTACTTTGCTAGTGGGTGAGATGAGTGCAATTGCATGGTAGTTTGAAAATTCTTTGGCATTGTCTTTCTTTGAGATGGGAATGTTATCATAGCTAATAGCTTTCATATTGGCCTGGATGTTTATTGAATACTTTGCTCTTGCTCTTACATATCTGTAATCTTCATAACCCACTCTAAATCATGAAACCATGGCACAGATTTTTCAGATTTATATGATGTACTCTGGTTGCCCTATTATCAGTCCAGGTTGCCCAGTTTTGAATTAGAAACAGAGTGTGTGTGTGGTTTGCATGCTAAGTAGCTTTAGTCATGTCTGACTCTTTATGACCCCCTGTACTTTAGCCTGCCAGGCTTCTCTGTCCATGGGATTTTCCAGGCAAGAATATTGGAGTAGATTTCTACTTTCTTCTCCAGGGGATCTTCTGGGCCCAGGGATCGAACCCTTGTCTTCTGCATTGGCAGGTGGATTCTTTACCACTGAGCCACCAGGGAAGCTCCTTTAACTAAATTACCTATTTAAATTTTTTACCTCAAAATAAAGTCCATGGGTAAACATAGGGCCATGTACAAACCAAGGAAATTATGGTGTATATTAGCTTCTCACACCATTATTCAGTTAGAGGTGAAAAAAAGGGGGAAGGGCAACTGGTGTCACTTGAATGATTTCCTTGTCCACATACTCCAATGCAGTTCCTACACTATTTTTCTCTTTTGAAAGTGCTGAATGTTACCATTTAAACTAAGTTAAGGGTAAGAATAACTTGAATGAGGTACTCCAGAGACTGTCCAATGTAACTGTTTTGTTCATCCCTGTCAATGAATCTGAACCAGGAACTTTGAGTCCTGTGGTCAAAGCTTGGAGATCAGTAAATAAACTCTTGTCCTCATTAAGAATAGACAATGTTTTATTCGACAAAACAGCATTCACATTCTGTCTGCTTCCTGAGCTTTCAATAAGGCTAGTGCTCCAAAGGATATTCTAAACAAGAAAAATAGAAACATAAAATACAAAGCAGTAAAAACACATTTATTGAGTTAAAACCTTACTCTCCCAAGGTTGTCATTCTGTTACCTTTCATAAACTCCTTATTATAATAATTTGACAAAAATGAGTTATTTTGACTGAGATCAATTTATCATCCCTCTATTGCTATTGAGATTAAAAAAAAAAACCTAAAACTGAAATACAACTTCATTGTCACTGAAGTCTCTCTTAACCATGGTAGCAAATCATATTAAAGCCAAAAGCATTTGTTTCATCTGTGTAAAAGATGTGATGATTGGATTGTTTGAGCAAGACAATTAACCAAATGAAATTCTGCCCATGTGTCAAAGCTTGATAGATTTTATTGTTGTTGTTTTCTTTTTTCCATGGAGACATATGGAAGTAAAAAAGATAGCTTTTGAAGTTTGGTGCATTAGTTTGGTGGGGACTTCCCAACCATTCCTCTGTCAAAATGTGCCATTAAAACCTCCACTCTGCTTTTATGAAGTTTGTATTTGTTGTATTCAACACTTTTATTCAAATAAAACCTCTGTCTTTACTCATTTATATAGAGTATCTCAAAAGAATCAAGATATGTTGTTGTTCAGTTGCTAAGCTGTGTTGACTCTGCAACCCAATGGACTGCCACATGCCAGGCTTCCCTGTCCTTCACTACCTCCTGGAGTTTGCTCAAATTCATGTCACCATTCACTGAATTGGTGATCAGTATCTAGCCATCTCATCCTCTGCTGTCCTCTTCTCCTTATGCCTTCAATCTTTCCCAACATCAGGGTCTTTTCCAATGAGTTGGCTCTTTGCATCAGGTGGTCAATATATTGGAGTTTCACCTTAGCATCAGTCCTTCCAATGAGTATTTAGGGTTGATTTCCTTTAGGATTGACTGGTTTGGTCTCTATGCAGTCCAAGGGACTCTTAAGAGTCTCCTCCAGCAACAAAGTTCAAAAGCATCAGTTCTCTGGTACTCACTCTTCCTTATGTCCATCTCTCACATCTGCACATGACTACCGGAAAAGCCATAATTTTGACTTTGTTGGCAAAATGGTGTCTTTGCCTTTTAATATGCTACCTAGAGCTGTCATAGCCTTCTTTTCAAGGAACAAACATCTTTTAATTTCATAATTGCAGTCACCATCTGCAGTGATTTTAGATCCAAGATATGTTTGCAGCCTATTTTTATGAGACCATTGAAGCTAATTCTTCAGAATGTCTCTCTTTACATTTCCTGTCAATTGAATATTTTCAAAACAATTTTGAAAGATTATTTTCACACTTTATATATTTTATTGAATTAATTTTTTAATTAGTAGAAAATCTTTAGCTTTGCTATGTAGATTTATTAGAACCCATTAGGTCATTCATATTTAACACATGATTCTAATAATCACAACTAATTTCTATTTATAGCTCTGTTAATCAATCTGTGCCCTCACTTAATTACCCTCCCAAAAAACACAAAAATGTTTTGACATATTTAACTACAAGGAGATATTTTAAAAAGGCTCTATATAGGTTGATAGTTTTAAACATATATTTTTGCCTAAAGTGACTAAAAATAAATATGGGTAAATTAAAATATTAACATAAGATAGTTAATTTTATACTCAGAAAAATTCTTGAGAAGTTCCACTGGTCTTTTTCTTCTATCATTATTGTAGCCATTTTTAAAGGCATTTTAGTTCAGTTCAATTGCTGAGTCGTGTCTGACTCTTTGCGACCCATGGACTTGCAGCACACCAAGCTTCCCTGTCCATCACCAACTCCCAGAGTTTACCCAAACTCATGTCCATTGAGTTGGTGATGCCATCCAACAATCTCATCCTTTATTATCCCCTTCTCCTCCTGCCTTCAATCTTTCCCAGCATCAGAGTGTTTTCAGATGAGTCAGCTCTTCGCAACAGGTGGCCAAATTACTGGAACTTCAGACTCAGCATCACTCTTTCCAATGAATATTCAGGACTGATTTCCTTTAGGATGGACTGGTTTGATCTCCTTACAGTCCAAGGGACTTTCAAGAGTCTTCTCCAGCACCACAGTTCAAAAGCATCAATTCTCTAGTGCTCAGCTTTCTTTATGGTCCAACTCCCACACCCATACATGACTACTGGAAAAACCATAGCTTTGACTAGACAGACCTTTGTTGGCAAATTGATGTCTCTGCTTTTTAAATGCTGTCTAGGTTGGTCATAGCTTTTCTTCCAAGGAACAAGTATTTTTGTTTTTGTTTTAATTTCTTGGCTGCAGTCACCATCTGCAGTGATTTTGGAGCCCAAGAAAATAAAGTCTGTCACTGTTTCCATCATTTCTCCATCTATTTGCCATGAACTGATGGGACCCAATATCATGATCTTAGTTTCCTGAATGTTGAGCTTTAAGCCAACTTTTTCACTCTCCTCTTTCACCTTCATCAAGAGGCTCTTCAGTTCCTCTTAGCTTTCTGCCATAAGGGTGGTGTCATCTGCATATATGAAGTTACTGATATTTCTCCTGGCAATCTTAATTCCAGTATTCAGGATCAAATAAGGGGTCTAAAATGCCACTGTCTTTGTTATGAATGTAGTGAGGTTAAAATCTGTGCAATTATTTTTAAGCCTCTGATTTTACATTTCAAAATCTGACTAAACACAATAATCTTGTGTAAAATTTGTGATTTTTCAATGTCCACATTTAGACTTTTTTCCTAAAAAAATATGTATCATCATTTCAGTCACACACACACACACACACACACACACACACACCATGTCTTGACATATACTTTCTGTTGCTGTTTCTGATTTCTGGTTTCTTTATTCAACAATGTGCTATAAATTTTTTCACATGATTTACAAATTTGTGTTCCTTACCCTATCATGTTGTTCCTACTTTATATCTAGTATAAAGAATAAATGACCAAGTAGTTCAAGCAAAGCTGAGAATTACTTGTCATTTCTTTTTATGGATATATCACATTGTGGACATACCTATGAAGTCTGAAATGTGAAATAGTCTGAAAGATATATATAGCTCATGATATGTAAGTGTTTTATATTTATGTGTAATTTTAGACTCATGGTAAACTAATATTACTATGGTATGAATGTTTTAAATTTTTACTGTAAATAAAATATTTCCCCCTTTTATGTCATCTTTGCAATGGACATTGCTTAATCATTAGGATTTTTTCAATAGTCCATTGTGGATCAAAGCTGTGATAGGAAGTTGAACATAATCTCTATTTGTAGTTGCCAAAGTACTAACCAAAAGATTTTTTTTTTTGGCCAGACAACCTTTTATTACATCAAAAAGGCTACACTAGGCACTAGATTTTGCAAAATATGTTCTGACCAACTCTAAGTTTCCTGAAATTAGCATAACCACTGTAAGGTTTTTAATGAACAAAACAGTTAAATACAAGCTTTCATATGCAAAATAGATTACTGTAGAACTGGCAACCTCAGAACCAAGTACTAAATTTTCTTGCACAGATTTCAGTAGGAGTGGAATGGGGAGATGTAAATCCTAATGAGTATAAAACTTAATTTGGGCTTCATATAAAGGAAAATAAAAATGTTGAGAAAAAACAGCTTTAAATTTAATAGTATCTTTTGAAACCAACAGCTCAGGCCAGCTCTTACATATCTGAGGTTTATACACAATCAGATTTGGGATCAAAATGAAGATTTAGGGTTTACCCAAAAGACTTTTGAAAATAATTTGCAATTGCTCCTTCAGCTAAGTCTTTAAAAACAAATTAATTTCACCGAATATTTTTCATGTTTTTAAGTATTGTGCTTTTTCCTGTCTCCCAGTCAAATACACCATCTTGTTCAGAAAGAATGACTTGGGATTTTAATAAAATACCACATTTTAAAATGACACGGTTCTTGTGAAAAAAAAGAAGAAAACATTTTAACAAGTAATAACTCCCCCCAAAACCCATTGAACCAAGTAAGACATGACTCAGCCCAGTGTGAAGTGGCGTGCTATGCTTCTTCTGACTAGCTTACTTCATCACCTCCCCAGGAGGTTGAACAATTACTGTTAGAAAAAGTGAACATAAAATTATTGTGGGGAAAGTTAGATTCATAGCTGTATTAAGTTCTTTAAGCTTCTGTCAAAGTAGTATGTTTCCTTAAAGTGAACAAAGAAACCTAAAGGGCTTACAGCTTTAAATGGTTCTTTTACTTCTAACAAAACTACTTCACGTCTTTCAATTTATATAGAAATTATGTAAATAAATAGACTATCCTTATACACACTCAATTCTCCAGGTGTTTTCCAGAGATAGTCACTAAGATATGAGTTCAAAGGGCTGTTAGTTTTTTGTTTATAAACAGTGAGAGATGGCATGTTTAATGGTCAAATAAGTTTAAGAAATAATGAATTAAATCAGGTCAATTAGCTGTATTATGAATTGTAGAAGTGGGAAAACTATATCTGTGTCTATTTCTGAAACTTTCATCATAAATGCCTTAGAATATGCTCCTCTCTCAAAATTTTAAGGTATTCCATATTCCTAATGTGAACCTTTTGTTTTTGTGCATTTGAAATCTAAGCAATTTTCACCAGGAAAGAAAACTCTAAGAAGCGCTTTTACTTAGAAAACTCTAAGAAGCACGTTAACATTAAATGACGTGAAAGTAGTCAGTGAACTGTATCTTGACAGTCTGTCCTGTTCTAAAGTGTATTACACAAGAGATATTGAAGTTTTTAAAGTAAATAATTTCAGTAGAACAATGCATTCTTTAAAAAGTAGTTATATGAGACAAGGCTACTTAGCTACAAATATTTACGTTGGAGTCTGCAGATATGATAATATTATTTCTTCTTTGTGTTTGA
This sequence comes from Antilocapra americana, assembly GCA_007570785.1. Classification (NCBI taxonomy): domain Eukaryota; kingdom Metazoa; phylum Chordata; class Mammalia; order Artiodactyla; family Antilocapridae; genus Antilocapra; species Antilocapra americana. The sequence continues at coordinate 33,156,955 of ML660197.1, forward strand.
GATCAACCAAAAACTTTTTGAAAGTGAAAGTGTTAGTCGCTCATTCGGTTCTTTGTGACCCCATGGACTGTAGCCTGCCAGGCTCCTCTGTTCATAGAATTCTCCAGGTAAGAATACTGGAGTGGGTAGCCTTTCCCTTCTCCAGGGGATCTTCCCAACCCAGGGATCAAACCTGGATCTTGTGCATTGAAGGAAGATTCTTTACCATCTGAGCCACAAACTCTTTAGACAAACTGAGTTTGACTTGGGTCTGTGGCCACCTTCCAGGCCCTAACACTTCCTTCACGGTTGTGTTTTAAGAAATCTCATCCAAAACTCAACTGCAGAGCAGATTTACCAGAAAATCATGGCGGCAATTACTATATTACCACATATTTAATAGATCCACTAGCCCAGGCAGAGAATGACTGGCCTTCAGATCTGGTGATGAAGAAACACTTGGAACTTCTCCAGCTGGAACTGCTTGGTAGAATGTGGAGCAGGGTAGAGGCCTCATGCTCTTGGAACAGCTAGCCCAAGAGGTCTAAGCCAAGCAAACTTACTTTCTTTTCCAAACCTCACAAATTTAGTCAAGAAAAAATTTAATACTCTAAAGGGAAATAGCTTAAATAATGGAAGAAGGACAGAAAGTGTCTTTGTATAACAATTTGAAAATTTGTGTATTCTTTCAAATGTTTCTAAATATCTAGATGTTTAGTGTTAGCCAAAATATTTAGATACTCATTTATAACTTTGGATATTTATGAACATCACATGATATTTTTTATGGAAAAAATGAATAGTACAGCATTTCAGCTGAGATCATTTAGCAAATGGGGTGGAGGATTCTTAGATGCTTGAAATTGGTAACAGACGTAGTCAGAGCTATGTTTCACAGAGATTTGAGAAAAATGTCCTACTACAAGTAAACTAATACATAACACATGAGAAATTTACCTTGAAAATTGCTTATTAATTATGAGCTCAAATTAAGAGACATAGCAAAACCAACAACTACAAAATTGTGACTATATCTGTGAAGAACTTGAATGTCTATGAGTAATGAATATATCTGACTCAATCCATAAGAAGTAAGGATTTTTAATAAAAGAAAGAAACATTTTAAACATTAAAAGTGTTTTATTAAAGTATTTATGGAAAAAAGATGAATATAGCAAATGCTCTGAAATTTCTTGCCTCTACATATAAATTCCTGCTGAAGGGACTATGATTATTTATGATCAGCCTAATTGACTCCTGCTTTAATTACTGGTAGCCAGGGAGTGGGGTTATATTGTATGACCAAATGCCTGGGTTTGGGGAGGCAAGGGAGTGTCTATTGAGTGAGCAGATAACTTTATCTCTGGGTTGTGAGCATGTGGATGATTTTTGCTTTTCTTTCATTTGTGTATGCACTTTTAAGTGTTCTTAATAATCAACATGAATAAATTTAATTGGAAAAATATTTTAAAATATGATTATTTAAATATCCTTAAAATTCAGTTAATTTCTTGTACATTGGAAATAAAATAGGAAAGGAGTTAATGCTCACTGTATGTTTAGTTCCATGGACTCATGGAACATGCATTTGTATTGTTTCTTCAGTGAGTTGATAGCTATATTGAAATATCTGACCCTTGCTTACATTTTATGACTAATGGCATATCCTGGTGAAATTTCTGATTGAAGACAGAGGTCTTGTTTTCACTGTGACACAAGTGCTAATGTGAGATGTGGCAAATATAGGTAAGTTATACATTCAGCATGGACTTTGTATGCATTAAACTTCAAACCATGGATATAGTTGTACAATGACACTCATAAAATGTTTGGGTTTAGTCTACTCTGATTTGTTTATTCTCAATAATTTTAAGGACATTTAAGAGAGTTAGTTCCAAAGCACTTGGAGAAATTAAAGCACTTTGAGAAATTAGTTTCTCCAATTACTATGAAATGGAAGTAAGGTGATAAACACTTAAGATTGTGTTCATAAAATACAAAGATAACAAAGAGAAGTTACATAAGCAATATGTAATAGCTAGATTTTTTTAAATGCCCTTAGCCCATTAAATGACAAAAGCTATTTTTACAAAGAAGTAAAATCTTCCCAATCATTTTCTGAACTAGAGAAAATAATACTAGGGACAACAATAATTGTTAAGTTACACTTATTGGATGCTAACTCTGTACAGATGGATGCTCTATTATGTGTATGGACTCATTTACTTCTCACAAGTATATGGGAGTAGGTACTGTCTAGTGCCCATTTTAGAGCAGAGAGAACTGAGGCACAGAGAAGTAACTAGTCCAAAGTCACACAGCTGGAATAGATGGAGCCAAAATTTAAACCCAGACAATTGGGCTCTAGTTTCTGTGTTATTACCTTTTATGCTACAGTAAATGTAATGAGAAGTGGAGTAATATTTTTAGCCTTGATTTCCCTTTTCAAGTTATTCTAAGTGACTAAACAGCTTGGATTTGAATGTGGGATATTCTAAGATATCTAATTAAAATTTCACTCTTTACCCAAAGTTCACACAAAATTTATTATCAACTTTGCATTGCTGTCCTTTCTTTTATGACATTTTTTTGAATAAGAGTATGATATGTTAGCTTCCCAGGTGGCACTAGTGGTAAAGAACCCGCCTGCCAATGCAGGAGACATAAGAGAGGTGGGATTGATTCCTGGGTCGGAAACATCCCCTGGAGGAGGGACTGGCAATTCATTCCAGTATTCTTGTCTAGAGAATCCCATGGGCAGAGGAGCCTGGTGGGCTACAGTCCATGGGATTGCAAAGAGTTGGACAGACTGAAGTGACTTAGCACCCATGCATGATATGTTAAGTTGTATTTCCGGCCAGGTTAAAATTTCTGGAAAAACTATTCTCCTTAATATTTGTTTGAGAAATTAGATCTGTTGCCAGTAGTTTTAACTATAAACTTTACATGAGAAAACATATTTGTACTTCTGATATCTTTTAAGTTAACCATTAAAGCAATCGTTATATTATAGTAAGATTGTATGCCTATGAGTGAAGGAAAAAGATTATAGAATTTTTTAAGAAAAACTAGGAAAGCACTGGTCTCCAAATTTGGCACTCACTACTATAAATCCTAAAACTAATTAATTGCAGATTCATTCCTACAGATTTATATTTATGCCCTGTTACTGCATTTTAACCACTAATATCATAAAATTTAATAACAAATTCCAAATGACTAATAATAATGCCAAAGCTACCTTTTATAATAAAGGATAAGATAATAAAATCATGCACTGTGAATCTTAAAATCATTAGTGTTTGGTTTAATTAACTGCAGATTACTTTACCAGCTAAACCTTGTCATTTCAGGGAGTCTAATCTTAAATAAACTCAGGCTAATCGGAATTGTTTAATTCAGATAAAAATCAAAATGTATGACAGGAATCTACCTTACATTTTAGTGGAGAGGGTTTGTTATAATGGTAGAGGAAGCACTCTTTGTCTCTTTTATCTAGCATAGTGCTTGCTGCATTTTCCCATATAGCATGTAACACACTTGTGGTTTGTGGATTTGAAAATGTACTTATTTAATATTCTGTGCCCATTTACTCCAGCACATGAGTGCTTGGAACACAGGTGCCGCTTTATAGACATTTTTGAATAGACAAAAATACATGGGTTGATTGATCTTTCCATCTTTTCTGTTAAGAAGAATTTCCAGGTTGGAAATGGTCACACAGAAATAATTAAGAGAAAGCTCAGAAGGGAAGAGAAATTAGAGAGCTAACATAGCTACCTAAAGTGAATGCAAGTCTCCAGGAAGAGACAGATTTAATTTCTAGGTTAAAAAATCAATTTGTATCTGAAGTCCATTCATGCTTCTTGCTAATGTGCCAATTTCATGAAAATATTACATGAAAATTAAAAACATATATAGATATTCTCTGTATATCAAGCAACAAATTTTGAGTTTTCACTTGTGTCCTAGTCTTTGTTACCCCATGGACTGTATAGTACAAGGAATTCTCCAGGCCAGAATACTGGAGTGGGTAGCTTTTCCCTTCTCCTGGGGATCTTCCCAACTCAGGGATCAAACCCAGGTCTCCCGTATTGCAGGCAGATTCTTTACCAGCTGAGCCACCAGGTAAGCCCAAGAATACTGGAATGGGTAGCCTATCCCTTCTCCAGTGGATCTTCCTGACCCAGGAATCCTCCTGTATTGCAGGTGGATTCTTTACCAACTGAGCTTTCAGGGAAGCCCACAGATGGAGGTCCAGGAATTTTGTAAAAATTTCCCAGTCATATCTGAGAATCAATGTAGAGAACAAAGTAGAAGAATCAAGATTCATTTTGTATATATGGAGATCGCAGTAACGCCACGTGATTTAACGAAGTGCTAAAGTATTGTTACTGCTTCACATTTGTCACCAAGTGACTGACTGCATATACCATCCTGATTCAATTACTCCAGTGTTTGAAACAAAAGAGTCCAAGAATTCCAAACTGAGGCAGCAATTTCTATTGTTAGTAAAAATTAAAGATTCTCAAGTTAAGCCTCCTTTTCAACATCAGATTCCCATATCTACAATAGAGGATGTCTGTACATTGTTTCCATTTTTCTTAAGTCCTTATCATCATGAAGATTTCTCAGCATGAAGCTGTTTGATGAATGGCATGCTGAGGAACTTTATATAATATTATAGCCTTGACATACAAATAGAAAGGAAAGTGAGATTTTAGAGTTTTATCTTGTCAAATTTTTTGTAGCAGCTGAAGGACAGACATTTAGGCATGCACTTATTTAGGCATGTTCTTATAACTTCTGGTAATAAAAATTGGGATAGTTCAAGCTTCATAGAACTAACTTGTCACAGATAATAGCACTTACCATTGTCCCCTCACCTCATACCTAAAATTCTATGTTATTTTAAGTTCTAAGACATTTCATATATATCCCTTAATTTCTCCACATAGGATTTCTTTAAATGACATGTCTTATTTTCTATAAAAATAAATCATTATTATAGGAAAGAAGGAAATGTAAGTAGATTGAAGCATAAACCTAAAACAATCAACAACATTAATAGGAAAATGTTCTGGTTGTTGTAATTATAGCATGAGGGTAATAATTTTTCACTTTGGAGTCACAAAATAACAATGATGTAAAGAAGGCAAATGTATTGTGTTTTTAATCAGATAGATATTATAGATTATTGGTTAATCAGTTTGCATAAATATCACTAAACATTTCTAGGTATCAGATATCAAAGCTGTTATGTGACATAATGTTAAGTTGCATGACAGGCTTTCTATGGTTTTGAAAGAGCTGACCAAGTAAGTTTTTCTGTGTCTTTAGAAGACAGTGAGATTTCCCTTGGGTTCAAGTTGTGTCCTGCTTGGATATCATTTATGACATCCATTTATTATTTAGGAATTGTGTAAAAATTATAATAACAACACAAAAATTCTGTTCAGTATTCTTTATATAACACTGCACAGCATCCTACTGTAGAATTGTCATTATCATCTTCACCAATATCACACAATAAAAATGAATGAAATAAATTCAGATGTATTTAATTTAAATGTACTTCTTTTTTTAAAATTTATTTATTTTTTTAAATTGTTTTTGCCATACATTGTCATGATATCACCATGGGTTTACATATGCTTCCCCTCCGGGTCCCCCCTCCCTCCTCCCTCCCCCCCGGGAAATCTCGCTGCACCAGTCCCGAGCATCAATCCTGGGCTGGCGATTGATTAGACACATGACAATTAACATGCTTCAATGCCCTTCTCCCATATCATCCCACCCTTACCCTCATCCACAAAGTCCACGAATCTATTCTATACATCTGCGTTCCTTTTGCTGTCTCGTATGTTGGGTTCTCGTTACCGTCTTTCTAAATTCCATATATATGCGTTAATATACTGTATAAAAATATGGAACGCTTCACGAATTTGCGTGTCATCCTTGCGCAGGGGCCATGCTAATCTTCTCTGTATCGTTCCAATTTTAGTATATGTGCTGCCGAAGCAAGCACTAAATGTACTTCTAAGTGAAAGAAGTCAATCTGAAAAAGCTACCTACTGACGTGACATGACATTCTGAAAGAAGCAAAAGTATGGAGACAGTAATAAAAAACTAGTGATTGCTGGGTTTCAGTGGAAAGGAGGTATGGATAGACCACAGAGGATCGTTAGGGCAGTGAAAATGCTCTTTGTGATGCTCTCATGATATTTGTTCAAATCCATAGACTGTACAACACCAGTGCATGTGTGCATGCTAAGTTACTTTGGTTTGGGTCACGTCTGACTCCTTGCAATGCCATAGATTGTAGCCCTCCAGGTTCCTCTGTCCATGGAATTCTCCAGGCAATAATACTGAAGTGCATTGCCATGCCCTCCTCCAGGGATCTTCCTGACCCAGGGATAGAACCCAGGTCTCTTATTGTCTTCTGCTTTGTCAGGCAGGTTCTTTATCACCTGAACCACCTAGGAAGCCCATACAACACCAATATTGAACCCTAATGTAAATCAGTATCCCCACTGGAGAGGTATATATTTTACAACTGATGAACCTAGGTTTAAACATCATTATCATCTATAATCTATCATTTACTCTAGAGTTCATTAATGTAAGGTGTAGCTTATGGATGATAATCATGTTTCAATGTAGGTTTATCAGTTGTAAAAAATATACTTTCTGGAGTTTGAGGGGAGGATATTGATAATAGGAGAGTCTGTGTATGTGAGGGAGCAAGGATATATGGAACATCTCTGTACTTATGCTTAATTTTGCTGTGGACCTAAAACTGTTCTAAAAATTAATTTATGAAAAAATGAAAAGTAGTATATATGAGTTTTGAATTTAGTTGTAATTTCACTGTTTTCCATGGTGGTAACAAATGATATTTATCTTTGAGACAATAGGCAAGCCCTTTATCTAAATAAAGAAATATCTTTTTCTAAACAGTAGCAAAACACAATAAATTAATTTGTTGTTCTGTTTATAAGGATAATAAGGTAAAACCAAAGATGTCACTCTTTGGTATACTTATACTCTTGTAGTATAAGAACTGTAACCAGGTTAAATACTTACATTGGATTTTTGAAATGTTTTCCCTGTGAAAATAAAAAATATTTTTTCATTTATTTATTAAGATAGACCTTCAATTCAGTCTGCAAGAATAGGTGATGAAGGTCAATGTTCTGTGGCATCACCAGTTGTAGTGACACATATGCTCGCTACCATCTTCAGGACAGACCACGTTCCTGGGAGCAAGCCAACCTGAACCACACTCCCGGAGTTGCCACCATCTTTGCCTACCAGACTCAGCTGAATGAATGTGCTCATGAACATATATATGCGTGGTACCTGCAAGTTGTTCATAAATGGCTCTTTGATTATTAGCTGCATGGCTAGATGCACAACGACCTATGGCATGACACTTATCCACTAATAATGCTCTGTGTTGCATAGTGATTGAAAAATCTATTTCAATCCTGTTTCTTGGGACATTTTGAGTTGTAGAGAGGGTGGTAGAAGTAAGAACTATAAGGATATTGAGGGAGAATCTGACAAGGACCTGGTTTGTAAGTAGGGTACTGTCACTAGAGTGGAAAGCAAGGGTGAGCTGGCTTCTGAGGGGATAAGATGCCCAGAACTGCAGTACTTCTGGTTCATCTAACTTGCAACTGTGTCTTGAATAGTTACAGTCTTCCAGTTCTTCAAAGATTCATAACAATTCCTGGTTTCCTTACTTTCTGGCATTCAGGTAACAAATCTCTATCAGGTGACCCTGGTATTCCCCAATCCTTGTTAGAAAAATCTCGAGCAATGTTTATGCACTGATAAAAATGAAATGAATAAATTAATGCTACTACTATAGCACATGCTCTTTTTAAAAATTTTTATTTATTTTAATTGGAGGCTAATTACTTTCCAATATTGTAGTGGTTCTTGTCATACATCGACATGAATCAGCCACAGGTGCACATGTGTTCCCCATCCACAACCCCCTCCCACCTCCCTCATCATCCTATCCCCCAGGGTCAACCCAGTGCACCAGCCCCGAGCACCCAGTCTCATGCATCAAACCTGGACTGGTGATCACATATGATAATATACCTGTTCCAACGCTATCCTGTCAAATCATCCCACTCTCGCCTTCTCCCACAGAGTCCAAAAGACTGTTCTATACATCTGTGTCTCTTTTCCTGTCTCGCATATAGGGTCATCGTTACCATCTTTCTAAATTCCATATATATGCGTTAGTATACTGTATTGGTGTTTTTCTTTCTGACTTACTTCACTCTGTATAATAGGCTCCAGTTTCATCCACCTCATTAGAACTGATTCAAATGCATTCCTTTTAATGGCTGAGTAATAGTCCATTGTGTATATGTACCATGGCTTCCTTATCCATTTTTCTTCCAGTGGGCATCTAGGTTGCTTCCATGTCCTGCCTATTGTAAACAGTGCTACGATGAACATTGGGGTACACGTATCTCTTTCAGTTCTGGTTTCCTCGATATGTATGCCCAGCAGTGGGATTTCTGGGTCATATGGCAGTTCTATTTCCAGTTTTTTAAGGAATATCCACACTGTTTTCCATAGTGCCTGTCCTAGTTTGCTTTCCCACCAACAGTGTAAGAGGGTTCCCTTTTCTCCACACCCTCTCCAGCATTTATTGCTTGTAGACTTTTGGATAGCAGCCATTCTGACTGGCATGAAATGGTACCTCATTGTGTTTTGATTTGCATTTCTCTGATAATGAGTGATGTTGAGCATCTTTTCATGTGTTTGTTAGCCATCTGTATGTCTTCTTTGGAGAAATGTCTGTTTAGTTCTTTGGCCCACTTTTTGATTGGGTTGTTTATTTTTCTGGAATGGAGCTGCAGCAGTTGCTTGTATATTTTTGAGATTAATTCTTTGTCAGTTGCTTCGTTTGCTGTTATTTTCTCCTATTCTGCATGCTGACTTTTCACCTTGCTTATAGTTTCCTTTGTTGTGCAAAAGCTTTTAAGTTTAATTAGGTCCCATTTGTATATTTTGGCTTTTATTTCCATTACTCTGGGAGGTGGGTCATAGAGGATCCTGCTGTGATTTATGTCAGAGTGTTTTGCCTATGTTTTCCTCTAGGAGTTTTATGGTTTCTGGTCTTACACTTAGATCTTTAAACCATTTTGAGTTTATTTTTGTGTATGGTGTTAGAAAGTGTTCTAGTTTCATTCTTTTACAAGTGGTTGACCAGTTTTCCCAGCACCACTTGTTAAAGAGATTGTCTTTTCTCCATTGTATAGTCTTGCCTCTTTTGTCAAAGATAAGGTGTCCATAGATGTGTGGATTTATCTCTGGGCTTTCTATTTTGTTCCCCTGATCTATATTTCTGTTTTTGTAGCACATACTCTTCATCAAGCCAATCTCACCCCATATCATTAACATTTAGCTTTATACTATTTCTAATGGTGTACAGTCATCAATGATTGTATGTTTTTGCCAAAATCATGTGAGTAGTGTGGAATGCTATTGATTGAAATATCAGATTTCTTTATGAGCATGCATCTTTTAAAAAATATTACAAAGAAAACTAAAAAGGACATCTCAAGAAGGGATTTTAGGATCTAAATTAGAATAGTTATTATTCTACTTAAAGTATATTTTTAAAGAATTATTTCTTGGCAATTTGAATAAACTTAAGTTAGACAAATATGTCATTTTCTCCATGGTCTCTGCCTAACTGAAGATTAAATACTTTTGCAAACCTTCAGCATATATGCAGTTAAAATTTCCTGTTGCCACAAGAATGACTGAGCAGAAACACATAAGTATGCAAAATGGTTTTGAAAGTGCCTCTAAGTTTTAATTGTTGTTTTAGGACTGACATTTCAACCCACTCAGACAGTTAAGTAACAGAAGAAATAAAAGAAAATCATCATCTGAATCATCTATGTGTATTGTGGCTATTCTCAGTGATCCAGTGTGCAGTTTCTGTAGCTCATATTAGTTAGAAAAATACCTTAACTCTGTTCAAATTGAACAAATATGGGTTCTCTTGCATGCACTTTATTCCCTTTCTTATGTTCCCTGTACCATATACTCCTGTCCTCATCCTCTTTCCTGGAAAATGTCTTTAATGTATTGAATGTAGAATATAATCACCTACTGTGTTTAGTGTCCTGAGGGCATCCCAGGGGCTTGAGAAAATCACTTTCTCTGTGCACATGGGAAGAAAAATTCAAAATAAAATAGATGAATCCATTCAATTATGCAGATGTATTTTGTCTCCTAGACAAAGCTAGCTTTCTTCAGTATCTAAGATGTACTTGAGCTGTAGAAGAATCTAGATCTATTTTTGATAAAAGATGCTAGACAGATGCTTTAATTTGTTTTAGTTTGTTTATAAATTCAATTTAGATAGACCTGGTTAACATGGGAATTTTAAAAATATGTATACTTTCCCTAACTTATACCACTCTGTGGATTTCAAAGCATCTTGCAAATATAGCTTTAATTCACACACCCAGGTCTGTTACACACTTGTTTTATGAGGTAAAAGCAAAATGAAAAATAAAAACCTTACAAATTTATAAAGATTAGAAATATGCTGGCATTTTCACTGTAGGGTAGGGAGCACTCTAAAGTCAAGAATTTCATAAAAGCAATGAGAAAATTTTAAATTCAGGAAAGTGAGAAGACAGTCAATAAAGCATTACTGCCATTTTCTTAAGTTCAGCCTTCTTTCTTTTAAGTCCTGAGTATATGAAGTAGTATATTTAGTTAGATTAAAATCCTGAAAATACTATGCATAGCTATAATCCTGACTGCTTCACTATTCTTTTTACTGACTCAAGTTGTTTTCAGATATTTACTCAGTAAAAAATAATACTTCATGTATAAATAACATTTACCAGGAGAAATTTTTATTTGCTCCAATAATATTAAAAATGTTTTATACTTCCTTTTAAATATTTGCAAAGCCTACAGTATATTCAATATATGTTCTCAGCTATGCTTTTTGGATTCTGTCCAGCAGTTATTGGAAGTTGGAACTTGACATCAAACAGAAAATATTGCCTTACTGCACTGACAGATTGCTGTTTTGTCTACTGAAATTCTATACGCATAAGAATTAAAGAATTATTTTAAAATTCTTTATAACACTCAAGACATTTATTTTGAAATACTGTCATCTCTCAAGATGTGAAGCATATTCCATCTCCAATTACAGTAAAAATACTAGCCTTTTATCAGAATCAAATGTCAACTTTTTCTGGAGATTTATGATATTCAGATTATGATTAGAGAAAAAAAGATCTTCATAAGCTGGAGATATGATTAAGGGTAAGTGTTCTGGAGCACCCAGAAAATTATGCCACCTAATTAGACATAAAATTAATTTTCATAAACATTTTCCAAAGAAAATCTCATGTTTAACTTATTGCACGTGCAGTAATAGCTATGTATCCATTCTTGCTCTTATGACATGTACTTATTAAACTGTAGACCATCTGGCTTTCAATAAAGTGACTATCCTTGGGTCATAAGCCAGAAAACAATTCTTAGTATCATTAGATAAGCTACCTCAGTTTGTTTTCAAAATAAGTAAAGTATAAATAATCATGTCATTACCTTACATCATTATTGATATGTTCACACTGGAGTAGAACAGGAGGAAACCTAAGAACATTCATAATCCTGAGATGACAAAGTTATGAAATGACAGAGATTTAACTCTCTACAGCAAGTTCATGAGAACTCAGAAGCACTACAAACATAATAAAGTTTTTTCAAAGTATCTCAAGTGTTATTATATATTTGGGCTGAAATATTGAATAAATGCAAAGAAATAGGGGTCTATTATTATTGCAGGGAGTCCACTGCTCATGCACCTGTTTTTACATCAGAGACAAATTGCTAGATAAAGAAAAGGATTTTGGTTTTATTGAAAGCATATCATGTCCCACAACTGATGTCTATACAATTCCTTTTTTCCTTGGTATTTATCTCTTCCTTCTTATAATAAGCACTTTTATATCTCGGTACGTTTGAGTCTATAACAGTGATCAGTAAGAAAATCCATCATAGGAAATTGGCCAAAGGATTTCATAGAATAAAATTTTATCTTTTGAAGTAGTTTTGTCGATGTACACTTGGATATACTTGGATGCAATCTCAAAAACGACAGAATGATCTCTGTTCGTTTACAAGGCAAGCCATTCAGTATTACAGTAATCCAAGTCTATGCCCCAACCAGTAATGCTGAAGAAACTGAAGTTGAACGGTTCTAAGAAGACCTACAAGACCTTCTAGAACTAACATCCAAAAGATGTTCTTTTCATTTTAGGGGACTGGGATGCAAAAGTAGTAAGTCAAGAGATACCTGGAGTAACAGGAAAATTTCGCCTTGGAGTACAGAATGAAGCAGGGCAAACCTGACAGAGTTTTGCTGAGAAAACACTGGTCACAGCAAACACCCTCTTCCAACAACACAAGAGGAGACTCTACACATGGACATCACCAGATGGTCAACACCAAAATCAGAGTGATTTTATTTTTTGCAGCCAAAGATGGAGAATCTCTATACAGTTAGCAAAACAAGACTGAGAGATGACTGTGGCTCAGATCATGAATTCCTTATTGCCAAATTCAGACTTAAATTGAAGAAAGTGGGGAAAATCACTAGACTATTCAGGTATGACCTCAATCAAATCACTTACAATTATACAGTGGAAGTGAGAAATAGATTCAGGGATTAGATCTGATAGGCAAAATGCCTAGAGAACTATGGATGGAAGTTCATGATATTGTACAGGAGGCAATGATCAAAACCATCCCCAAGAAAAAGAAGTGGAAAAAGGCAAGATGGTTGTCTGAGGAGGTCTTACAAATAGCTGAGAAAAGGAAAGATGCAAAAAGTAAAGGAGAAAAGGAAAGACAAACCCATTTGAATTCAGAGCTCCAAAGAATAGCAAAGAGAGATAAGAAAGCCTTCTTCAGTGATCAATGCAAAGAAATAAAACAACAGAATGGAGAAAGACTAGAGATCTCTTCAAGAAAATTAGAGATACCAAGGGAACATTTCATGCAAAGATGGGCTCAATAAAGGACAGAAATTGTATGGACTTAACAGAAGAAGAAAATATTAAGAAGAGGTGGCAAGAATACACAGAAGAACTATACAAAAAATATCTTAATTACCTAGATAACCAGATGGTATGATCACTCACCTAGAGCCAGACATCCTGGAATGTGAAGTCAAGTGGGCCTTATCAAGCATCACTAAGAACAAAGCTAGTGGAGATGATGGAATTCCAGTTGAGCTATTTCAACTCCTAAAAGATGATGCTGTTAAAGTGCTGCACTTGGTAATGCCAGCAAATTTGGAAAACTGGAAAAGGTGAGTTTTCATTCCAATCCCAAAGAAAGCCTATGCTAAAGAATGCTCAAACTACCACACAATTGAACTCATCTCACACGTTAGTGAAGTAATGATTAAAATTCTCCAAGCCAGTCTTCAACAGTACATGAATCATGTATTTCCAGATGTTCAAGTTGGATTTAGAAAAGGCAGAGGAACAAGAGATCAAATTGCCAACATCTATTGGATCATTGAAAAAGCACAAGAGTTCCAAAAAAAAACCATCTACTTCTGCTTTATTGACTTCTCCAAAGCCTTTGACCCTGTGGATCAAAACAAACTGTGGGGAGGGGAACTAAGATGGCGGAGGAATAGGACGGGGAGACCACTCTCTCCCCAATAAATACACCAAAAGAACTTTTAAAGGCCCCACAAACTCCATAAAACAGGACCTAAATGCTGGCAGAGGACATCGGGCATCTGAAGGGACGGCCCATTGCCGAGGAGAGGAGGTAGGACAAAAGAAAAAAAAAAAGTAAAGGGAGAGACAAAGAGTTGGGGGCGGGGATCTGTCCCAGAAGGGGAGTCTGGAATAAAGAGGAAAAAAAAAAGAGGAGAAAGGTTTCCGAATACCAGGGAGCATTCTCTCAGGCGGATATGCGGTGAATCTTGGAGAGCAAGATAGCTGGGAGTAAAAGCAGATTAATAATTAAGCCCTGCAAGCTACGTCTCTGGCTGGAAGGCACAGGGAAGCGGCGGCCGGATGCCCCACCCCCCACTAGCCAAAGCGGACTGCTCAGGGAGGGGCGGGCCGCGCGCTCAGGGAACAGAGCAGCCTGAGCGACCCAACCCAGGGGCTAACCGGAGATAGACTGAGAAGTAGCTTTCCCCAGGAAGAGCCCCCCTGCCAGGCCCGCGCACAGAACAAAGGGAGTTGTGGAGTCGGCAGAGAGGCGGCTGGCCGGGTGGCACAGAACAAAGGGCAATGAGGAGTCAGCAGAGAGGCAGCCGGCCGAGTGGAGCTGGGCAACTGCAGGCTGTGGACCGGCCCAGCCCCCGCCCGAGTGCAGCAGGCATAACCCAGCCCCGGTGAGGCTTCCGCGGCCAAATTGCGAGCAGAGCTAGGTGTTAACCAAGACTTCTGGGGATTCTGGACTGATCGGCGCTCTACACACCTAAGAAGGCGTACTTAGCTGCACTTGGAGAAAACCGAGCGGTTGGGCCGGGGGAGGGGAGAAGCTGCACTCCCCAACTGCGCCGGGCAGACGACAGAGAGCCTGAGCAGAGGGGGTGGGGGAAGCACACTCACCAGGAGTGGGGCAAACCCAAGAGCGCTGAATAGACACTTAAAAGACCAGCAAACAGAAGACGCTTAAGCTAGCAGAGGGAACAGCTTTGGAACTGACAGGAGTAGCAGATTAAATCCCTGCAGGTGGCGCAGAATGCATAGAAAGGAGTCTATAGACCATGAGAAGTACAAGTCGGACCAAGGAATTATCTGAAAATGAACTGACCCCTCGCTGTACGAATCAGCACCAGAGAAAGCCTTAGTTATAACTGTACTAGGAACATCTTTTAAATTTTTAAAACTTTTTTATACTTTTTTTTTTAGAATTTTTAAGTCCCCTATAACCTTGTTATTTTCTTTTTCTTTCTTTCTTTCTTTTCCTTTATTTTTATTTTCCCTTTTTTTTTTAAAATCTCCTCTTTCTCCCTTATTGTATTCTCCATCCTATCTCCTTTCTTACCTTTTATAACTCCACTTTATCCCCCTTTTTAAATTTTTTTAATTGATTTTTTTTTATTTTCTTCTTTATCATTCTTTCTTTCTTTTTTTCGTAATAGTATTTTTGAGAATCCAGTCTTTACTCTAGATTTTTAATCTTTGCTTATTAGTATTTAGTATCAACTTTGTACCTTTAAGGATCCAAGCTCCAGTACCCATTGCTACCTGGGAGTGAGATCATTGGCTTGACTGCTCTCTCCCCATTCTTGTCTCTCCTCTTTTTTTTTTCTTCTTTATCTTTCTTTCTTTCTTTTTCTTTGTAATAGTATTTTTGAGAATCCTGTCCTTACTCTAGATTTTTAATCTTTGCTTATTAGTATTTGGTATCAAGTTTGTACCTTTAAGGATCCAAGCTCCAGTACCCATTGTTACCTGGGAGTGAGATCATTGGCTTGACTGCTCTCTCCCCATTCTTGTCTTTCCTTTTTTTTTTTCTCTTTTCTTCTCCTACCAAGACACCTTCAACGTCCCCTTCCCCTGTATATTCTCTATCCAACTCTGGGACTCTGCTTGAGTGTTACGAGCTGTGAAGAACACTGAAATAACTGACCACTGGCGGGATCTGTCTCTGTCCATCTGACTCTCTCTTTTCTCTCTCTGGTCAATTCTGTCTCCTCCCACTCTCTTCACATTTCGGTATAACTCTGTGAACATCTCCAAGGGGTCCAGGCTCTGGAGGGCACACAGGGGAGCAATCACTGGCCACTTCACTCTCTCACCATCTGATTCCTCTCTTCTCCTTCTGGTCCATGCCATGTAACTCTATGTACCCGACAGGGTGTCCCTCACTGTGAAGAAACTTCTCATCACTAAACTAGAGGTTCTGCCACCATCAGTGCAGAGATAAAAGAGCCCTAAAGCTACTGGAAGACAGGAGGCTAAACCCAGACCCTGAGAATTCCAGAAAACTGGATCCAAGAGTTAATTAATCGATAGGAACTCATCAAACTCCTCCATACCAAAACTGAAACTAACCAACCCCCAAGGGCCAACAAGCTCCAGAGTAAGATATACCAAGCAAATTCTCCAGCAACGCAGGAACACTGCCTGGAGCTTCAATACACAGGTTGCCCAAGGTCACACGAAGTCCATCGACACCTCAAATCTCTTTACTGGACACTCCATTGTTAGTTACAGTGAGGAAACCCAGATCCACCCACCAGAACACCACACAAGCTTTCCCATCCAGGAAACTTCTACAAACCACACATCCAACCCCTCCCATAGTGAGGAACCCCCACAATAAAGGGACAACACAGCAAAATAAACAAGATGAAAAGGCAGAGAAATACCCAGCAAGTAAAGGAACAGGATAAATATCCCCTAGACCAAACAAAAGACGAAGAGATAGGATGTCTACCTGACAAAGAATTCCGAATAATGATAGTGAAAATGATCCAAAACCTGGAAAATAAGTTGGACTTGCAGTTCAATAACCTGCAGGCAAGGATTGAGAAGATGCAGGTAAGCTTTAACAAGGACTTAGAAGAAATGAAAAAGAGTCAAAATACAATAAATAATGCAATAAATGAGATCAAAAACA
>ML660197.1:33174731-33234250 GCA_007570785.1 Antilocapra americana
CAAATCAAAACCACAATGAGGTATTACTTTACACCAGTCAGAATGGCAGTAATCCAAAAATCTACAAGTAATAAATGCTGGAGAGGATGTGGCGAAAAGGGAACTCTCTTACACTGTTGGTGGGAATGCAAACTAGTACAGCCTCTATGGAAAACAGTGTGGAGGTTCCTTAAAAAGCTGCAAATAGTCCTGCCATATGACCCGGCAATCCCACTGCTGGGCATATACACCGAGGAAACCAGAATTGAAAGAGCCACGTGTACCCCAATGTTCATCGCTGCATTGTTTACAATAGCCAGGACATGGAAGCAACCTAGATGCCCATCAACTGACCAATGGATAAGAAAGCTGTGGTACATATACACAATGGAATATTACTCAGCATTAAAAAAAAATTCATTTGAAGCAGTTCTACTCAGATGGATGAAACTGGAGCCCATTATCCAGAGTGAAGTAAGCCAGATACAAAAACAACAATACAGTATATTAACACATATATATGGAATTTAATAAGATGGTAATGAGAACCCAACATGCGAGACAGCAAAAGGAACGCAGATGTATAGAATAGACTCTTGGACTCTGTGGATGAGGGTAAGGGTGGGATGATATGGGAGAAGGGCATTGAAACAAGTTTATTATCATATGTCTAATCAATCGCCGGCCCAGGATTGATGCTCGGGGCTCGTTCAGCGAGATTTCCCGGGGGGAAGGGAGGAGGGAGGGGGGTTCTGGAGGGGGAGCATATGTAAACCCACGGTGATATCATGACATTGTATGGCAAAAACAATTAAAAATAAAATGAAAAAAAAACTGTGGAAAATTCTGAAAGAGATGGGCATACTAGACCACCTGATCTGCCTCTTGAGAAATCTGTATGTTGGCTTATTTTGAAAACAAACTGAGGTAGCTTATCTAATGATATTAAGAATTGGACTCTGGCTTATGACCCAAGGATAGTCACTTTACTGAAAGCCAACATACAGGTCAAGAAGCAACAGTTAGAACTGGACATGGAGCAACAGACTGGTTCCAAATAGGGAAAGGAATATGTCAAGGCTGTATATTATCACCATGCTTATTTAACTTCTATGCAGAGTACATCATGAGAAATGCTGGGCTGTGTGAAGCGCAGGCTGGAATCAAGATAGCCAGGAGAAATATTAATAACCTCAGATATGCAGATGACACCACCTTTATGGCAGAAAGTGAAGAAGAACTAAAGAGCCTCTTGATGAAAGTAAAAGAGGAGAGTGAAAAAGTTGGCTTAAAGCTCAACATTCAGAAAACTAAGATCATGATATTGGGTCCCATCACTTCATGGCAAATAGATGGGGAACAATGGAAACAGTAAGAGACTTTATTTTGTTGGGCTCCAAAATCACTGCAGATGGTGACTGCAGCCATGAAATTAAAAGATGCTTGCTCCTTGGAAGAAAAGCTGTGACCAACCTAGACAGCATATTAAAAAGCAGAGTCATTACTTTGCCAACAAAGGTCTGCCTACCAAAGCTATGGTTTTTCCAGTAGTCATGTATGGATGTGAGAGTTGGACTTTAAAGAAAACTGAGTGCCAAGGTAGTGATGCTTTTAAATTGTGGTGTTGGAGAAGACTCTTAAGAGTCTTGGACTGCAAGGAGACCCAAACAGTCCATTCTAAAGAAAATTAGTCTTGAATATTCATTGGAAGGACTGATGCTGAAGCTGAAACTCCAACATTTTGGTCACCTGATGTGAAGAACTGAATCATTGGGAAAGACCCTGATGCTGGGAAAGATTGAAGGTGGGAGGAGAAGGGGATGACAGAGGATGAGATGGTTGGATGGCGTATCTGACTCAATGGACATGAGTTTGAGTAAGCTCCTGGAACTGGTGAATTAGACAAGAAAGCCTGGCGTGCTGTAGTCCATGGGGGTCACAAAGAGTCAGACACAACTGAGTGACGTAACTGAACTGAAGTGTTGATATATAAACTGTTTACCTTTCTTTGAACTTGAAATACATTTGGCTTTGTGGCCGTTTTTCTGTGATACGTAGGTAGCCTTCTATGAAATAATCGTCTTGAATATTTAATGAGATGTGATGATGAAACTACAAATACTGCTAAAGGAATAACAATGCTTTCTCAGGACAAGAAGGATGGAATTGCTTTCTGTAAGGAATTGATTTATATTCACTTTAAGGACAAACATCAGACTGCCTTCTGAAGCACCACATTTTCAATGAAGTCTTAATCTGAAAAGAGGTCACATTCTATTTTCTGTATCAGTTTTACAAATCTAAAATTGTTTGTTTTATTTATCATAAGCAAATTGCATGCCAAATAAATGCTGAGAATTTATGATTGATAATCTTCTAGGCAAAATGAATCTTGATGGTTCCTGTAATTACCTAGCAGTAACTTTTTATTCTTTTTCTGAGGAGAGACATTGTTCCATATAATCAGATAATATTTTGACAGCCTATAGTTCAGAACTAGCCAATAATTGGAAAGTATAATTTATTGAAGATCAAAATACATAGATTCATAGGAAACTGATTCCAGTTATAATGTCTAACTCTTCCATGTAGATATACCTATCTTCTAATTTATTCTTCTTAAATCACTGTCCCAATGTGCTGCCCTCACTTCTTCAGTGTGTGCCCACATGTTAAGTCACTTTAGTTGTGCTAGACTCTTTTCGACCCCATGGACTGTAGCCTGCTAGACTCGTCTGTCTATGGGATTCTCCAGGCAAGAATTCTGGAGTGGTTTACCATGCCCTCCTCCAGGGCATCTTCCTGATCCAGAGATTGAACTGATGTCTCCTATGTCTCCTGCATTGCAGGCAGATTCCTCACCCATTGAGCCACCTGGGAAGCCCCTCTAAATGTATAAATGGACATTATATATTTGGACCATAGTAAAGGAAAATTTGATTCACTCATTAAACCTTTGTTTTTAGTGACATTTGAAAAGCAGTCTTTTCCTATAGCAACATTTTAAAATACAGAATAAATGCATTTCTCAAAAGAAATCAATAGTTATGCCAATCCTAGGGACTTTGATATGTGTTACTCTTGATAAAATATCTTTTAAAACAGACCTTTTTTTAAAGAAAATTTTTAGATTTACAGTAAAATTCAGTGGAAGGTACAGAAGTTTCACCATACTCCAAACAGGCATAGCCTCTTTCATTATCAACATACCCCACAAGAATGGTACAGTTTTTACAACTGATGAATTTACATTGGCATATAATTATCATCCCAAATTCACATTTTATATTAGGGTCCATTCTTGATGTTGTATATTCTACTGGTTTGGACAAAGTTATAATGACATGTATCCACCATTATAATATCATACACAAGAGTTCCACTGCCCTAAAAATCCTCTGTTCTCCACCTATTATTCACACATCCCCTCCCTAACCCTGGAAATCACTGATGTTTTTACTGTCCTCACAGTTTTAGTGTTTCCCACATGCTATATATTAGAATCATAGAATACAGCCTTTTTAGATTGGCTTCTTCCACTTAGTAATATGCTTGTTTGTTTCCTGCTTATCTTTCCCTGGCTTGATAGCTCATTTCACTTTAGTCCTGAATACTATTCCATTATTTAAATGTACCACAGTCTGTCCATTCACCTACTGAGGGACAGTTTTGTTTTGTTGCTTCCAAGTTTTGACTTTATGAATACAGTTGTTATAAATATTTGTTTGTAAGCTTTTGTGTGTACATAAAATTTACATCTTCTTTGGGTTAATACTAAGGAGTATGATTGCTGGATCACATGATAAAAGTATGTTTAGTTTCATAAGAAACTGCATACTTGTCTTCTAAAATGGTTGCACCATTTTTACCCCAATAACAATGAATGAGAATTTCTATTGCTTTGTCACCACCAGTTTTTGCTGTTGTCAATGTTTTGGATTTTGGCCACTCTGTCAGGTGTGTACTGGTATTTCACTGTTTTAATTCATATTTCCTTGGTGACATGACGTGAAATATCTTTTCGTATGCTTATTTTACCATCTGTATAACTTATTTGGTGGGAATATGTTAAGTTCTCTGGCTCATTTGATCAGTTGTGTTATTTTCTTATTGTTGAGTTTTAAGAGGTCTTGTATATTTTAGATAACAGTCCTCTATTAGATGTGTCTGTATCTATTGCAAAAGTTTTCTTCAAGTCAGTGACTTGTCTTTTCATTCTCTGGACTTTGTCTTACATAGGATAAAATTTTTAATTTTAATGAAGCCCAATTTATCAATTCCTTCTTTCTTAGATTATATCTTTGATGTTACATCTACAAAGTCATTGCCAAAGCCAACATCTCGATTTTCTATGTGTTTTATAGTGTTGTGTTTTATGTCTTATTTAGTAATCCATTCTGAAGAAATTTTTGAGAGGCCTAAAGTCGATGTCTAGATTTATTTATTTTTTTGCGTGTAGATGTCCCATGAGCACTGGTAAAAAACAAAAAATAGAAGATCATTAAGTAATCTTCTATTTCTTTTAATAGTTCACAAATGGAGGATAATTCATATGATTTGCATATATACACTACACAATTTTATTAAGTGTCTCTAACATATTTTCCACAGCTTAATTCAGAAAAGAAAGATAAATAAAATTTGAGTAAGGATGACACAGTGGAATGCTGCAATAAGGGAAATAGCTTTTGTTCTTAAATTTCATTAAATATCTGGAGCATCAACCACCATAATAAAAACCTAGCTAAAGTGCTTCCTGGCTCAGATGGTGAAGAATCTGCTTACAATGCAGGAGACCCAGGTTCCATCCAGGGGATCTTCCCAAACCACTCCAGTATTCTTGCCTGGAGAAGGCAATGGACAGAGGAGCAGCCTACAGTCAGCTACTGTCTGGCAGCCTACAGTCCATGGGGTCGCAAAGAGTCAGACACAACTGAGTGACTAACACGTAAACACAAAGTACTTCTTTAATAGATATGAGATTAAAACTTATCTATGCCTAAGTTCAGTATTTTAGGCCACATGTTGACAACATTACACTATAATATTGAAGCAAAAATAAAAGTGAAAGTATTAGAGTCACATTTAACTCTTTGTGACCCCATGGACTGTAACTCACCAGGTTCCTCTGTCCATGGGATTCTTTAGTCAAGAATACTGAGGTGGGTAGCTATTTCCTTCTCTAGGGGATCTTCTTGACCTAGGTATCAAACCCAGATCTCCTGCCTTAGCAGGCAGATTTTTTACCATCTGAGCCACCAGGGAAGGGCAATGCTAACATGATTCCAGAAGGGGATAATCAGAGAATTGTAGAACTGTTAAGACTTGAGCCCAGAGCCACAGCTGGAGAATTCCCCTGGCCCCAGAAACATGTCCAGCTGTCCTCAGCCTTTCTGGCACCAGGGACTGGTTTCATGGGAGACAATTTTTCCATGGATGAAGGAGGTGGGGTAGTTTTGTGGGCATGCATGCACGCTAAGTTGCTTCAGTCGTGTCCGACTCTGTGAGACCCTATGGATGGCAGCCCACCAGGCCCCTCTGTCCACAGGATTCTCCGGGCAAGAACACTGGAGTGGGTTGCTACTTCCTTCTCTGGGATAGTTTTGGGATGATTCAAATGCTTTACATTATCGAGAATTTTATTTCTATTATTATTATTATTATTATTACATCAGCTGTACCTCAGATCATCAGGCATTAGATGCCAGAGGTCGGGGACCCCTGCTTCAACCACACTGTCCGGGTTCTTGGAGGCTGGTGGTCAGCAGGCATCTACACAGAAGGGAACCTTCAGACACTCTGGGAGGAGCCAGAGTAGCCCTAGAGACAGGTTGGGTGGAGCTGGGACAGAAAGGAGGGAGGCAGAGGCGGTGTGAGTTGGAGATGGCAGGAGCAGTGTCCTGGATGCGCTGATCTTGATACCCCCTGAGCTGCACGGCAGCGACTCTGAGGAGGAGCGGAAGCACCTCCTAGCCCCTCCTGCAGCTGCAGAAGTCAAAGCCCCCAGGTTGTCAATGGCTGTACCTGGAGGTGCGGACACGCACTAGTCAGGAGCCGACACGCTGCAGGACTGAGATTCTAGCGGGTGCGGGGCGCAGGCAGCCTGGCGCCCGGCACCCCCGGCGATGACCGCCAAACCTCCCCGTCCAGCTGACGGCGCTCCAGTTCACAAACTTGCTTGCTCACCTTACGAGTATGGTGTTTTCCCGGGACTCCGTGGAGAGCGTTCCCTTTCCTTCCTCGGGCTGGTCCAGGCTTGGCTGGAATCCAGGTACGAGCCCCTGGCCCCCAGTTCCTCTGAGCCTCTCGCCAGGACTCCGCATTAGAGAGACGGAATACAAGGCGCGAGCCGGCACTCAGGCTGACACATCCATGCAGTAACACACAAAGGGAGGGAAGAATTGTCAGCGACGGTAGTGAAGAGTTTTGATTTCGTAAAGTAACTATATATATCAGTTTAGACAATGTGTGGATTATTTCACAGTGGTACCTCTGCGATATGAAAATGACCATTCATCTGTAGATCTACTGAACCAAATAAGTTTAAGATTTACACTCAGCTTTTAGTTACTTTTTATTTTAACCTCTGTATGGTAGGGGGCGCGCTGAGACCGTCTGATGAAAGTTTAAGGCGCATGTTTCATTACTGATTCGTGAAATAATGCAGTACACTGGCTTTCAGATGACTAGACAAAAGTTCAGTTATTCCCCAATACAGTTCCCCTTTAAACTACCGGTCAGTCAAAATAAGTAATTCCTACTAAAGAAAAGCATCTCTGAGTTCTTTGACTTTAACCAGTGTGTTCAGAGGTATAAAATAGACTGGTTCTAGAGTCTAGCCTCTTTCGTTGCATGCGATAGCTAACTAAATGAGTAACTCATGTTGAATGTAAATTGATCTCGTAATTTACCGTGAATATTGCCGCTGAGTTAGTAGGAGGAATATGAGTGTACAGGAATCTATCTTTAAAGACTTTGGTACTAAATTTGCATGACACTGGTACAAAAACAGATCCTTAAACCCTTTCTTTGTCATGGGTTACTACAGTAAAATACTTAAAAACATTACTTGCTTATAAATGGTACAAATGAACTATAACGATGTAAATTCTCCAGAAGTGTTCCAATTTCCTTTTTCTAAGGTAATAGAGAATTGCAGTTTTGTTGAGCAAAGAGAAAAATCACTGCAGGATTATATGTACGATATTTGTATTTATAACCTCAATTAACATCTAGTTTTAAATAATCAAACTATAGTGGAAAATTTGTTATTTTTCCAAGTATTTTCCAAAAATTGTCATTTTTCAAAGTAACTTTAAACTGATGAGAATTTATGAGAATCATATAAAATGGTGATTTATGATGATATATGAAAGGGGACCAAGTATTTGATACTTCAAAAATTCTAAACGCTAAATGAAATTGATGTTTACACATAACATTTTTTTTGACCTTCAGGTTCTTAATTATTAAAACATTGTCATTAGACCAATCTGTTCAACTCCACAATTCTCAGGCTCAATTTTGAGTTATGGTTGTTCTGATATTTCACTTACTTATCTGAAGATATTATGCCATTTGAATATTCAATATTTATTCGCTATTTTTATTAGTATACATATGATAGTATTTTTGAAAGACAGTGTATTACAATACATAGTTAATGCTGCTAATTAAATAGGCTCAAAGTTAATCGAACATACTATTTTAAAGGTTCAAGAGAAAGTCATTCACTTTCTTCTGCTAGGGCATAACAAATGTTTAACATGCATTAAATAGTGACTATTAATGTTAAGATATTATAGCAGTTTAGGAAAGAGTGAGATGAAGAAGAATGAATGAAGAGAAAAACTGTTCAATTTTGGATAAGATGTTTGTGTAGCCTCCTTGAAGAAGCCTAAGCAGGCTGAATACTTTGATGCAGGGTTTTAGAAAAAGGACTGGATTCATGGTGCAGATTTAAGGTCTTAATTCAATGAGAGCTAAAACTCCATATGTAAATAAATTTATTTAAGAAGAGCTTAGTAAGAAAAGTCTGAGTAACCAAATTCGTTCTTTTGAAGAAACATGCAGACTAAAATTCTATTTGAATTTGCAAAATTTCATTTAAAATTACAGCGTAGTTTATTTTTAGCATATGTAAATAGTGACCAGGTGACTAACACTTCACACAAATAAGTTATATTGGCATCTTACTCCAGATTTTGGATTTCCCTGGTGGTTCAGTGGTAAAGAATCTTCCTGAAGTGCAAGAGGCGAGGGAGGGTTCAATCCCTGGTCAGGAAGCTACCTTGGAGAAGGAAATGGCAACCCACTCCAGTATTCTTGTCTGGGAAATCCCATGGACAGAGGAGCCTGGTGGGCCACATTCCATGGGGTCATAAGAGTTGGACATGACTTAGCAGCTAACCTACACCATCACCACTCCAGATTTTGGGCTGAAGGCAAAACTGCTTCTTCATAACTGGGACTGACACCTAGTAGATGCTCATCAAATGTTGGATGACGTCTGTATGACTGAAGTTATCAAAGCCATTATACAATTCAACTTGACAGTTCTCAGCCAACAAGTCAGACATTTTTGATAAAGTACAAATCAGTCACTTACATTACTAATGTGGTTGAATTGACTCTGTTTCCTATAGAAGAGAGTTTTTTTTAATTACTTATATTTACCATGTATTTGGGTGGCCTTGAGTTGTATATGAGCATGCCTATTTTTCTGTCTATAGTAAAAGAGAATGTGGTTTCTAGTTTTAGAAAGATACACATATTATGAGTTTCAAAATGTAACTTCTAGTCTCATCACACATTCTGGCAGTTTATTCTCTGGATGAATAATATCTGCAAGATAAAAGTTCTTAAAAGCCTTTGGTTGTCATGTGTACAAAACTTCAGTGCATTTTTTTTTACATTGAATGACATGGCCTAGAGCTATCTGAAAGCCTAAAGAAATCTCAAGCGAAAACAATCTTTGCAAAATCCTCTGGTACTTTCTGCAGGCTAAAAAATATCTACTAAATCAGTTCCAAGTACATCAGATCATGCCGTTACCCAGCAGACTGGTAATATTAGTCATGGCATTCTGTTTGTAGGCCTATGGTTTTTGGGACCACACGTGGAAGTTGTTACATAGTTACTTATATCACAGATGTTTGAGAATGTATCATTCCTCTTAAATTACTTGCTGGTTATATCCTTCTCTTGTTTATCTACCTTTTTCCATAGTGCCCATGGAGAGAGATCTGCTGTGTCTTTGTTGAAAGAGTGAACTCTATAGCCCTTGCTAATGTACCAGCAGAATTTTGTCTGGAATGTAGGTAAACATGGATAAAAGATTCTCTCACTTAAAATTATTTTTCCTTAGATCTTACAGTTTCAAAATAACATATTTTACTGAGATACTGAGGGCTTTCCTGGTGCCTCAGTGGTAAAAAAAAATCTCCCTGCCAATGCAGGAGACATGGGTTCGATCCCTGGGTTGGGAAGATCCCCTGAAAAAGGAAATGGCTATCCACTCCAGTATTCTTGCCTGGTGAATTTTATGGACAGAGGAGCCTGCTATAGTCCATGGGGTCACAGAGACAACAGCAACTGAGATACTGGAGCAATAGGTAGATTGTGAATGTCCAGTGATTAAGATGTGGCCTTTACTCCAAAGGAGTTTAAGAGAGAACACAGGTGAATTGATAATAATGAAACAATGTTTCATTTGTCACCATGCTTGACCTCAGTGTTTCCCTGTGCTATGTATGACCTTTCTTTGTGTTTTGAGGGTTTTGTTCTAACCTTTGTAACTAAATCACTCTGTAACTATTGAGTGAATAGTTGAAAGCATTTCAGTAATTCAAACAAATTGTATCATCCATGGTAAAATGCATAATCTCTTTCTTTTCTATGCAGTTTAAAAAAATTTTTGATTATGAGTTCCTCTCTGAAATCCCATAAGATATATACTGATCATTAATATTATAGATGTTTTGTAGAAAGCTTTGAGTAATTCATAATGAACATAGTTTCAACATTTCTTCCAATCACGCAGTTTATTGGTTTCTCTAGAGAAGTTGCTTGAACGTCTTTTCTTTATTATACATGTGGACCAAAATAGTTAAAATTTTAAGTTTTATCTGGCGAAATAAATTCTCAGAATTATGTTACACTGTGTTGATATGTGAAACTATTTAACTTACTTAGATTTTGCCGAACTTAATAAATTTGGATGAAAAATAAATTATACTCTTGCAGAATGAAAATGTTATATCTTACCTGAGTTGTCTTTGCTAAATTAAAAACAAATATTGAAATTGAATGTTTTTAATTTCTCATTATTATAAAACATGATGAATATAAAAGTAAAGGTGAATGCTAAAGATTTATATTTTCTTTTTCTTCATTTGCATTGATTTTCCCCTGTCCTGACTCACTATCTTCACATAAATCAGGAAATTCGACTCCTGGTTCTTTTTTCTCTTTCATATTTTTAAATTTCTGTACATAATAAGACTTGGTCTTATTTCTCCATTTTTATTGGAAATGATATTTTACCACTATCATAATAACCAACCCAATCACCCTGCTATTAGAAGCGACAGCAGTGTGCATCCCATCACATGAGAGTGTTCATCCTGAGGCTATCATGCAGTCACTTCCTTACTGCCAAGCATCAGACAAGAATATTTTCATACAGATTTTGTCAGAAATCAGAATGCCCAAGGATTTCAGTTTATTATCTATCAAAAAACCCTCAATTTCTATCTTAAGTAAATACATGTTATGGGAAATAAAAGTATTTATGTTGAGGACCCTGCCCTCAAAAAGACAAGCAGTTTCATTTTTAAAATTTATTTTGTGTTTTCTTTTCTCATGCTTTGTGTCATAACAGCAATTTTGAATTTGTAGGGTCTATTGTTTATAAAACACTTTATAACTAAAGGTATACGTAACTTTTTGATACAATAAAATGTAAAATTTTGAATCTGATAAATGAACTAAAGATTCCTTTTACTTATGCTTTTTTGTGCTACTATTTATTCCTAGTTTTCACTATCAATGTGTTTCAGCCTCAATGTGATGTGATAGACTACAAACCATAGAGAACCACGGGGCATCTCAGAAAGAGACTGTCAGAAAAGACTTGCAGGGTTTGAGGTCTGGTTAGGTAATTTTGTTTTGAATTCAGTACTGTTAGTCAAGTTGTTACAATGCATTGCTCTCATTTGATGATCAGACTGTTACCAGATTGGATTATTTCAAGCTGAGTTCTCTCTCCTTTTAATGTGTTGCCATCTTTCTTTGAACATATTCTTGCTTTTTGGTGAAAAAAAATTCTGGGTTATTTTGTAGTTTTTCTGGTAAAGACCTAGAATCATCCATTTTCCCAAGGATCTATGTTTATTTTTAAATGCATAATGGTTTTTAAAAATTAAGAAGTTAGCATTCTGCCTACTCATTGCTATTGAGCTGTCCCTTTGAAAGTTGCAAGATTTCAACTCACTCCAGAGTTCCAAAATACTTATATTGGACAGATTCTGCCAGTGCAATCATACTGACTTTGTAATAGCACAGACAGCCCCTCACCTTTTAGCTGTTTTAACAGGTTCAGGAATCAAGAATGCACATTTATATTTTTCCCATTGTACACTGAAGAGTTTTTCTTACATTAATTGTCAGTCTCCTCATTACTACTTTTATCCTTTTGATCTTTACTACTTGGTCCTCATTCACTTTCTAAAGTAAAAAATACTTTATTGCTTATCATGCTTTAACAATTCATATTTTTGTTAAGATGTGAATTTATGGGAGTACATTTCCTATACATGTGGAATTATCTGGTAGAAAAAATTTTCTCTGTTCACAAAATAAAATTACACATGAAATACCTGAATTTGTGGTGCTCAGGAGGGAAAACTGTGACTTTTAAATGCTGTATCATCTAGAATATATCTAAAATATAATATTCTAGTACATAATTTTGTTTCCTATTAAATTAAATCTCTAGATTGTTTCATACAATTTTTGTACATATTATCAGTCTCTTCTGAAACACTGAATGTGAAAACATCTTGTCAACAAAACCAGGAGTTCCATATGGGCAGTAGTAAACATGTCTTTCAATACAAAACTCCTATTTTGTGTCAAAAATACTGTGTTCAGTAGTACAAGGCTCTGCAATGTTTATTGATTGAGTCATCATGATCTGTTTGGCTATAGTTTTGGACTGATATTGTTTATTGATTACTTTTAAGCTTTGAGATAATACAAGCTGAGAATGATTAGGAGACATGATTTATCTTCCATTTATTAGCTGTAGTATATTTTCAGGCTCAGTTAGAGTGTAGTGAGGATAATGTTCTTACCTTGTAACTAAGATTGTGAGTCTTCATGTTGCCAAATGAAACTCCATCTCTGAAAGCATTTTGTAAACTTCAAGTTCTAGATAAATACTAAGAATTGGCCAGGGAAACACTAATTAGTAAGATCTGGTTGTTTTATATAAACAGAAAAGAAAACCTTGATAACATGTCTCCCGTTATTCACAGTAAGTCTGGCAGACTGTCCTGTGGCTACTCCACACACGTCTTTGCCTGTCTGCAGGATGCCTAGACAAAGTGTTTAATTGGCTTCTCGTGGACATTGGGAAGAGTTCCCAGTTGTCTGTGTTTCTCTTTAGGGGCTCAATGATGAATGAACACGGAGATGTTCATTTTTTTCATATTGTTCTTATTTCTAGTAACAATAGATTAAATGAAAAAAAAAGAAGAAATTAGAACATCAACAGATCTGAAAGCTTTGCTGTTGTAATCAAACATAAGCAATGAAAAGGCAATGTAATTTGCCAATGTAGTTACATTGTGCATTACCTTAAGTAATAGTATGATTACGTAGCTACCTACTTCACAACAATGTTATTTTTCTGTTAGCTTCTAGAGCCTTTATTTAATTTGAGTCTGGTTTTTGAGTTACCAGTTTCCCCCTCAAATTTTCAAATGATATCCAAATATTTTTACATACATCCATTCAACAGTTATGTATTATGTGTTACCAAGTGCCATGGCTTCTGTTAAGTATAGGAAATTTAATGTTAACAAACACACAGACTCTCTTGCATTCACAGAGCTTCCTAACTAGCAGAGAAGAGAAACTATTTTTATGAGAGGGAAGAAACAGGAAAATGGCTAAATTATGTTGACCTGGATTCAAATTCTAACTTTGCTATTTTCTAGCTGGGCAAACTTTTGCCAATCCTGAGTTAACCTTCCTTTCCTAAAGTAAAAGGAGAATAACATTGCATCTTTTTCATATAGGAATTTTATAATGATTTAATTAACTGACACATAAAATGTTTAATTCAATATTGGCACATAAAACATCTTCAATTAATTAATGTAACATGGAAATAGAAGCTAATAGTAATAAGGAAATAGACGTTGAAGCCTTAGGAGCACTGGTAGCAATTGAAATAGTAGCAATACTCTGGTTGGGAAAGTCTGTAGCAACTATACCAGGGCTCTTTCAGAAGTGTCTGGGAAGGTTTCTGAAAGTGATCTCTAGTTAGAGACCTCAACAATGAATAGAATTTAAATAACAACAAGAACGACATTACTTTAGAAACAAACATCTAAAAGGATAAGAAATACTTTTGCCCTCTGCTTTTGCCACTTTCCCCACCCCCCAAATACTCCAGGGAGAAGAAATAAATCCATAGCACAATGCTAAGGGCTGCACACACTGACTATTCTTTAAAGAAATAAAACAATTAGAAAAACTTCTATAGGCTCATAGAGAGTCTGTGGTAAATTTTTCTTTTTGCTAACTGAGCTTTTGCCTCATTATTTAAAATCATTTCCTTTCCTTCACTATACTTATACTTTATTAATTCCGTAGATCATATTTGTCACATACAGTTTTGAGATCAAATTAACTCTAATTTCTCAGTGGTCCAGGTATTACTCTAGGTATTACATTACATTTATTCCTTTCAAACCATTAAAAACCACAACCTAGATTCATATTCTGAATTATCAGAGAAATATATAAAAAATTTCACACAGAAGTTTCATGTAGACTAGTAGCTATTCTATAGATTCATTAGGTATACCACCTGCAAAATTTCACAGGTTCATAGAACTGCTTCTTTTTCTTTCCTTTTTAATTTTTAATTTTCATTCTTTTTTAAATTTTCTAATTTTTTTGGAATATAATTGATTTACAGTGTTGTATTAGTTTCAAGTATGCAGCAAAGTGATTCAGTTATGCATAAATATAGTCATACTTTTTCAGATTCTTTACCAATATAGGTTATTGCAGAATATTTAGTAGAGTTCCCTGTGCTATGCAGTAGGTCCTATTTCTAGTCCTATAAACAGTATATCTATTTTATATATAGTTGTGTATGTGTATTAATCCCAAGCTCCTAATTTATTCCTTCCCTTCCTCTATCTTTTCCCTTTGGTAACCATAAGCTTTTTAAATGTGTGAGTCTATTTCTATTTTGTAAAAAAGTTCATCTATATCATTCTTAACAAAAATAAAATTCCACATATGAGTGCTATCATATGATATTCGTCTTTCTCTGTCTGACTTACTTTACTTAGTAAGATAATCTCTAGATCCATCCATGTTGCTGCAAATGGCATTATTTCATTCTTTTTATGGCTGAGTGATAGTCCATGGTATGTATGTAATACATCTTCTTTAGCCATTCCTCTATCAATGGACATTCAGGTTGCTTCCATTGTAAATAGTGCTACAATGACCACTGGAGTGCATGTATAATTTTGAAGTATGTTTTTCTCTGGATATATGCCTAGGATTGCTGGATCATATGGTAGCTCTGTTTTTAGTTTTTTAAGGAACCTCTCTACTGATCTTCACAGTGCTTGTGCTGATTTACATTCCCACCAACAATGTAAAGGGTTTCTCTTTTCTCCACAACCTCCTCATCGTTTACTGTTTGTAGACATTTTGATGATGACCAACCATTCTGACCATTGGGAGATGATCCCTATTATAGCTTGGATTTGTGTTTATCTGATAATTAGTGATATTGAGAACCTTTTCATGTGTATTTTGGTCATCTGTGTGTCTTCTTTGGAGAAATGTCTATTTAGATCTTCTGCCCAGTTTTTGATTAGTTTGTTTGTTTGTTTGTTTTCACATAGAGCTGTATAAACTATTTGTATATTTTGGAGATCAAACTCTTGTCAGTAGTTTCATTTGCAAATATTTTCCCAGATTCTAAGGGTTGTGTTTTAATCTTGTTTATGGTTTCCTTTCCTGTGCAGAGCTTTTAAGTTTAATAAGGTTCTGTTTATTTTTGTATTCATTTCCATTACTCTAGGAGGTGGATCCAAAAAGCTACTGTGATTTATGTCAAACAGTGTTCTGCATATGTTTTCCTCTAGGAGCTTTATAGTGTTCAGTTTTACATATAGGTCTTTGATCCATTTTGAGCTTATTTTTGTGTACAGTGTTAGTATTGTGTTAGTTGCTCAGACATGTCCAACTCTTTGTAGCCCTGTAGGCCATAGACCTCCAGGCTCCTCTGTCCATGGAATTCTCCAGGCAAGAATACTAGAGTGGGTTGCCATTCCCTTCTCTAGGAGATCTTCCCAACCCAGGGATTGAACCTGGATCTCCCACATTGGAGGCAGATATTTTACCATCTGAGCCACCAGGGAAGCCCATATGGTATTAGAGAGTGTTCTGATTTAATTTTTTCATATGTAGCTGTCTAGTTTTCCCAGCATCACTTGCTGAAAAGACTGTCTTTTCTCCATTGTATATTATTACCTCTTGTCATAGATTAATTGACCATAAGTGCATGGGTTTATTTCTGGACTTTCTATCCTGTCCTATGGATCTATCTTTCTGTTTTTGTGGCAGTACCGTACTGTTTTGTTTACTGTAGCTTTATATTATAGTCTGAAGTCAAGGATTTTGATTACTCCAGCTCCATTTTTCTTTCTCAGGATTACTTTGGTTATTTGGAGTCATTTGTGTTTCTATACAAATTTTTATAGAAACACAACAGATGGTGCAGAAGCGCAAGGACTGTGATGGACTGTGCAGAAGCATGGCCGAGTGGAGCTACCCCGTGCCAGAGGTCAGGGGCAGTGGCCAAGAGGAACAACCCCACATCCAAGGATCAGTGACTGCATGAGCGCAGAAGGGCCAAGAGGAGCTGCTCCATGTTCAAGCTCAGGAGGGGCGGCTGTGAGGAAACACCTCTTGTTCAAGGTAAGGAGCAGTGGCTACTCTTTGCTGGAGCAGCCGTGAAGAGATACCCAAAGTCCAAGGTAAGAGAAACCCAAATAAGACAGTAGGTGTTGCGAGAGGGCATCAGAGGGCAGACACACTGAAACCATAATCACATAAAACTATCCAATCTGATCACACGGACCACAGCCCTGTTGAACTCAACGAAACTAAGCCATGCCATGTGGGGCCACCCAAGATGGTCAGGTCATGGTAGAGAGGTCTGACAGAATGTGGTCCACTGGAGAAGGGAATGGCAAACCACTTCAGTATTCTTGCCTTGAGAACCCTATAAACAGTATGAAAAGGCAAAAAGATTAGACACTGAAAGACAGACTCCTCAGGTTGGGAGGTGCCCAATATGCTACTGGAGATCAGTGGAGAAATAACTCCAGAAAAAATGAAGGGATAGAGTCAAAGCAAAAACAATACCCAGTTGTGGATATGACTGGTGATAGATGCAAGGTCCAATGCTGTAAAGAGAAATATTGCATAGGAATCTGGAATGTTAGGTCCATGAATCAAGGCAAATTGGAAGTGGTCAAACAGGAGAAGGTAAGAGTGAACATCAGCATTCTAGGAATCAGCGAACTGGAATAGGTGAAAAGATAGACTGGAATGGGTGAATTTAACTCACATGACCCTTATATCTACTACAGTGAGCAGGAATCCCTTAGAAGAAATGGAGCAGCCATAATGGTCAATGAAAGAGTCCAAAATGCAGTACTTGGATGCAATCTCAAAAATGACAGAATGATCTCTGTTTGTTTTCAAGGCAAACCATTCAATATCATGGTAATCCAGGCCTATGCCTCAACCAGTAACGCTGAAGAAGCTGAAGTTGAACGGTTCTATGAAAACCTATAAGACCTTTTAGAACTAACACCCAAAAAAGATGTCTTTTTCATTATAGGTGACTGGAATGCAAAAATAGGAAGTCAAGAAACACCTGGAGTAACAGGCAAATTTGGCCTTGGAGTACAGAATGAAGCCAGGCAAAGGCTAATAGAGTTTTGCCAGAAGAATGCACTGGTCATAGCAAACACCCTCTTCCAACAACACAAGAGAAGACTCTAAACATGGACATCACCAGATGGTCAACACCGAAATCAGATTGTTTATATTCTTTGCAGCCGAAGATGGAGAAGCTCTATACAGTCATCAAAAACAAGACCGGGAGCTGACTGTGGCTCAGATCATGAATTCCTTATTGCCAAATTCAGACTGAAACTGAAGAAAGTAGGGAAAACCATTAGACCATTCAGGTATGACCTAACTTAAATCCCTTATGATTATACAGTGAAAATGAGAAATAGATTTAAGGGACTAGATCTGATAGAATGCCTGATGAACTATGGAAGGAAGTTCATGGCACTGTACAGGAGACAGGGATTAAGACCATCCCCATGGAAAAGAAATGCAAAAAAACAAACTGGCTGTCTGAGGAGGCCTTACAAATAGCTGTGAAAAGAAGAGAAGCAAAAAGCAAAGGAGAAAAGGAAAGATATGCTCATTTGAATGCAGAGTTCCAAAGAATAGCAAGGAGAAATAAGAAAGCCTTCCTCAGCAATCAATGCAAAGAAATAGAGATAAACAACAGAATGGGAAAGACTAGAGATGTCTTCAAGAAAATTAGAGATATCAAGGGAACATTTCATGCAAGATGGGCTCAATAAAGGACAGAAATGGTATGGACCTAACAGAAGCAG
The DNA here is from genome assembly GCA_007570785.1 of Antilocapra americana. Classification (NCBI taxonomy): domain Eukaryota; kingdom Metazoa; phylum Chordata; class Mammalia; order Artiodactyla; family Antilocapridae; genus Antilocapra; species Antilocapra americana. The sequence continues at coordinate 33,192,677 of ML660197.1, forward strand.
AAGATATTAAGAAGAGGTGGCAAGAATACACAGAAGAACTGTACAAAACAAGATCTTCACAAGCCAGATAATCACGATGCTATGAAAGTGCTGCACTCAATATGTCAGCAAATTTGGAAAATTCAGCAGTGGCCACAGGACTGGAAAAGGTCAGTTTTCATTCCAATTCCAAAGAAAGGCAATGCCAAAGAATACTCGAACTACCTCACAATTGCACTCATCTCACATGCTAGCAAAGTAATGCTCAAAATTCTCCAAGCCAGGCTTCAGCAATACATAAACTGTGAACTTCAAGATGTTCAAGCTGGTTTTAGAAAAGGCAGAGAAAGCAGAAATCAAATTGCCAACATCTACTGGATCATAGAAAAATCAAGAGAGTTCCAGAAAAACATCTATTTCTGCTTTATTGACTATGCCAAAGCCTTTGACTGTGTGGATCACAATAAACTGTGGAAAATTCTCAAAGAGATGGGAATACCAGACCAGCTGACCTGTGTCTTGAGAAACCTGTCTGCAGGTCAGGAAACAACAGTTAGAACTGAACATGGAACAACACACTGGTTCCAAATAGGAAATGGAGTACATCAAGGCTGTATATTGTCACCCTGCTTATTTAACTTATATGCAGAGTACTTCATGAGAAATGCTGGGCTGGAGGAAGCACAAGCTGGAATCAAGATTGCCAGGAGAAATATCAGTAACCTCAGATCTGCAGATGACACCACCCTTATGGCAGAAAGTGAAGAAGAACTAAAAAGCCTCTTGCTGAAAGTGAAAGAGGAGAGTGAAAAAGTTGGCTTAAGGCTCAACATTCAGAAAACTAAGATCATGGCATCTGGACCCATCACTTCATGGGAAATAGATGGAGAAACAGTGAAACCAGTGTTAGACTTTATTCTGGGGGGGGGGGCTCCAAAATCACTGCAGATGGTGATTTCAGCCATGAAATTAAAAGACACTTACTTCTTGGAAGGAAAGTTATGACCACCCTAGATAGCATATTGAAAAGCAGAGACATTACTTTGCCAGCAAAGGTTCGTCTAGTCAAGGCTATGGTTTTTCCAGTAGTCATGTATGGATGTGAGAGTTGGATGGTGAAGAAGCTGAGCACCTAAGAATTGATGCTTTTGAACTGTGGTGTTGGAGAAGACTCTTGAGAGTCCCTTGGACTGCAAGGAGATCCAATCTGTCCATCCTAAAGGAGATAAGTCCTGGGTGTTCATTGGAAGGACTGATGTTGAAGCTTAAACTCCAATACTTTGGCAACCTCATGCAACATGTTGACTCATTGGAAAAGACCCTGATGCTGGGAAAGATCGGGGGCAAGAGGAGAAGGGTATGACAGAGGATGAGATGGCTGGATGGCATCATCGACTTGATGAACATGAGTTTGGGTCGATTCTGGGAGTTGGTGATGGACAGGGAGGCCTTGCATGCTGTGATTCATGGTGTCACAAAGAGTTGGACATGACTGAGTGAACTGAACTGAACTGATCTGATACAAATTTGTATGTCTTTAGTTCTAGTTCTGTGAAAAATGGTGTTGGTAGTTCATAGGGATTGCAATGATTCTGTGATTGCTTTGGGTAGTATAGACCTTTTGACAACATTGATTCTTCCAATCCAAGAACTTGGTATATCTTTCTATCTGTTGCATCATCTTTGGTTTCTTTCATCACTGCTTTAGTCTTCAGAGTACAGGTCTTTTGCTTGCTTAGATAGATTTTTCCTAGGTATTTTTTTTTTTTCATGTGACGGTAAATGGAATTGTTTCATGCATAAGAACTGAGTTTTTAAAAGTGACAACTGGATTCACATAACCTATGAGTTATAATAAACACATAAGTTATTTTAGAACACTTCAATATACAGAACTTTATATTATCTTGTGTGTGTGCCAAGTTTCTTTAGTTGTTATCTGACTCTTTGTGACCCTTTGGACCATAGCTTGCCAGGCTCCTCTCTCCATGGGATTCACTAGGCAAGAATACAGGGATCGAGCCTGCATATCTTATGTCTCCTGCATTGGCAGGTGTGTTCTTTACCACTAGCCCCACCTGGGATGCCCTATAGCAAATAATGATAAAGATAATGGTAATAAAAATTGAGCCAACTGGACTAGGCATGCACTCTACAAAAACTGCTATATGGAAAGTATTATCCTCATGTCATTGGGCAGGGTATAAGAGGGGAAGGCTCAGATAAATTAATTGCAAACATCATCCAAATTGTACGTTTATGGGTTTTATATGTAAATCTTTCCAAAGCCAAGTTCATTTTGTTTCTACTCTGTCATGCTGTATTCATATCATACAAGAGTAATCTGTCAGTTTAAAGGAAGGACATTATTCCTGGAGTCACTCTGAGTTCAGCTCTTTAACTTCATAGTCATGACATTAAGTTCATTTTCTTTATCTGAAAATTAAAATAATAGTACCTAGCAATGAAGCTGGTGAGGGCTCTATAAGTATAAATGCTTTTAATTCCCTACTCTGATATCCAGGTATAGTGCCAGGGAAAAGAGCTAGAATGAAATCTTGTAATTGTACCAAAAGGAGAATCCTCAATGGAGGGCAGTTCAAGGGCTATGTTGATAAATTCAATTTTGAGAGCAAAGCAAGGACATCTGAAGAATTAATAAAAAACCAGAATCAATGGCATTTCTCTAAACAGTATCTAAAAGCTTAGTTGTTTTTCTTATACTAAAAATGTCCATATATGATCAATTTCAAAAGTTTTATGACAAAACTGGTTTTGATTTACTACCAAGAACAACTGTTTTATGGTGCTAGAATTACATAACTGAATCTCATTATTTTTAGAGATATCATCAGAATTATGACTATCATTAAAACAATTTAAAAGTATTTCATATTTCCCACCAGGAATAAGATTTCTCAGAGAATTTCAAAATGTCAAAACTGAGAAATCCAATAGATTTTGTAGCTTGTGAATTATTGTTTGATTTATATTCATTCAATATATCACCATCCTTATGGCAGAGAGTTCTTCCAGCAGAGAGTAATACATCTTGTGCAAGAACAGTACCTTTTTATTAATAAATTTTCTTTCTGTTCTTGTGTAATGTGGAAAATAGATATCTGTGTGTGACCTTAAGAAATGTTATATTATGAGATGTCTCAAATTTCTGTATCTTAAATGTATGGTAGTCAGACTCAGTCACTTAAAAATGTCTGTTTTAATTTGGCTTGAGAAGGCACTTTGTTACAGAGAACTCATTAGTTAAACTCTCATCCATCCATCTAATGAGATCCTGGGCAACAGAGGTCTCTATGTATGACAGAGAGGAAAAAAAGGCAAGAGTATACTGTGAAATGAAGAAGGTACCTTGTAAGTGAGTATATATTTTATCTTTTCTAAAAAATGATAAAAAATAATACATATTTGTTTGTGTATATTTAACTAAATGAGACACTTAATGATACCTTAAAAAATTAATAAATTAGGTTACCTACACAAGGCTGAGTTAAACAGGTAGACAGAAACAGAAGTATAGAGAATAAAAATATATAGATAATCCTCAAAGTGCTTGTATATTCATATTTATATAGTGTGAACTTTACAACACATTATCTATTGTAAATCTTTATTTTTGTTAATAAAATAAGAGTTTAGCTAATACATTATTAAAAATGTATTAACCACCTTAGTAAAACTATAAAAATCATTTTATTGTTCTTTATACCAATGACTTCTAACCATAAAAATTTCATTTAGAATTAAAAAGGTCCACTGTACTTTATCCCTGATAATTGTCTTGTAAGTTCTCTTTCTCTTTTACTATTGCCAGCTGAAGGGATTTATTTAAGGAAGATAAAATAAAGGCTTTTATATGTTTGTCCAAATTCTTCAAAAGTGTAAATTAATATTTTAAACATAATTACTGTTTATCAACTCTGTGTTATTTATTTTACCTTAAAACCTGAGGCAAGATTGGGTGATAGTGTTTCTAACTCATTTTGAATTCATCTCTATTCAACTTCAAAATTATTTATTTAACATGTTACTGCGAATACATGCAATTGAGATATGTGGTTTTATGGACTTACATTTTGGTTGTTGTATATGAGCAGAATGCCATAACCAAGAAAAATCATATGTAAATCATACAGTATTAATATTGTCTCAGAGGAAAAAACTGTTAAGAAGTGTTAGAGTTTAAGTAAACATATCCAGAGAGCCAGACAATGTGGATGGGTGGGGTGTGGGTTACAATTTTAAATATGATAGTCAGGGTGGGTCCTATTGAGAAGATGACTTGTGAGCAAAAACTTGAAGAGGATGAAACAGCCATATTAATATCTAGAGGAAGAATATACCAGACAGGGTATATCAGTTATGTGTTGCTGCAAATCAATCCAGGCTTCCTAGGTGGCTCAGTGGTAAAGAATCTGCCTGCCAAGTAGGAGATGTGGATTTGATTCCTGGGTCAGAAAGATCCCCTAGAGGAAGAAATAGCAACCCACTCTGTATTCTTGTAGCGATAATCCTGTGGACAGATGAGCCTGGGGGGCTACAATCCATGGGGTTGCAAAGAGTCGAACATGACTGAAGCAACTGAGCATACACATATGCAAACCGATCCACTCCAGAAAGTTCTAAGTTGGGAATATGCCTAACAGGTCTGAGGAAGAGAAAGGAGGCCAGGGTGACTGGTGTGTAAAGAGTGTGGAGGTGAGTAATAGGAGTTGGCATCAGTGAGGTAAAGAGTGAATATTCTTCCTTCCTTCCTTCCTCCCTGCCTCCTTCCTTCTCTCCCTTCTCCCCCCTTTCTTCCTTCCATCTTCCCTTCTTTTCTCCTTCCTCAAAGCCTCAATTTATTCATTAATTCATGCATTAACCTACTCGTATCATTGAGCATATGTTTATTGTTGAATAAATGTCTCTGCGATAAACCTTATTTTAAACTCTGAGACATTCAGCAGTGAATGAAATAAACTTCTTGCTTTAATGGGCTTACTTTCTTGGGAGGTGGGGCATACAAATTAAACATAAATATTTAATATGTCAGATGTATGTAGAGAAAAATAAATCATAACAAGAAGAATGTGGGTGGGGTTATATAATTACATAGTGAAAATCTTGAGGTCTCTTTGTTAACATATTTAATATGGCCATATATGTATATAGATCAGCCTCTTGTAGTTATATAGAATAATACTCATAAGCTTCTCAAACCAAAAAGAACCCAAAATATTTATATTTTAATTTATTTTCATTTTTTCAGTAAGGCCTAGATATTCAGAGAAAATAAGAAATTTTCTGGAGTCATTTATCCAGGTAAGACCCAGGAATACAATTCAAACCTCTTGACACCTAGATGGTGTTCTCTCATTAGAAACATTTTTTGATTTATGCTCTCCTAATTTTCTTCCAGGTTAAACAAGTGAAGGGCTACAAAACATATTGGTATTTTTAAGCATATTTTTATCTTTCAAACTAGGTTAGGAGAATAGTATCCAGGAATAATTGGTAGCTTTTTTTCAAGGAAGAGTGTATAATAAAGTTTTGGTAATTTTCTTTAACCCATTAAGGTTAGTTTCTCTCATAACTCTAGGGCAGAAAAAAGGAAATCAATTAACCAGCTCTCTTGCATAATTTTGTGACCAGTCAAAACCACCTATCTCTTTATTTAATTCTCCAAGAATGAGATTCAATGGGATCTGCTTCCACTGGATTTGGTAAATGAGGATCCAGACTTAGCTGTGTTCCAACCCAGAATCTGGGTTCTACTGTATTCCTCCAACAATGACAATAATTATTTGAATTAATGAATTATAAGTATATCTGTCTATAATTCTGTCCTTTAAAAATAGTCCATTACTGCCTGCACTGAAGAATACTCCCTGAAATGAAGGGTGCTACTGCTTCTGCTAAGTCGCTTCAGTCGTGTCCAACTCCGTGCGACCCCACAGAAGGCAGCCCACCAGGCTCCCCCATCCCTGGGATTCTCCAGGCAAGAACACTGGAGTGAGTTGCCATTTCCTTCTCCAATGCGTCAAAGTGAAAACTGAAAATGAAGTTGCTCAGTCGTGTCTGACTCTTTGCGACCCCATGGACTGCAGCCCACCAGGCTCCTCTGTCCATGGGATTTTCCAGGCAAGAGTACTGGAGTGGGATGCCATTGCCTTCTTCGAAATGAAGGGTAATTAATGGCAAAAAAAAGTCATTTATATGGGTTTAGTAGCACCATTCTTTTTAAAGCATAATTATATTCTAATGCAATTTGAATAAATTTTTTTAAGTTACTTCATATAGGTAAACAAGGCTTGTGATAGATGATCCAAATAGTTCTGAGTGGTAGAGAAACAAGATCAGGCCTTGAAATCAGTTGTTAAATTCATAGATGTCAGAATTGAGCATGAAATATTTTAAATACAAAATATCCAAGCATATGTGACAGAAAATCCCTAATTTTACAAAATTCCACATATATTAATTTAGATACAATTGTTAGCAAAGAATCTATGATCTCTCTGTGACAAAGATGGTGCAATTTCAAATGGGTATCTCAATGTGAGAAAAAGATATGGAAAATACATTTAGATTAAATTTCAGAGAAGGCAGGTTTACTGCTTTGTCCCATAAGGCAGTTTGTTATTATTGTTCTAGGCTGGGTACTGTTGTTTCTCCCTCTCTTCTTGCCTGGGTTCAGGATTTATTCTATCATGTTATATAGCATGGGTTAAGTAATAGGCTTATTGGGCAAAGAGTCTGGTTAGCCTTAAGAGACAGCTTCAGGTCCCTCTGATTTCCCTTCATCTGTCAGAGACCCAAGTCACAGTCAGAATGCTGCTGAACACACCTGCCAGGGGAAGAACCCCAGCCCTGGGTAATTCTGGTGATAGTATTATGTATTTTTCCCAGGGTATTCCATGTTGCCGGCCAGCTTCCCTGGAAATTGACATGAGGATGTGGATTTGAAGTTTATTGGGGGGTGAATGCTCTTGAGATCAACATTCCCATGGAGAGTAAAGGAAGCAGACTTGGGCAGAGGCTGAACCATGATGCAGTTGCAACCAGGGACTCAGTCAGTCCCACCAGGAGCTCTAGAGCTGGGATGGCCTTGCAGAATTGTCAAGCTGGCAAGGAGTTTGGGCTTTGTATCCTCACATCAACCCATTACTGAACACGAGATTCCCCCTGGAAGCTAGCCTTCCTTGGGCTTGGTCTGGGGGACACTCTTCAGCTGAGAATAATTTCCAGGAACAGAGACTCAGCTGTGAGCTGGTAGCCATCAATACTACCAAAAGTTAGGGGAATAAGTCCCTATTATGTCCTAAAAGAGATATTCCTATAAATTCTTGGGACAATAATTGTGGTTTTAGGCTGAAAGTGTGAAAATGATTTGTTATAAACTCCACCTTTTATGTAGGTAAGTCACAAGTGAATCACAGATGAGTCTTCAGTGTGAGAGGGTTTTGTCAACAAAATTTAGTTGCTCTACTTCTTTTTAATGAGAAAAAAGGCTAACTTTTTGTTTGTATTATGCTTAGAAAAAATCTTATAATTTGCTCTAGGATTAAAATTCTATTTTGAAAAATTAAATTATTTCATAAATAACTACAGCAGTTCAGAAATAGTTTACCCCAGTTTGGAGGAATTTAAAAACCTGGAAGGCAAAGACTGTTTAAGAAACCCAATGAGGGAACACCTGGGACAATGATCAGGCAGATTTATCAGGGTTTAGACTGACAATGGTAATTGGTTTTCTGTCTCTTCTGCTAGATTGTGGGTTTTTTCAGAGCTGGAGACATGCCTTATTCATCTTTCACCAATCAGAGCATTGAAGTAAATGAGGTAAGTGCCAGAAGAGATGAATATATAAAGTGCTCTGGGAATATGGAAGTGAAGATTGATTCAGCCTCATGAAACATCACAGAGTTGGGCAGGACTGAAGCTACTTAGCAGCAGCAGCAGAAGCATGAGACATCAAAGAAGTTTTATAGGCGTGATGATTCTTGAGCAAAATTGACCATTGAGATTTGCCAGATGGAAAAATAGCAGAACAGTAAGAGAGAGTCACAGTATTACTGGTTAAACAAGTGTGAATTTGGAAAGACATGATATCAGAAGACTATGTCATATGTTTGGGGAATAATGCGTTTTGAGGCACCACTTTTTAAAAAACATTTATTTATTTAGTTTTGACTGTGCTGGATCTTCATTGCTGTGCAAGCTTTTCTCTAGTTGCAGTGAGCAGGGGCTACTCTTTGTTCTGGTGCTCAGGCTTCTTACTGTGGTGGCTTTTCTTGTTGCAGAGCATGAGTTCTAGAGCACTTGAGTTCTAGAGCACTCGAGCTTCCGTAGTTGGGCTCATTAGTTATGGTTTCCGAGCTCTAGGGCAGAGACTCAATAATTGCGGCACATGAGCTCAATTGCTCCGCGACATGCGGGATCTTCCTGAACAAGGGATTGAACCCGTATCTGCTGCATTAGTGGGTGGATTCTTTACCACTGAGCCACCAGGGAAGCCCGAGGTACCACTTTTTTTTAACAAACATTTCTTGACTCCTTTGCTTTCTTGGCTTTGTCCTTGAACACAGAGCAACCTGCCAGCCGAAGCCAGGCTGTTTTCAGTCGGTATAGTCCTGGGTCATCTCATCAGGCAGCTGTACCTTTTCAGAAAACTGGGCTGGGTGGTTGTGCAAACAGCATATGTAGATGGGGGACCAGATATATGCACACCAAGTCAGTGTCCCAGCAGACACTGTCAGCTGTGATATCAGCGGAAAGGTCTGTCTCAATGGATGAGTAGATGGGCAGTGACCAATGCATATATTTGAAGCCTGGCGCAACAAGTTGCTATGTTCACTATCTCACTGTTTCCCTCTGTACTTGTACAACTGTAAGCATTTCACACCGTGTGTCCCTTTGTTCCGTTTTAAACTAGTTTCTAGGTGCTGGTATCATGCAGTGGAACTTCCCTGATGGCTCAGATGGTAAAGAGTCTGCCTGAAATGCAGGAAACCCATATTAGATTCTTGGGTCAAGAAGATCCCCTGGAGAAGGAAATGGCAATCCACTCTACCATTCTTGCCTGGAGAACCCCATGGACAGAGGATCCTAGTGGGTTACAGTCCATGGGGTCGCAAAGAGTCAGACACTACTGAGCAACTGACACACACGTCATGCACAAAGTCAACTTTTACTTGGAGAAGAGCCCCTGGGGGTATTTAAAAATTCATTAAAAGAGAGAGTAGACGATTTTCTATTTAGAATAATGCTGAGCAGGACTTGACATGTGTTTTGCAGTGCAGTTAGTACCGTTTTCCTTTGATTGGATTGAATTGAATTTTAATGCAGTGAGTATCCTCCTGGTGTCTGGATCAGTCCAGAAGGTACCCCCATAGTTATGATTCAGGGGGGAAATGAGCTCATTCTAGGGAATGCCTGACAAATGAATTGGGAGACTATTATAATTAAAGCTAAAGTAGTCCATTGGGAACATCCAGTGCCTTTAACTGCATGGATATTTATTCATGAATGCTGCCACAAATGAAATGAAATGGCCAGGGCTGCCTTAAAAATTCCCTTCAGGTTAACCAAACTTTAGACTTCTTCCTGCCTGAACTTCCTTTCCTTAGAGCATTTACTCTAGGAAACATGTTATTCTTTCTTTGCCTTTTGAGTTATGCATGTGTCTGTGTGTGCATGCTCAGTCATGTCCAACTGTTTGCGACCCCATAGGCTATATAGCCCACCAGGCTCCTCTGTCCATGAGACTCTCCAGGCAAGAACACTTGGGGGGGGGGTTACCTTTCCTTCTTCCATGAGTCTCTGGACTCAGGGATCAAACCCATGTCTCTTGCACCTCCTGCATTGGCAGGTGGATTCTTTACCACTGTGCCACCTGGGAAGCCTTTGAGATATAAATCTTTTTAAAAAAAACTTCTTGCCAGTTTTACAGCCCAGGACTTCTTTCTCAAAGACCTGGAAGCCTTCTCTTTGAAATGTGACAGCACCCAGTCTCTCCCAGTCTCTGTGGGGAGGTAGGAGCCTCACTTCAGTAGCCAAGGAGAAAGAGATGGGGCGAATATGCAACCACAAACATCCAAACTGTACCCCTGCCAGTGGTTCTGTGCTTTTCTTGAGCTTCTGTAGGATTAGAAGATAGTGATGTGATCAGAAAAATGGAGGATATGTCCCAGTGGAAACTTATTGTAGAAGTGTGATTCTTATAGACTTTCTTTTTCGGCATGCAGTTTTCATATGTAGGGATAAAAAACCAAGTCAAGGAGTGTTCTCTAGACTTGTCAACCAGATAATATAAAATGGGAAGCTGAATCCATTTCTTATTTTCAATTCAATGTGTTTTGTTCTCACTCACATCTCTTATTTCCAAAAAGAAGAAAATAAGAAACTGTTGGAGAAAAGACTAGAGAGGAGGATATAGAAATCATCCTAGCCAAGAAATCCAGGTTATCAGGACTTCAATGATTTGAAGAGGAAGGGAGATATTTGAGAGATGGAGTAAGAAAGAGGAATGCAGATTTAGCAATGTATAAAGAGTAAAACTGAGGAAATAACCAGCACATGTTGGAAGGCTTCTACACTCACCGCTATACCACCAACGCACCAGCACTTGTTGAGTTCAAGTGACGAGAAAGATGAAAAAGATGGTCCTCTAAAACATAGGAATATGTACAGAATATATGAAATGTATAACTTGCCAGCTTTGGGGATTTATTACAAATTGTTGGTGTTGGTTGAAAATGGACAAAAGTGATCTATAGGCCGGTTGAGATACAATGCTTGCTGGTTTCATCAAAAATAATTGAAGGACCAAGAAAAAGAAAAGAAGCATGAAATTTGTTCCTAAGGAAAACAAACAAAAAAGCTGAAAGCTGCCTATGAATCTTTAGGTAGTTGGTTTGTATTGAATAGCAACCAATCTGAGATGATAATATTCATCTCCTGCAAGTAGTAGAGAGGATCATCAGAGAAGCTGAAGTTCTTTAAGATGCCAGTGTGGACTAATTCAGAGCTTTCCTGGTGGCTCAGAAAGTAAAGAATCCACCTGCAATGCAGGAGATCTGGGTTCAATCCCAGGGTTGGGAAAAACCCCTGGAGAAAGGAACACTATCCACTCAAGTATTCTTGCCTGGAGAATTCCATGGACAGAGAAGCCAGATGGGCTACAGTCAGTGTGGTTGCATGAGTCAGACACAACTGAGCAACTAACACTTATCATTTTCATGGACTAATTCCTTACATTATTTTGTAATTTCTCTTTAAGGGAAATAAGACTATGGAAAGAGTCACATTTCTGTTGGAAGAGAAGAGGCAGAGAAAACCTAGACCACAGCAGTGATGCTCAAAGAGGAGAAAGCTTTAAAAGTTCACTACTTAGAGGTCCCTGGGGGTAACAGAAGGACACAGCGTATCTGCAGGATGAGTAGTGCAAAATCAGAACAAATGACAAGAGAAGTCACAGAAGGCTGTCTATTTTCAGAGGCATCTATGGCAATAATTAAAAGATTACTAACAAAATACACACATAATCAAACATACTTATAATCAAAATATAATCAGAAACATACTTATAATCAAAAATCAAATTTGGATGTTGGATACTGGAAGAGATTCAGTTTGGGTGAAAGTGTAAACTCTGCAGCCCACCTGCAGAGTGGTGTGGTGGCATTAGGTCACATTAAAACTATATCCTAAAACAGATGTCTTATTCCTACCTACCTAAGGTAGGTGGGTAGAGTTGGATGGGACTGAGAAACTAAAATAAAAAAGAATAAGTAAAATAAGGAGACCCTGCAGACTGATATTAGAGGGCCATAAACTGAGAACCAGGATGAACTTTGCAATGAGAAAGAATTTGAGAGCAATTTAAACACAGTTAATTCTCTGTTTTATGCATGCAAGGCAGGTGCTTTTCAGGCAAACAAACTACAATGAGTCCAAACTACTCCAATAAAATATGTACAGATATTTTCCATTCCCTGAGGTTTAATAGCTTTCTTCTAGCTCACTAACGTCTATGGGTTTTCCTAGGATATGAGTGAGAACAGCGTTTATAGTCTTTGGTAGATAAAGATAGCATCTGCCTGTTTCCATAGTAACTCTCCAAATAGATTAATTTTTATAGCTCTGATGTCAAGACAGTAAAATTACTGGTACTTTCTGGCAGCATTTAATGAAAGAGCTCAGTAAGTAGGTTTTCACTACTATGGTAAAGAGAAGGATAAAGGCAAAACTAATATAACATGCATTAAAAAAATGAAGACATTTCTGTATTTCTCAGCCAAGAACTAAATTAAAAATTAAAGCCAAAATTGAAGAGAAAAACATAAACATAATGCATGTTTTCAGAGCATGGCTCATGACTTTCTGGTTTGAGTAATGGATGGTATTTCCAGAATTATTTTCTTTAAAGATTGTCAAATCGATTGTCTCCTGTTATTCTAATTCAAGACTTCTTCAGCACTGACTTTTGAGGTGGCTACTATAACTGAAAAGAACTTGGCCATGTTTCTGGGTCAGTGATTTACTCCTTCTACAATGAATACTTATTAAAATTATCCAAAGACATTTTCCACATAGTTCCAGATAAATCAGATAGCTGAATTATGTGGTTGGAACAGTTTTCTTAGTACAATGGGGAATTTAAAAGGACATTTCAGATCAACATACATTAAATTAGCCCAGTTTTTGTAAAAGTCTGTGTTCATAGTTTCTTAAAATTTTAGAAAGTATATAAAACAAAATGTAAAGACTGGCTATATTTGGATAGTTTTTTAGTTGTATATAATTTGTAATTTTTCTCTAGTAAAACCTGGATTATTTGTATAAAATTTTTAAAAAATTATTTGAAATATTAAAGTTTCCTTTTCAGAAAAATAAAAGGCAAGATATATTTTAGCCTAGCATGGTCACATACATAACAGGGCATTGCTAGGAAGTCCTGTGATTTATGCCTTCAAGAATAACAATAGGAAGACTTCTATAATTTCTTGTTAGGATTATAAATAGTTAGAGGAGTATATTATGATGCTTTTAAATACATTATATGATTGTATGGTCTGTGGATGGATCTTGCCTAAAGAGTTTACCTTAATATTGTGGTTAGATATATTGTAACGAAATAAGAAGAAAGTTATGCATATGAACAACACTGGCATTGATACACCTGCTTCCTGCAGCAGTTTGGATAGTTTCATCCAAAGTACAAAAAAACCTTGATCCAATATGGCTGAAGAAACCAATACATCAAGCAGTAGGGTAAACTTGGACTTCCCTGGTGGCTCGTATGGTAAAGAATCCGCCTGCAGTGCAGGAGACTCAGTTTTGATCCCTGGGTCAGGAAGATACCCTGGAGAAGGGAATGGCAACCCACTCCAGTATTCTTGCCTGGAGAATTCCATGGACAGAGGAGCCTGGTAGACTATAGTTCATGAGGTCACAGAGTCAGGCACGGCTGAGTCAACTAATACTCACACACAGGAGTTCATTCATAGAAATGGACTAATGCAATCATCAAAGACTCTGCTTCTTTCTGTCCCTAGTCTATACCATCCCTGATGTGAACTTCTTCCTCACTCTGTTTATAGAATAGCTGTAACAGTCTCCTGTTACAGCATGACAGTCTCCTCAGTTCAGTCAGTCAGTCGTGTCCAACTCTTTGTGACACAGCATGCCAGGCCTCCCTCTCCATCACCAACTCCTGGAGTTTAGCTGAACTCATGTCCATTGAGTCAGTGATGCCATCCAGCCATCTCATCCTCTGTCGGCCCCTTCTCCTCCTGCCCTCAATCTTTCCTAGCGTCAGGGTCTTTTCAAATGAGTCAGCTCTTCACATCAGGTGACCAAAGTATTGGAATTTCAGCTTCAACATCAGTCCTATAAGTTCTGACAGTCTCCTATAAGAGTCTAAAGGCATCCTATTGTCCAACTCTTCATGCGGTTCTCTCGGACATGATGCAAACTTTCTAAAAAGTGGTCAGCAAACTCTCCCACATTTTTCTTGCCTTTTCTGAATCAGTCTAACAGAAGTGGTGAGTACTGAGAAAATATTCTTTAAGTATAACCCTTACTTATGAGACCTAGTTGAAAATATAAAGAAGTCACTGTGTAGCAAGAGGAATTATTCATACTAGGGATATTTCCAGGTTGGGAGTATAATAAACATTTCATGGGGCACATATATTAGTAGCAGAAGAAGTGACAGGCAGAGCTTTCTTTAATATTGATAATTCTAAACTGTCTACAAAGTGGTTCTAATAATTTACACTCCTTCTATCCTTGTGTCTGGGTACTATTGGTTCTTATTTTCACAAACATTTGTTAAAACAATACTTAACATTTTAATCTATTTGTTATGTAAGTAATGATATCTTATTATGATTTATTTTCTTGGTTAGTAATACATACAAGCTTGTGTTTGTGTGTTAGTCACTTAGTCATGTCCAACTCTTTGTGACCCCATGGACTGTAGCCTGTCAGGCTTCTCTGTCCATGGGATTCTACAGGCAAGAATACTGGAGTGGATTGCTGTTCCCTTCTCTAGAGGCTCTTCCCCACCCAGGGATTAAACCCTGATCTCCTGCATTGAGGGTAGGTTCTTTACCATTTAAGCTACAGGGAAGTCCTGCATATAAGCATATCAACACAATATTATAAATCAACTATACTTTAATAAAGATAAATTAAAGAATAAAAAACAAAATAATGTTCTCTATGTTACAATTTCACTCAATATTTGTATCTACTTAAGAGAAATAACAAATTAAAAATACATGTGTGCCTTTGTTGTTGCTTTGACTTGATTTTAAATTTTACAGTGTGACAATTAATCTATTAATATCTACCAAACCTGCCCTTTTATGCATTTCATTTATCACTTTTGAGACTGCACATATCACTATCCCTATAACTTAGGAGTAGCTTAAAACCTGATGGCTAAGGAAATGGCTCTTTGTGAAATGTTCAGGGTATCAGAAGTTTATTTCTGTTGTTGAAAAAGAGGAGTAGCATGGAAGTTGGGGTATCCTGCACAGAGAGCCTATAAAAGTCATTAAAAGCTCTGAATATGTCTCTTTTTCCTCTTCTCCCTTCTCTTTCCTCCCCTACATCTTTCTCCTTGTTTCACTTTTCCCAAAAGCTTGCCTGAAATATTTTGATTCTCTTCTTCATAATGAAAAGTAATTTCTTTCCACTTCTTTCATTATTTCAGTCATTAATAATTCTTTTAAATGCCTTTAAACATGAAGGTGAAGGCTGTGTGTTATTAATTATATTTGTTCAACTGAGGCTCTTTAAGCTGAGATTCTCTGTGTGGGAAGAACTCATTGTCAGAAGAAGAAAATGATGAATCTCTGTGGGAAGGCTGAAAATTGTCTAAATCTATCAAATGTCATGACCAAATTAAGGTTTAATTAAAAATCTAAAAAAAAATCACCTAATATTGAATCCCAATTGTTTTGAAAAATAACTCTTTGCAATATTAGAATTTAGTATTTTAGTCTCTTTCTAATCCTTGTGCTACAAATTTGATTTTCAATGAATGTTTGCCTTTTTCAAAACTAGAATGCTAGAAGTATTTGACATTTCATCCCTAGAACTTTGCTGTGTTATCCAGCTCTATTGGAATTTTCTTGACTCAACTGGTCAATTAAAAGTCACTGAATGTTCTCTGGGCAGATTGTTCTCTGGGTAGGACTAGGGCACTTACAGCATGGTAGCCCTGCCAAGAGTGCTCTTTTCTCTCCTTCAGCCTCACACAAATTATAAAGTAGTAAGATGGAGAAAAATCAAAGAATGGGAAAAAAAACATGAGATGCTCATCAGACTGCAGATCTCAGTAGGGACCATGCGTCATTATATTTGTATCTCCTCAGCTTCTATCAGTAAAGTACTAAAACAAAACGTTTTACAAAATGTCAATGTATGGCGGAACCAACATTATAATGTAAAGAAAAAAAAAATCCAAGTACAAGAAGTGCTAAAAATCAGTGAGCAAGTGTATATTTAACAGTGTTCTTAACTTTTCCAATGGTAATGGGTTTTAATAGGGCCCATGGTACCTTCATCTAATTTAGGCATTTCCAACATAGTATATAGTTATGTTGGTTATGTTTGACACGGTCCTGAAATACTTCCTTCATTTGGCTTTCATGATAACACCCCCAGCTGGTTCTCATCCCTCTTCTTCCCCCACACCCCTGTCCACTTTTTCTCAGTCTCCTTTGTGAGCTTCCTCTCATCTCCTTTTCTCTATGCCATGGGTAAAACAAGGAAGTAGTCCAGGATATCTTCTCTTTCGTATTCACATAAATTTTCCTCCTGATCTCTAGATTTTTGGAAGGAATTGGTTATTTAACATCTCCACTTAGACCACTGATACATGTCTTGAACTCAACATCTCCTAAAGTGAAGTGAAAGTGAAGTCACTCGGTCGTGTCCGACTCTTTCTGACCCTGTGGACTATACCCTACCAGGCTCCTCCATCCATGGGATTCTCCAGGCAAAAATACTGGAGTGAGTTGCCATTTCCTTCTCCAGGGGATCTTCCTGACCCAGAGATCGAACCCAGGTCCCCTACATTGCAGGCAGATGCTTTACCCTCTGAGCCACTACCAAGTTACAAACTTCCAGTTTTAAAGTAAGTAGATCTTGGGGATGTAACATTCAACATGGTGACTGTAGCTAATAATACTGTATTATATATTTCAAAGTTACTAAAAGAATAGATCTTAAACGTTCTTATCATAAGAAAAAAAATATAACTGTCTTCATTTTTTTTGCAATTTTTCTATCATTTTTATTGAAGCTTTATTATAGGAAAAAGAAGAGATATGGTGAAACTATAAAAAGGAAAATGACTCGCAGAATAGAAACAGTGAAAAGAATCTATTAGCAGATAATGAAAAAAATTGATGAATCATGGAGCTTATTCCTCTATCTCTCTTGTTCTTCATGAGAATTTGGTGAAGCAAATGACAAAGAGTTGTCATGAGTTAGATATTTTTCTTTAAAAATCCATTGGTCCATAAATGAATCTTTATTAGACATTCTATTTAAGTTGAGGTAATGAGGATGATAAATATATGTGTCAACACCCAACATGCTGCTATCCATGTAGTTCCATGAAGAACACATATTCTTACAAAACTGACTAAATTAGTACAACTCAAGTCTCCATTTAAGTGACTGAGTATTTTAACACAAATAGACTCATTGATTTATTTTTTGTGTACTAGGCACTGTTTAATGGACAAGAGAATCAATGAACAAAACAAAAGCTTGTGTTTATGGAGCTTAATTTTAGTGCATGAAGACAGGCTACAATAAATAATTTAATATATATTAGAGGGAGGGAATTTCTATTGGTTAAAAAAAAGTGGAGTAATGGTGACTGGAGCAGGTGAGTTGAGTATAAAATGCAGATTGCAGTATTAAATGGGATGTTAAGAAAGTGGTTAACTGAGTAGATTGGAAGGTTATGAAATTGCTAGTCAAGTAATCTGGAGAATAATTTATCAGAGAGAGTTATCGCTAGAGAGAAAGCTTTAGAGTAAGAGCATACTGACTTCCTCTGTGTAAGTGTTTCAGAGTAAAATAATGGGAGAATTGTAGACAAGGAGGTCATAGAGATAACAGAGTTGGGTTATGTAGAGACTTGTAAGTTATATTAAGGACTTAAGCTTTTACTTTGATTTTATGGAGACATTTTGCCAGAATTTTCGCAGAAAAGTAGTATGGTATGACTTATGTTAGAAAGGATCATGCTGGCCGCTGTGTAGAAAGTAGACTGTAGAAGGAAAAAGTAGAAACAGAAAACCTTATTATGAAACTATTGTGGTAATCCAGGCAAGAAATAATGGTAGGCTCGGTCTCGTGTGTATTAGAGCTAATGAGAACCCTTGTTGTTATTTGGTATACACTGAAGAAAAAACTGAAAGGTGAGTTACATATAGAATAGTTTATAGAAGAATAATCAAACATAACACAAGAGTTGTTGATTTTGACCTTTTAAAAATTTTGAGGAACAGGAAGGATGAGGGATATAAACTGAAAACCAGGTTGTGAAGGAAAGAATGGCATGCTTTGGCAATCTAAAAAGGGAAAGATATTTTAGGTAGTAACAGTGAGTGAAGTAGCTCAAAAATTTATCAGAGCACTGGGTGATGCTTAAGTGGGCACAGCATTATTTTTAAAGGAGCAGTTTGTCACAGCATGGCACCTCACACAATGTCCCCTGTTAAATTTATTTATACTCCACATCCCAAAAGTGAAGTAAAATTGTGAATTCCCAAAAAGCAGATACTAGGAAAGCAACAAGAAAGAAAAGAATCAGATTTAAAGAAGGGAGAATCAATAATGGAGGTACACGACCAAATTGTCTGCCACAAATAGTTACATTGTCCAAAGACTGCTGCTGTGAGCAGTTTTGCCATGTGCACTCTCTGACTCAATTATTGACCCCCCTTTTTAAAATTTTCTCCTTGCCTACTTGCTAATGCACTTTTATGTTTAGCCAAAGTTTAGCTCCTTTCTGCGTGGTATACGTGGAGTTGTGAAGAGGCCATACCTGGCTTCCTTTTAATTCCAGTCACCACAGGCCAGCAATACTTACCCTTACGTTGTTAATCAGCCAACTTGTGAATTGAGTGTACAACAAAGACACAGCCAACTGAGACAACATATAAACAAATGCAGTTTGGTTTTGATTTTAGAAAAGCTTGGCGTTTTCTTCTCAAGTCTTAGTGATCGCCCTTTCTGTTTCCCGGCTGATCTTTCTGTTCCATCCTGTCAACATGTGAGGTCAGCAGCTGCAAAGCAACCTCTACGCTTTTCAAGTTGATTTTCAGAAAAACCAAAGCATGGTCCCAAACTAGACATGGCTCATTCCTGGAAATATAATTCATTTTGTGAAGAGCCAGGAGGAAGACAAAGGTAGGTCACAAACAGTTGGGATTTTTAGGTGCTGACAGTATACAAGCAGGGGAATAAAACCCCACTATCCACTGAAACAAAGGCCGATACTTTCAGCAACATTTTTGAGTCCCTACTCATCTAGGAACCAGAGAGATCAAATGTTTGAAACATGGCTCAGGGCCCAAATGGGAAGATAATTGAAGTGTTAACAGGAATACAAAACAATGAGAAGTTAAAGGTTTGGAGGTATTTGCAGGGCAGCAATGGAGATGCAGACATAGAGAACAGACTTGTGGACACAGTGAGTGAAGGACAGGGTGAGATGAATTGAGAGAGTAGCATGGAAACATATGCATTACCATAT
The DNA here is from genome assembly GCA_007570785.1 of Antilocapra americana. NCBI lineage: Eukaryota > Metazoa > Chordata > Mammalia > Artiodactyla > Antilocapridae > Antilocapra > Antilocapra americana. Next base: position 33,211,950 of record ML660197.1, read on the forward strand.
GTAAAGTAGATAGCCAGTGGGAATTTGCTGTATGATGCAGGGAGCGCAAAACTAGTGCTCTGTGACAACCTAGAGGAATGGGATGGGGTGGGAGATGGGAGGGAGGTTTAAGAGGGAGGGGACATATGTATACATTTGGCTGATGCATGTTGATATAGGCAGAGATCAACACAATACTGTAAAGCAATTATCCTTTAATTAAAAATAGATGAGTTTTTTAAAAAAGAAAAAATATTGTAAATGGATAGAAAGTAGAATATATATATATATATATATATATATATATATATATATATATATATATACACATAAACAAATAAACAAAATTTTTAAAAAAGGTTTAGAAGGCCAAACAAAATTTTTAGGACTGTATGTGACTTTCTCATCCATTTCAGCTAGAGAGCTCTGTATTTTCTCTGCAGAACAGAGATGACATTAAAGACTTCATATGAGCTATTAAAAAGGACAGAGCTGATTGAAATGAGGGTTTGAATTGTCAAAAAGCTCTCTTCAACCTTCAGCTCCTCCTAGTTTGTTTCAGAGCATTCTGTTCTTCCTGTCCTCCTATTTTTCACAAGTATTTCTTCATCCCAACCATATATTGAGCTCTAAATATAATTTTAAAATCAGTGAATGAGAGGTCAGGGGGGAAAAAACTGATTGTCAATCAACAGATTGTGTCTTTTCCCTGAGAAATCACTCTTGCAAGGAAGAATGCCAACAAAATAGTCCCTTTTAAAAATCACAATTTGAGGTAAAAAATGATTCTATTTAACTTTGGCTTGAATTAGTTCTGACCTATTTGTACTGTATTTTCTAAAGATCTGGAGTCCAATTGCATATATTTTTGTTTTAATAGACATCCATGTGACTATATTTCCTTGCTTTTTAAAACAATTCTATTTTCTGGACTTGAGTATTTGGAACCAGAAACTTGAAGGGTTATGTTGCTAAGAGACCAATTCTAGGTTGAAAATCAGAAAACCAGGATTCTTTTTGCACATCTGTTACTGATCATGTAGGACATTGTGAAAACCACTTATACCTTATGCTTATCCACTTGTTCAAAAAATTTATCTTTTTAGCAACTTCACTGTTAAAGAATCAAATATAAAATCCTACTGCAGAGCAGGAAATTAATGAAGTTATGAGTAGGAACGAAAAATTGGTTTTAAAAATTCTAAGGTTATTTTGTTTATAACATTGTGAGCCATATACTCTAAAGCCTTTTTCTATGTTTTAATTTAAGAGCTTTATTAAGATATAATTCACATACTACCCAATAATTTACTGAACCCTAGGCCACCTGTCTTTATCTATTCTGGAAATTTCCTATTAATTGAATCATATAATATATGACCCTTTGTGATTTTTCTTTCATTGCTTAACAAAAAATTCATCCATGTTGTCCCACTTCAGTTATTTCATTGTTAAACAGTATTTCATTGTATGAATATATCATGTTTTTTCTACCCATTCATCAGTAGATGAATATTTGGGTTGTTTCCATCTTAGGTTATTATAAATAATGCTCCTATGGACTTTTGTTTGTAAGTTTTTTTGTGAACATATGTTTTCATTTCTTTCAGGTAAATATCTAGCATTCGAATTATTGAGTAACATGGTAAATGTAACATCAGCTATTAGAGGAACTGCCAGATTGTTTTCTTGTACTGTACTATGCATCTACCTTTCTATTGGTCATATATGATACTTCCAATTTCTCCACATCCTGCCCAGCACTTATTTTATCTGTTTATTTTATTTTTATAACCACACTAGTGAGTGTGAAGTGTTCTTTCATGAGGCTTTTGGTTTGCATTTCCCTGATGGCTGATAATGTTGAGCTTCTTTTATATTTCCTTTGGAGAAATACCTATTCATATCTTTACACTAATTTTATTTTTATTTTATTTATTTGTTTATTTTTGGTTGCACTAGGTCTTCATTTCTGTGTGGGCTTTCTCTAGTTGCAGTGAGCGGGGCTACTCTTTCTTGCAGTGCATGGACTTCTCATTGTGGAGGCTCCCCTTGTTGCGGAGCACAGGGCTCTAGGCATGTGGGCTTCAGTAGTTGCAGGCATGTGGGCTCAGTAGTTGGGGCATGGGCAAGTGAGCTCTAGAGCACAGGCTCAGTGGTTGTGGTGCATGGGCGTAGTTGCTCTGTGGCATGTGAGATTTTTCTGGATTAGGGATCAAACTTTTGTCCCCTGCATTAGCACGTGGACGCCTTTCTACTGTACCACCAGGGAAGTCCCTTTTCACTCATTTTAAACTCATTTCTGTTTAATTCTTGAATTGTGCATCTCTTCAAGAAAATTAGAGATACCAAGGGAACATTTCATGCAAAGATGGGCTTGATAAAGGACAGAAATGGTATGGACCTAACAGAAGCAGAAGATATTAAGAAGAGGTGGCAAGAATACACAGAAGAACTGTACAAAAAAGATCTTCATGACCCAGACAATCACAATGGTGTGATCACTAAAACTCACTTAGAGCCAGACATCCTAGAATGTGAAGTCAAGTGGGCCTTAGGAAGCATCACTACAAACAAAGCTAGTGAAGGTGATGGAATTCCAGTTGAGCTCTTTCAAATCCTAAAAGATGATGCTGTGAAAGTGCTGCATTCAATATGTCAGCAAATTTGGAAAACTCAGCAGTGACCACAGTACCGGAAAAGTCAGTTTTCATTCCAATTCCAAAGAAAGGCAATGCCAAAGAATGCTCAAACTACTGCACAATTGCACTCATCTCACACACTAGTAAAGTAATGCTCAAAATTCTCCAAGCCAGGCTTCAGCAATACATGAACTGTGAACTTCCAGATGTTCAAGCTGGATTTAGAAAAGGCAGAGGAACCCAGAAAATTGCCAACATCTTCTGGATCATCGAAAAAGCAAGAGAATTTCAGAAAAACATCTATTTCTTCTTCATTGACTATGCCGAAGCCTTTGACTGTGTGGATCACAATAAACTGTGGAAAATTCTCAAAGAGATGGGCATACCAGACCAGCTGACCTGTGTCTTGAGAAACCTGTATGCAGGTCAGGAAGCAACAGTTAGAACTGGACATGGAACAACACACTGGTTCCAAATAGGAAAAGGAGTATGTCAAGGTTGTATATTGTCACCCTGCTTATTTAACTTATATGCAAACTACATCATGAGAAATGCTGGGCTGGAGGAAGCACAAGCTGAAATCAAGATTGCCAGGAGAAATACCAATAACCTCAGATATGCAGATGACACCACCCTTATGGCAGAAAGTGAAGAGGAACTAAAAAGCCTCTTGCTGAAAGTGAAAGAGGAGAGTGAAAAAGTTGGCTTAAAACTCAATATTCAGAAAACTCAGATCATGGCATCTGGTCCCATCACTTCATGGGAAATAGATGGATAAATAGTGGAAACAGTGGCTGACTTTATTTTGTTGGGCTCCAAAATCACTGCAAATGGTGATTGCAGCCATGAAATTAAAAGACGCTTACTCCTTGGAAGGAAACTTATGACCAACCTAGACAGAATATTAAAAAGCAGAGACATTACTTTGTCCACAAAGGTATGTCTAGTCAAGGCTATGGTTTTTCCAGTAGTCATGTATGGATATGAGAGTTGTACTATAAGGAAAGCTAAGCACCAAAGAATTGATACTTTTGAACTGTGGTGTTGGAGAAGACTCTTGAGAGTCCCTTGGACTGCAAGGAGATCCAACCAATTCATCCTAAAGGAGATAAGTCCTGGGTGTTCATTGGAAGGACTGATGTTGAAGCTGAAACTCCAATACTTTGGTGTGCTGCAGTTCATGGAGTCACAGAGAGTCGGACATGACTGAGCAACTGAACTGAACTGAATAGTTACTCTGTTTTTTCCAAGCGTCCAAGTCCTGTTACTCCTGGCACAGTTGGTTTTACCTGATGAAGGAAAGTATCTACTTGCTCCTAGATAGCCACATTCCCCTGACTATACATTTTCCAGAAGATAGTTACTCCATTTGTAAACAAGCAATTTCATGCTAAATTTAAGCTGGGGTTTCAGTCTAAATGAGAGATGCGTGTTGATACCTGGGTCCAGAAGATCCTCTGGAGAAGGAAATGACAACCCACTCCAGTATTCTTACCTGGGAAATCCCAAGGACAGAGGAGACTGGCAGGCTACAGTCCACGGCGTTGCATGATTGAGTGATTGAGCACATACATCAGTCCAAGCAAAAATGTATATCTAGAGATGAATGAATCCAGTTTCTATTGTCATAAAATTAAAGCTGTACAGCCTATTGTATTCTCCATATTTGTGGTAGATGCTTCAGAGCCTGGAGACAATTACTTGACTGCCCAAAAATGCTTTAGATCTACTCACCTAAAGTCCATGTTGTTTATCTGAAATGGGATCTGGTTTGTTTCAGGCTTAAATGCCTCTTTCTGGTATGTTTTCATATCTAAGTCATCCTAATTCCTTTCAGAAACAGACATGACAAATCTTTGATATAAAATGCTGGGAGATGTGTCAAATGTACTTAAAATTCTTTATCTTTTAAAGAAAAAAGTCACTTGTTGTTCTCTTTATGCTATAGAAAATGAGCAGTATCCTTGAGAATGAAGCCTAAAGCTCCCTGTGGTGTTTTAAAACATAAAGGTCATAATGTGTCTTCACCAACAAAAAGGAAGCCATAAAGTCTTTCTGAATGTGAGGACAAGAGTAGAGGGTGATTTGAATTGATGAAAGTGAGATATAGTAAATTCAATCATTTATGATGACCCATGGTTGCATCTGTTCCCATTACCTGCAATAGATTTTCGTTATGTGGAGGGTGCACATAGTAGCTATTTTCTTCTTGCCCTATAGGTAAGACCTAGGCAAGATTTCAGAGTAGATAAAGAATTTTTTTCAGGTAGATATCTCTCCTTTCCTTTCAACAATCATATATTTAATACTATCTCTTCCAGTTCCCACTTTCCTCACCAAATTATTTTTGATTATTAGTTTATTCTCCAACTCTTCCACTCAGGAATATTTTCATTTTTAAAGGATATTCTTAAAGAGGAAAGAACTTTCATAACCATGCCAAGAGGCTCCAGTCATATCTGACTCTTTACCCTATGGACTGTAACCTACCAGGCTCTTCCGTCCATGGAATTCTCCAGGCAAGGATACTGGAGTGGTTTGCTGTGCCCTCTTCCAGGGGATCTTCCTGACCCAGGGATCAAACCTGCCTCTCTTACATGTTTCCTGCATTGACAGGCAGGTTCTTTACCAACCTGGGAAGCCCTTTTCATAACCATAAGAATGCATTTCTCCTAGAGGTCTAGTATTCTTCCAGAAGAATTTCTGTTGATTTATTAAGCTTTTAAGAATTTTTCTGAATATTTGGTCCCATTCAAATTGGAGGGGAAATATTTTGCATTTTCTTGAACATATATGTTTTTCTTTTAATTAGCATCACTTATTTTTTTTGATCAAAAACTATATTGCCCAATTTAATCACTCACCTAATTTGTCCCTCTCAGTCATCAGTGCTGATGAACGTCATTTCTACATTGAATACAAAAGCTGTTATCATGGACAATTGTCAAAAGAATATGCCAGATATTATAGCAGAGTTTCAAAGAAATGTAATTCCAGAAATACTTCTGAACAATAAAAATGTAAATAATCTCCCAGCAGGACTATTTGAAAAATCCAGCATTAATATCAGTGTTTAACTATTTTTAAAAAATATGAAGCATGTTATTATACAAATAAAAATTCTGCAGGTATGAACTTTTGTCACTTTTCTACTGTGGAACATGGGCTGTGTGTGCTTGGCCTGAGACAAGTGAAGACACAGCACAGCTATTATAATCAGATGATCTCTTTCTTTCGATTTTTCATGGCTGATTGGAAAACACAGGGCTTCATGGAAACCAATCAGCCACAGTTTCTACTGGAATGGAGTAAAGGAAGAAACTCAGGAGAGGTTCTCCATTGGCTGTAAGGTTTGAAAGAGAAAAGATATATTGTCCGTTTCTTCACAATGGTTTAATTTCCTGATTGAAGATTTATTTATTTATTTTTAAAGAATGGGCTTCTGGCCCTTTCAAATCCTTCAGACTTTTTGAAAACTGACTGATATCATTAGACTGTCAATCATAGACTCAAAAAGTGAAAACTCAATGAGACATATACCAAAACTAATATGTTTTAGAGGCTTAACTTTCATGTAAAATGCTTTCAGTTGCAAGGAACAGAAAATCTGATCTAAAATGGCATTAAAAAAGGAGGGGAATCATTGGTTTACTGTATACACCAGAGCCTGGTTCATTATCTTGGTTCATTCTTATCCAGTGAGGAATTGAAAGAAAGTTCAGTTCCCCAAATTTTGAGTTTGTGGATCTGAAGATCTTTGACCATCATGGGTCAAACATGATCTATCCAGTGTCTGGGATTTGGAAAAATGTAATTGTATTAAACTCAAGAGGGCCTTCTCAGAAGGTTAAGATAGAATCAGTTTTTCCCTTTCTCAGATACAATGCCTTGGACTCCATGTAATAGAAATTCCTTCTCTAATTAGCTTAAACAATATTTAGTATGTATAATAGTAGAAAGTTCTGGGAAAGGAATCTCCAAGCATAGTTAAAATAGGATTCCTGCTTCTCTGCAGTTTCCTTGGCTCCGCCTGTCTCCATGCATTGGCTTTCTTAAGATGGGATAGTTTCTGGAGTTTTCAAGTACTATTAGCCTACCCATGAAGTTTAAAGGTAGCAAAAATGGCAACTTGAATGACCCAGAAGGACAAAGAAAAAAAACTTATATTCCAAAATAAATTTACATTTACTAAACATTTATTTAATATGTTTGGGCCAATTTGGATCATATGTCAACTTTCATCTCATATCAGTCTCCAGGAGAGTGCTGTGATCTGTCTGGTTGAAATCAGAGTTTTGTTATTGAACAGGCAGGTAGGATTCTCACAACTGGTCCAGGACTACTAATCACTTTTGAGCTGGATATCGGATCACCTTTCCTGGGAATCATAGAGCACATAGAGAAAGTTGAAGATTTGAACAGGATTTGCATTTTGTAAGAAGGAAAGATATAATAGACAGAATATTTAGCCATCAATGGTCAGGACACACCCACATTCAGAAAGGAAGAGACAGCAGTTGATGAAGAATACAGAGACAAATTATTCCCATGACAACGATGTTTCTTCTTTTAACACTTGACTGACAATATGTATAAAACCTGCCTGAATAAAATATGGTCTCTCAGGAGTACCACTCTAGAAACCATCAGATTTCAATTTCAAAAACTATTCAAAGCAACCACTACTTATCTGGTTCCCATATTGGATAGAATTTGAGAATCTTGATGATGTTCAGTGATTTTTTGTTGTTATTTAGAGTTCCAGAAACTTCTGAACAAATTTCCAGTTTCTCTGCATCCAGTCAACTCTGATGCCCAGAGAGACCAACCATCTCCTTTCACTGAATGAGTATTCTTTTATTCAGAACTTGTTTCCTGGTTCCTAAAAGAGAAATTTCCATTTCGCACTAGCTTTTGTGCACCACAGTGCATTGACTGGCAATTGCAAACGGCATTTGCAGCAAAGAAGACAAAACAGCCAGAAGTTCATTTCTCAGATCAGAGCAGATTTCACTTTAGGTGTCAACGTCCGCTTCCTGACTCCCTCCCATTTTCCATCGATCAGCTTCCTTTCTAAGAAAGGAAGACCGGGACCAAGACAAGTGAAGCTTTATAAATGGATGATAAACCCTAATTGTATCTTGAGACTACTTTATAGGTTGAAATAATTTACTCATAGAGTTAAAATAGGAAGACATTGGTTGTAATCATATCAATAGTAATAGAGACAAAGTGGAATTCAGAGAACCAAGATTTTCTAAGTCACTTAAAAAAATTACTTTGTTAAAATGACAAAATAATTGTCATTATTTAGTGACAAGTAAATTTTGTTATGGGGCTTCCCTGGTGGCTCAGTGGTAAAGAATCCTCCTGCCAATGCAGGAGCCTCAGGAGACACAGGTTCAATCCCTGGGTTAGGAAGATCCCCTGGAGTAGGAAACGGCAATCCACTTTAGTTCAAAGGAGCCTGGCACGCTACAGTCCATGGGGTCACAGAAGAGTTGCACATGACTTAACAACTAAGCAACAACAAATTGCATTTACTCATTTAGGTAAAACCAATCCAATAATGGAAAGATTAGATTGTTATATTTCTTAAATCTAATATAGTCAATTATTATCTCAAAAACAGTGCCTTTAAATTAAGAAAAGAAAGAAAATCAAACTAGCGTTTATGATATTATGTGCTAGCAGCTTTGTTTCACTTTTCTCAATATCCTCATATGACTGATGAGTAAGTGGAAGTTTCTGAAATCTATGATTTTCTTAATCCCTTCAAAATAGCAATATCCCATCATGAATCACTAGGTAGACAGAGCAATCAGTTTCTATGTGGAAAGGAATAGACATGCATAGTTACTGAACACCCAGTCTTGGCACTGTGCAAGGTGATTATCAATTAATAAAATATCTCACTCCATTTAACTGACAAAGTAAATAAATAAATAAATTGACTTTGAAAGATTTGATGATATTCCTAAAGCTACAGGTCTGTGCATGTAGAAGCAGACTAACATGGAAATATTCTTATAGGAACTGAGCTGTTAGTAATCGGGAATACCATTTTTAACAAATACAAAGAACATGCACCCAGTTGAAGAAAAAGGACATGAGAAAGACATAGTTTTTCCTTTCTTTTCTTTTTTTTAATTTATTTATTTGGCTGTGCCAGGTTGTTCTTAGTTGGGGCATGTGGGATCTTTAATCTTCACTGCTGCCTGTGAACTCTTAGCCGCAGCACATGGGATCTAGTTTCCTGATCAGGGACCAAACCTAGGTCCCCTGCATTGGAAGTGCAAAGTCTTAGCCACTGTACTGCCAGAGATGGAGTTCCACGGCATAGCTTTTCACATTAATGGAGGATGTGTTTTATTTCCTCTCCTTTGTTAATGGCTGTTCTGAGGACAACGTTGCTTGTAGCCTGAGAGTTTCTGGAACCACCCCATATGATCTTCTTAAATGCCCTTGCTCTTATCTTTAAGAGTCTTATCTTCAGAATCTGAAGGAGTTTCTGGCAAATTAGTCTGTGGAACTAGGGTGGCCAGCCCTATTACATCATTTTCTGTAATACTGCTCTCTAGCAGCCTAATTGGCTGCTTCATTTCCTCATACCACTTCTGTGCTCCCTTTTTGGTGTTCTTTACAGTGGAAGATTGAAACTTCAGTGGGCAGATGGACTGCCTCCAAGAGCCTAAGGATTTTATCACCATATTTGATTGGAGACTCTCAGATGATCAAGTGGCCTCTTTCTTTCCAAATCGTAGCCTGTGCATGTAGCACCAGAAAGGCGTAATTGGAGTCAGTGTAAAAGCTACTCCTTTTCCTTTTCCAAGCTCTAAAGCTAAATCAGAGCTATGAGCTCAGCTAATAGGACTGAAGTACCTGGTGGCAAAGGTTTAGCCTCCATGGTCTTGACATTGGAGACTACTGCATATCCAGCTCTCCTTTTTCCATCCAAGACAAAGCTGCTCCCATCAGTGTACCAGATTTCCTCAGGATTCGTCAGAAGATCTTCTGACAATCCCTCTTGGGGTTTTGTCCACCGGTCCAAGGTTTCTAGGTAAGAGTGAAATGGGAGAGAGCCCTTGGGAGTAGGCAGGAGGGTAGCTGGATTAAGAACCTCACAAGGGGATATAATCAGGCCTGGATTTTCTATCAGCACTATTTGATATCTGAGGATCCTCTCATCAGACATCCTTAAGTGGTCTCTCCCATTCAGGAGTTGTTTCACTTGGTGGTTGGTGAAAATAGTTTGCCCTAAGAGAGAGTTTTCTATCAGGAGTGGAATAGCTGCAAGATTTTGAAAGTAGGGAAAGATCTTTTCCTAATAAGGGAGTAGGGCACTCAGGGATGATCAAAAACTGGTGGGAAAATATTTGTCCATCCCAGCAACAAAGTGCCTGGGTGAATATTTTTGTAATTTTTTTTCCTGTAGCACCCAGAATAGTAAAGGTTTGGGAGGAGAAGGCTCCAGAGTAGGAGGACAGGACAGAGTAGGTAGCCTCTGTGTCAACCAAGAAATTCTTGGACCTTCTTGCCACATCCAGTTGCACCCTTGGCTCCAGCCCCGTAATGGTTATCTGTGACAGGCAGGCTGGCTGGAACAGGCTGATTCAGTCCCGTTGAACCACCCTGAGGGAAAGCTTGGTGCTTGACCTTGAGGCTCTTGGGTACTGAGGGCAGAGTGCCACCCAATGTCCCAATTGATGGCATTTGTAGCAAGCCATTTTAGGAGACTTGTCACGGTTTGGACGCTCTTTGACCCAGTGTCCCTCCTGTCTACAGATTAGGCATTTGCCTTGTGCTTTGTCCTTTAAGGACTCAGGGTTTACCATAGGGCTTCCCTGGATGGTGGCCAGCATCTGGGCATGCCTTGCCTCTTTCCTTTTCTCCCTTTCCTGGGCCTTGGCTTCCACCTCCTGTTCTCTGTTATAAAAGATATCGGTGGCTGTCTGGACCATCTCATCTAAAAAGGCCTCAGGATCCTGCTGCTGTAACTGTTGTAACTTTATCCTGATGTCTGATGCAGAGTGGACAGGAATTTGTCCTTTAAAATCACCTGTCCCTTGTAAGAGTGTAAGTCCAGATTGGTAAACTTTTGGAGGGCCTCTTTTAAACTTTCCAGAAAGGCAATGGGGTTCTCATTGGACTCCTGAGTTATAGCTGAGACTAGGTGCAGTCCCACAACTAATGGGCTTCCTTCTAGTTCCATGGGTGGACTTACTTAGGGGTGAGTCTTTCTGAAGCTTATTATCCTGGCCAGCACTCTTGCGATCTGAGATCCAGGAGTCCCTGGATCAGGGTGCAGGTCTCCAGGCAGGCTGAGGCATGACAGCCTCCTGGAGATCGAATCCCTGGGCAGATTGAGGCAGGTTGGCCTACTGAGAATTGGGTCCCTGGACGATTGAGGCGTGTTGACCTTCTGGGACCCTTGGACTGGCAGATCTCTGAACAGATTGAGGTGTGACAACCTTCTGAGGACCAGATCCCTAGGCAGGTTGTGGCAGGTCAACCTCCTGGGATCCCCAGGCTGGAGTTGGATGTCCCCAATGTACTGGGTAGTACTGAACAGGATTAAGGGGTTGTAATCTTAACTTACTGCTGGTTTGTCCACTGAGGGTGGGAATAGATACCATGATGTAAAGTAATTCAAGTCTATGCCCTGAGACTGGGAACCTGGTGAAACAGACATAAGCCTTATCCTCTTATTGCTCTGAGGGAATGTAAGTCACTGATTTCCTCCCCTAGTCTTTCATAAGAGCAGCTTAGTGTGTCTCCAATGATAAAGGTTTCATTGTCATAGATCCACTCTAGGTAATAACAGAAGTAATGACAAAGGAGTGGGTTATCTGGTCCTGTTAGGGGCATTAAGAATATTTTAATAATAAGTGAGGTGGAGCAATGTTGCCTACAAGGGGGCAGGGTCCTGGTTGTAGGAGTTAGTAAGTGGCTTAAGAACAAATTGAGAAGAGGCAACAGACCAGATGTTCCATAAAAGTGGAGTGGAGATTTGATCCAGGGATATGTTTGTAACTTTAGGAGAAGGGTGGCAAGGGTTTGGGCCCAGATGGCCTGCAGGTCTAACTCCCAAAGTGGCAAACATTATCCCTGGAAGCTCAATTGCCCTTGAAGGGATGCCACCAATAGTTGGACTTCTAGCAGGCATTGTGTGCCTGTCATCTGCCCTAGCTAGTTCACTGAGAAATGCTATTGTTGCACAAGTTGTAGGAATTTCAGAAGATGAAGGCCTGACTATCTAGGGGGATTGGATATTATACAGTATTTCCCTCCCAAGAACCAGCTATTTTCTGGTTGTCCCTCCAGAAGATTGTAGAGGCAACATTGTGGGCCCAGAGGGGGTTCAGGAAAAGAGCAAGAAACAGGAGGGAAGAGGAAAGGGCACAAATTTTGAAAGAATGACATAGCCCAAGGGCAAAACATAAACTGATTAAAATCAAATGGGCCCAAGATGACTAGTCAAATTCAACTAAACCTTGATCCTCAAACTGCAAGCTAAATGACACACCCAGAGGTGCCAGGCCAGTTCCAGTTCAGTTCAATTCAGTTGCTCAGTCATGTCCAACTCTTTGTGACCCCATGGACTGAAGCATGCCAGGCTTCCCTGTCCATCCCCAAATCTCAGAGTTTACTCAAACTCATTTCCATTGAGTTGGTGATGCCATCAAACCATCTCATCCTCTGTCATCCACTTCTCCCACTGCCTTCAACCTTTCCCAGCATCAGGGGAAGGAGCCAGTTCTTTCTTTTCAAATGAGTCATTTCTTCACATCAGGTGGCCAAAGTATTGGAGTTTCAGCTTCAACATCAGTCCTTCCAATGAATACTCAGGACTGATTTCCTTTAGAATGGGCTGGTTTGATCTCCTTGCTGTCCAAGGGACTGTTAAGAGTCTTCTCCAAACCACAGTTCAAAAGCATCAATTCTTTGGCCCTCAGTTTTCTTCATGGTCCAACTCTCACATCCATACATGACTACTGGAAAAACCATAGCTTTGACTAGACAGACCTTTGTTGGTAAAGTAATGTCTCTGCTTTTTAATATGCTCTCTAGGTTGCCTGGCTGTGCAGCGCTAGAGCAACTGTGAGGAGATACCCCACAATCAAGGGCAGAGAAGCCCCAGCAAGATGGTAGGTGCTGAAGCAGTGGCTGCATGGCGCTGGAGCAACTTTGAGGAGATACCCTCATCCAAGGGCAAAGGAGAAGCCCAAGCAATATGGTAGGTGGGGAGAAATCATGTTTAGAATCAAACCCCATACCCACCAGAGACGCTCAGGGGACTCAAACAAACCTTGTGTGCACCAGGTCCCAGAGACCCCACAGAGACTGAGACAGAACTGTGTCTGAGTGTCTCCTGTGGAGGTATGGGTCAGCAGTGGCCTGCTGCAGGGGCAGGGGCTCTGGATGCAGCAGACCTGGGTAGGGCATAAGCCCTCTTGGAGGAGGTCGTCATTAACCCCACCATAGAGCCACTAGAACTTACTGAGGAAACAGACTCTTAGAGGGCAAAAACAGAACCTTGTGCACACCAGGACCTAGGAGGAAGAAGCCCAGACTTGCCCTTGAGTGTCTAGGAGTCCCCGGTGGGGGTGTGGGTCAGACGTGGCCTGCTGCAGGATTGGGGGCACTGAGTGTAGCAGTGCCTGCCTGAGACCTTTGAGGGAGATTGCCATTATCTTCATTACCTCTGCCGTAGTTTGGCCCCAGGTCAAATAACAGGGAGGGAACACAGCCCCACCCATCAACAGAAAATTGGATTAATGATTTACTGAGTTCAGCCCCGCCCACCAGAACAAAATCCAGTGTCCCCCTTAGTCAGTCTCTCCCATCAGGAAGCTTCCAAAGCCTCTTATCCTTCTCCATCAAAGGGCAGACAGACTGAAAACCACAATCATAGGACAGTTCCAAAAGAAGGAAGAGTGGGTAGCTCCCCAATTGTTGGAATGGTCCTCCCATTCATTAGCCTATGAAATCACCTAGCTCACAAAAGCTAACCATACCACACTTCATGCCCACCGCATACATCCTTTGTGATGGCCCACACTCTGTGGAGTATGCTTCTCCCTGAATCTGAATAAATCTACCTCTTACCTGTTTCTGTGTCTCTCACTGATTTTTTTTGGAATGAGACATCAAGAAGCTGAACTTCATTAGGTCCTGAAACCAGGCACCATGGATTTTGGCTGGGGTCAAGTCCCAGTTGGATACAGCTGAGTGACTAAGCATAGCACAGAGTCCCTGTCACATGAGTTTGAGTCCCAATCATAGGTAAACCATTTCAAGCACAACTTTGAGAAATGGAAAGATGATGACCTGTCCAATACTTTGTAAGCAGTGGCATAGATAGAGACAGGAGTTGAAGGATGGGAGGAAAAAGCAATGGGAAGAACTAAGGGAGGAATCCCCTTCACAACCTGCTGGAAAATCTGCTAAATATCTGACCTGCACTCACAGTTTTCATGGGCCTGATCCTTGGCACAAAGATTAAAGACAGAAGAACCCCCACCTACTTGGGCAACAGTGATTAAAGCATAGCAGATAGTAAGCCTTTGGGACACCCTGGGGAACCTACTGCCACTGGCCTGTTTGCAGGGGGTTTGAGGAAACAAGAATTAAGATTTTGTTGGCCATAAGTCCTTCCAGCCATAGGGATGAGGACTTCCTACCCCAACCAGAGGCCTTCTGGAATCTGAGACTGAGCTGCGTGAGTTTTCTGCTGAGTTTGTTTTTATTGTCCCAGTTTCTAGCACACTGGGCTTCTTGTCACTTCCACTGTGCTGGGTTTTCTTCCACTGCAGGAGCTTTGGAAGCTTTGTCGAGCTGGGCTTCTGCTCTGCTTGGCTTCCACCTTGAGAGGTCTGAGCTGAGATTGTCTCAGCCAGGTGAGAAACAATGAGAAATGGCACCATAGGTGTCCCGGGAGCTTGTAATTTCCTCAGTTCTGTCTCATCACAGCAAAACTTTGAAGTGACCGATGGACCAGTGTTATAGCTCCGCATTACAGCTCAGTTTTATTTAGAAAACAAAGGAAAATACACCCTGGAAGCATGAGCACAGGTTAACCCAAAAGAGAAAAGGACCCTCCCCTCCCCAACCCTCTCAATTTTGGCTCCTTCTTTTATATGTTTTTTCTCTCCCCTGAGCCTTCCTTATGTAAACTGGGCTAGCCAGGAGGCCTGTTTGTTTTACCTGAGGTCCTCACTCCAGTCCTCAGACCTTCTTTTGTTTTATTTTCACAAGCTTTTCCCTTCTTCATCTTTTAGCCACCACCATTCTGGACTCCTTTTTCCTATTCTAACTACTTCTGACAATTTCGTACAAGAATGGGAACAATAAAGGACAGAAATAGTTAGGATCTAACAGAAGCAGAAGAAATTAAGAAGAGGCAGCAAGAATATACAGAAGAACTATATTTTTTAAAAAAAATTCTTAATGAGCCAGATAAGCACGATGGTGTAATCACTCACCTAGGGCCAGACACCCTGGAGTGTGAAGTCAAATGGGCCTTAGGAAGTATTACTAAGAACAAAACTAGGGAAGGTGATGGAATTCCAGTTGAGCTATTTCACATCCTGAAAGATGGTGTTGTTAAAATGCTGCACTCA
Source organism: Antilocapra americana (assembly GCA_007570785.1). Taxonomy (NCBI): domain Eukaryota; kingdom Metazoa; phylum Chordata; class Mammalia; order Artiodactyla; family Antilocapridae; genus Antilocapra; species Antilocapra americana. Next base: position 33,227,194 of record ML660197.1, read on the forward strand.
ATATGCCAGCAAATTTGGAAAACTCAGCAGTGGCCACAGGACTGGGGAAGGTCAGATTTCGTTCCAATCTCAAAGAAGGGCAATGTCAAAGAATGTTTAAAACTTCTGTAAAATTGCACTCATTTCACATGCTAGCAAGGTTATGCTTGAAATCCTTCAAGCTAGGCTTCAACAGTATATGAACTGAGAATTTCCAGATGTACAAGCTGGATTTAGAAAAGGCAGAGGAACCAGAGATCAAATTGCCAGCATCCCATTGGATCTTAGAAAAAGTGAGTGAACTCGAGAAAAACATCTACTTCTGCTTCATTAACTATGCTAAATTCTTTGACTGTGTGGATCACAACAAACTGTGGAAAATGCTTCAAGAGATAGGAGTACCAGATCACCTTACCTGCCTCCTGAGAAACCTGTGTGCAGGTCAAGAAGCAACAATTAGAACCAGACATAGAACAATAGAGTATCAAAATCAGGGAAGGAGAATGTCAAGGCTGTATATTGTAATCCTGCTTGTTTAACTTCTATGCAGCATACATCATGGGAGATGCCTGGCAGAATGAAGCACAAGCTGGAATCAAGATTGCTGGGAGAAATATCAACAACTTTAGATATGCAGATGATACCACTTTAATGGCAGAAAGTGACAAGAAACCAAAGAGCCTTTTGTTGAGGCTGATAGACAAAAGTGAAAAAGCTGGCTTAAAGCTCCACATTCAAAAAAACTAAGATCATAGCATTAGATCCCATCACTTCATGGGAAATGGAAAGGGGAAAGGTGGAAACAGTTGCAGGTTTTATTTTCTTGGGCTCTAGAATCTCTGTGGATGGTGACTGCAGCCATGAAATGAAAAGATGCTTGCTCCTTGGAAGGAAAGTTATTACAAACCTAGAAAGTGAAAGTGAAGTCGCTCAGTTGTGTCTGACTCTTTGCAACACCATGGACTGTAGCCTATCATGCTCCTCCATCCATGGGATTTTCCAGGCAAGAGTACTGGATTGGGTTGCCATTTCCTTCTCCAGAGGATCTTCCCAACCCAGGGATTGAACCTGGATCTCCCACATTGTAGGCAGATGCTTTACCATCTGAGTCACCAGGGAAGTCACACATTACAAACCTAAACAGCATATTAAAAAGCTGAGACATCACTTTGCTGACAAAGGTCCATATCGTCAAAGCTATGGTTTTTCCAGTAGGCATATCTTGATGTGAGTGTTGGACCATAAAGAAGGCTATGTGCCAAAGAATTGATGCTTTTGAATTGTGGTCCTGGAGAAGACTCTTGAGAATCCCTTAGACAGCAAGGGGATCCAACTAGCCCATCCTAAAAGAAATCAACTCTGAACATTCATTGAAAGGATTGATGCTGAAGCTGATGCTCCAATACTTTGGCTACCTGTTGGGAAGGGCTGACTCATTGGAAAAGACCCTGATGCTGGGAAAGATTAAAGGCAAAGGAAAAGAGTTGTGGTAGAGGATGAGATGGTTAGATAGCATCACCGACTCAATGGACATGAATTTGAGCAAACTCTGGGAGACAGTGGACAGAGAAGCCTAGTGGGCTACAGTCTGTGGGGTTGCAAAGAGTCAGACATGACTTAGCAACTGAACAACAGCAACAACATAACTGAAATGCAGAACTGTTATCCCATATCTAAGCACACACATATTTGGAGGAAGGATTTATTCTTTGTACCTAGAAAAAGCCTGTGGATGTGTCAGTGAAAGGTTGTTGCTGAGCTCTGAAAGATGCCAGGATTCTTGGCCTCCAGAGGAAACGAATTCAATCCAGGACCAGTGATGAGGTTTGATCACTCAGAGCTTTTGTGTAATAAAGTTTTAGTGAAGTATAAAAGAGATAGAGAAAGCTTCTGACATAGACATCAGAAGGGGGCAGAAAGAGGCTCCTTTGCTAGTCTTCAGCAGGAAGTTATATAAACTACTAGCAGGCTGCTAATTAGAGAAAGGAAATGTAGCTTAAGAGAATATTTGCATGTGTAAAACATAGGTTCTGAGTCTTAGGTGAAGGACTTGAAGAAAAAGTCTAGGGTAAATACACAGTTCATTAACATAGCTTAAGAAGAACATTTCCATAAGAAAAACACATTGGTTAGTTCAGGATTTGAGAAAAGTTAAGTTCAGGTGGAACCAGATGTCTATACACTTAAATGTGTATAGAGAAGGGGAAGAAATCTGACACTTGTAGTTTGTTTCCTCCTGCTGCTTATAAGAGAGGTAAAAAATGTCTGCCACTTGTTGCCTATTTCCTCCATCTGAAGACCTCTAGCCTTCCTGCCTGTTATCCTCTCATCAGGACCATCAATAAGGAAGGAAACATCTAGCATCCCTCTTATTTTATTACCCTTCCTCCAGGACCATATACACATCTTTTAAATTTCAGGGATTAATAAATTAAACTCCATCTTATCTGAGTCTTCCAGATTCAAGCACTAATGCCTTTTCAGCTTCTGGAGATGGAATAGTTTCAAGAAACGATAGTTTCCTTAGAACGCCAATTCAAAGAACATCTCATGAAATAATGAGAAGAGAAAGCAACAGATAATCTGCCCTTTCTTACCTTGCCAGGAGGCTAGGAGATGTCTCTAAGGTATATGGCTTTTCTCAGTCATTTTTAACAGAAGTTAACTTTATTTCCCAAAGTGGAAACTCTGGTTCCAAATATTATTATTCAGATAATTATTTTGATGGTCAGAGGAGGCACCCACTTGGAGATCGTGCACACAAAGACCATAGCTATTATAAATACAGCCATGGTATCTTCCAAAGAATGCCACTGAATCAGGGGAGGTATGCTTCAGCCCAGGTCTCAGGTTAAACAACAGGGAGGGAACACAGTCCCACCCATCAACCAAAAATTGTATTAAAGATTTACTGAGCATGGCCCCACCCATCAGAACAAGACCCAGTTTCCCCCACAGTCAGTCTCTCCCATCAGGAAGCTTCCATAACCTCTTATGCTTCTCCATCAGAGGGCAAACAGAATGAAAACCACAGTCACAGAAAACTGATCAAACCAATCACATGGACCACAGCCTTGTACCACCTCTATTCAGCTCTAATTCCTCTTGATATTTCAGCACTGGATGATGTGGATTCTAGAATGTTCAACTATTCTTTCTCACTTTCCATTGTACTTAACCATTTTTTTAAATCTCTTTAGCAGTTTGCTGTCTTTTTCTCATCATTATAGCTCTTAAAAAACTGGTTGCTCTCCTAAATAGTAGCATGTGATCTTGTTTCACAATGGTTAATGTATTGATTTAGCCAGAGTAGTTAAAGAGTCAAAGATGATTATTTTTAGCCAGATATCTTTCAAGCTCTTCATAAAATCTATAACATTGTCAACAATGTTTGAAAAAGTTTAGGAAGGCAAACATGGCAGCTTCTAGAATGAAAATGCTATAATTTGAAGGGCCATCCTGGACAGGGAGAGGGAAAGGAAGGAAAATTAGCTGAGGAAAGAAGGGACTTTTATCTGTAGAAGGTAGGATCATTCTCATTTGTTGCTGAAACTTCAATTCAGTGTAGTTAATGGAACAAACTATAATAAGACAAGATGGGGGCCCACTCCCCCACTCCCTCAATCAGTGATAGGTGGAAATTATAATTTCATTGAGTATCTCCTCATAAGGCAGTGGTTTTCTGCCATCTCCTAAATGTGAGGTTTTCATATAACTCAAGTTTCAGGTTGAGCTGTATCTGAATACAAATTACAACTCATCTTTTTAGCCTGAAAGTCTGATCAACAGAATTATAGTAAGAGGCATAAATGTAATTTTTCTGAAGCAGTTAAATCAAACAAGTAAAATCAACTTTAATAACAGATTTTATTAAATCTAATATATTCAAAATATTATCATTTCAACATTAAATGAATTGGAAAAATATTCAGATATTTTGCATTCTAATGTCCATACTACGTCTTTGAAATCTGGACTTAACCAAATGAAGTCTAGCCAAATAGAGTCACATGATAGTGACTACTGTATTAGCACAGATCTGAATGTCCTTAGAGTTTCTTCAGATATCTTGTAATGTGTATGTGTGTTAGGAAGGTAAACTGTTACATAATTTGACACTATATCTAGGATTTTGGGAACAACTTATTTCTTAACTGTAGGATATTTTCAAGTGAAAAATTATTTGCAGTAGTTCTTTGCTAATCATGGCCACTCAACTCTCCAAGAACTTATTTCAATAAGAGGCTACCATTTTCAAAATTAAGTCAAACCCCTAAGCTGGGAAGTAATTTGTTTTTTTCCCTCAATTATGTGTCAACATCTGAAATCAAGAAGTCTAGTATTTTCAACTGAAGAAAATTCAGTAGACAATAGAATACCTACTTAGATTACATTTGATAAACTTTATCTTCCTGCAAATAAATTTTGAATTCAATGGAATGATTAGTTCCCTGTTTATTCCTTAGTGCTATGATTACTATCAAATGTTAATTCATGAGTGAAAGGTAATGAAAATTGATCCAAGTATGGGGACAATATCAGCCTAGCCAATAGTAGATTCAAAAACTTTGTATGGTTGCAAGTTATCTTCCTGATCATGTACCTTGTGCCTTTACTTCTGTCCCTCTGTGCTTATTTTTATCAGTGCACACTATCTGAATGTTTTGTATCTCCCCTAAGTAGAAAAAGGTTTGGAAGAGACTCTTGGGCTGTTCATTAGGTAGCGCTTAGTTGTTATCCTTGTGCTCTGGATATACATATATTAATAAAACTATCTGGTAATCACATATATTTATACCAAAGATGTGTTAGACACATCTATCTCTATCTAACTCTGTCTCCCCCTGATGCAATTGCACTTAGCCATCTTACTTAATGTGGTCTCCAAAAGGGAGTTCTACTAAGGAAAGGGTACTAAGAAGATGACCAGATGTTTCCCCAGCAAGCTTGCAGAAGAGTTTCCTAAAAACTACTCTATGCAAAGCTGAAATGTGTCAAGGATTTTAAAATAAGAACTTATTCAATCCACCCCACAAACTTAAGAAATGAAGAGTATCATTACACCAAGTTTTGCAAATTAAGAAACTGAGGCACAGAGATGTTAAGCAACTTGTTGATCAACAAAAGCTCTTTACTGGTTGTGGCACCAGGCATTCTGTCCTGAGCTTGTCCTCTTTACTGCTACTCCACATCACCTTTCCCACTGATACTTGTAAGAAAATCCGCATTAGTCCCAGCTTTATTTTTGTTGAGCCCTTTCAAGGAGCTTGAAAGGAAGAGAGAAACACATTATTGCATCAAGCACACAAGAAATATTTTATTAACTTTCACTTGGAGAAGAGGGTGGAGTAAAAATATTTCAATAGAAATCCACGGCCCTCCTCAAGGAGCCCACTCTGGCATTTGTAGCCCCCCAGTCGTGGTAGCGCCTGTAATCCCCCGGCCGCAGCAGGTACTGCCGCCCCCGGTAGTTGGGCATCTCGTAGAGGACCCACCAGCCCTCCAGCACATTGAAGGAGTGGATCTCACTGAAGTGGAAGCGCTCGTGGAGCGAGGAGCAGTCCTCTGTGATCTCCACCATCTGGCCTCGGTAGTCCTCTCGCTCGTAGATCCTCAGCCGGTGGGAACCAGTCTGTGGGTTCAGCAATCAGCACACGGGAGAAGTCAGAGAACCTAGTCCTTAGCCACTAATCACTCACAACCCTGGGGGAATGGGCATTTACAAACTCTTTTTACATCAGATATTACAAGTTTAAAAGACAGGTAACACGAGGGCCACTGTATGCAACTGGGTAGCTGGGTAGACTGCACACTGCGAACTGAAGGGGGTGCTATTCACACAGATCAATATATGCATGGTTCTCCCTAGAGTTTTCCAGGGCCACAACCTACATGAACCATATTTAGTACCTACTTAGTACCACTTTTAAGTAACAATTTTTAGAGATAATTTTTTGTTCTTTCCTTGACAGATTTCTGGTGGTCTGGAGTCCCCTTGGAAGATATAAAATAATTAGGTGTTAAAATAAAAAAGCAAATATATCCCTTGCAAAATGCATTATTTTGGATCTCAGTAGCATTAGAAGAGGCTGGGGAGAGAGAGGAAGCAGAATTGCTTTCCCCAGAGTAAATAAGGCACAGGTTGGTGACCATTCAGCCCCGACGTCAAATTCCTGCCTCTCTGCTTTGAGTCCTGCTATTCTGAAGTCCTGAAAAGCAAGAGTCTTTGTTAACAGTTAGGTTTCATTTCTCGGCTCTAACATGTGATCTCTCAAAATAATTTTAGGTTATTAGTAAAAATAGAAGCTCAAAATCATGAAGGAGGCCTGCCTATAGATTATAGACCTCTAGGAAAATGGGAAGGAGGCTGTTAGTCCTGGGTGAATCCTGTCTGTCTCTACTGAGCAGTTGTGCGTTTATCTGCTTGTTTCTGCCTGGCAGGTACATATTCAGTTTGCCTTCTTCCACCATCAAATCCTCCTTAGCAAATGTTCTCATAAGCAATTCATTCTGAGGCATAAAAACTGCTAATAAGTCATCTTCCATGGTTTGCAAAGGGTTCACATGTCCGTTGTCTAATCGGATCTTCACAATTGCCTGACACACACCACGTTGTCTTCTTTTATGAGAAACTAATGACTAGAGCTTTCGGGCTGTAATCAGAAGAGACAGCACTGGAAGGTGGAAACTGAGATTTCCAGGCTCCTAATGCCAGTCAAGGCATTAAACCCTCTGAGGGGCTTACAAACTTACCCAAAATGGTACATTTTCCACAGGACTAGGTCACAGTCAAATTACAGCATCCCTAACTGTGGAATTCCAGGCTGCTCAGGCTGTATTTGGATAGCAATGGCTTTGCAGGGGCTACTGGAATCACATTGCTGGTTAGTTGTTTTGCTGAATCAAAAAGCAGGACTTGAGAGACCCTGGATGTTCAAAGTAGTCAATATTTGGAGAAGAGGGTGGCTTGCCAGGTACCAGGCAATCTCCTATCCACCTCATCAGAGCTCTATGAATTAGCTGCCCTAGTAGCCCCATTTTACAGGTGAGGAAAGAGACAAGTAGCCCAGGGACTACT
>ML660197.1:33234260-33282836 GCA_007570785.1 Antilocapra americana
ACTTTTCCCCAGTAGAGGTGAGTTTAATTTTAGCAAAGGAAAATACAATCTCAATTAAGAGCACTGCATTCTCAATTAAAAGATATTAAAACGGAACAGAGAACCCGATTAGAACCAGCAAAGGAAGTCCATCGTCCTACAGCCTGACCACGGCTGACCCAAGGCCACGGCAGGCCCAGGGGGACCGGACTCACGTGGGGGATGAGGCGGCAGGAGCGGATGGAGTCGCTGAGGCCCATCCACTGCTGGTAGTCGGGGTAGTCGCCGCGCCGCAGGAAGTACTGGGGGCCCTGGAAGTTGGGCTGCTCGTAGATCATCCAGCAGCCGCTGTCCACGCGGATGGAGTTGCAGCGGCCCAGGTAGGGCTGCAGGTTGGAGTGGTCGCTGCTGCACTCGTAGTGGCGGCCCTGGAAGCCCCGGTCCTCGTAGAAGGTGATCTGCAAGGAAGGGGAGGAGAGGCTCAGAGGCCTGGCCTCCAGCCGGGCTGCGGGCCCCTCCCGCCGGCGCGGGGCTCACCTTCCCCATGGCTGCGGGTCGCGGGATGCAGTTCAGGCGGTGGGGCCGGCGCGCCGTCTATATAGCAGGAGGCTGCTGCGTTGGCAGGAACAACACAAAAGGGGCCCCGGGTGAGGAGGATTTCCTTTCTGTCTCTTTTCTATATAATGACGGCGGGGGTGGGGTGGGGGACTTACTGTATGTTTTCTCTTAGACTCTCCAGAGCTTTCGAACTGATGACCCGCGTAAAACTGTCATTTGGTGCCTCTGGGGCCTTTAAATGAAGCCTATTCAGGAGATGGGAAGCGAGCAAAAGCGCTTGACTGGGTTAACACTTGTAATGAAATATTTTATTTATCTTTCAAATATTCTAAGTGATCTCCTTTTGAGGAACAACATGAGGTAGTGACCAGGTCAGAGGTCAGGATAGTCCCCAGCGGGAGGCGTCTAGATGAGAGAGCTTCTCCTTGGTGTGAGGATGTGGCCCACGGAGGCACCTGCCTTCTCCACAGGACGGTTGAAGGAGGATGGGATTTTCCTCTGAGAGAACCTTCTCCCATCCTCCCGGCTCAGGAGCGGATGCAGTAGACATTACACAGGAGGAAGAAAGGTGGTGGGCGCTGGACCCCAGGAAGCCCTGTCCATGCACCTGGCTTGGCTCTGCTCCCTGGAGACTGAGTGGACCAGGGTCACCTCCAGACGCAGCCGGTGTCTCCCAGGAAGCCCCCAACTCTGGAGTTCATGAGGCAACTCACGGTGGTTATTAGTTACATTGTAAATTTCTATTTAATATTTTTGCTAGCTAAGTGCTAAGCTTATTTGTTTGGATCTAGCTAATGTCAAATGCAAGTTAGCCTGAAAATATAACCAACTTTTAAATCCCACAATTTTGCAAAGTTTCTGCCTTCTCTACCTTCCTCAACCCTGAGCAAGCCCGAGTTGCTCTCTAGTTGTCTTTGATTCCAGAGACTGGAGTCTTCCCTCCTCCCCCATAGTCCCTGTTTCCTCCCCCAACTCCCAGCAGCTCCTGGCACCCTGCTCTCTGTGAGCAGGCGTTCTCAATCTGAGTACTATTGTGACATTTTAGGCTGGAACATTGTAGGATGTTTAACAACATCCTATCCACTGCCCACTAGATGCCAGTAGCACCTGCTTCCTTCCTCTCCCAGTTATGACAACTGTGTTCAGGTATTTCCCAAAGTCTCCATGGGGGGCAGAATCAGCCCTGCCTGTTAAAAACCACTGATTTCAAAGTGCTAGCCATGTGCCTGACATTCTTACAAGCAGTTATCTCCTGCATTAATGGGATCATTTGCAGGCTATGTTTGTGAAACTGCAGAAATTCCTCAGAGATGCTCTGAGGCCACTCAGAGAGTAGGGAGGAGGGAAAAATGGAGTATGCCTATCCTATCCCCTTCTTTAATGGGAGTGTTTTCACTTGTACCTATTTTACAGAAAACTTTATTTGAAAATACAGTTTGATCATTAGATGATGATAACTTTAAAAAAACAAATATTTGAAGACTACTGGTTTAAGGTATTGTGAATCTCATAATACCCTTTAAACTACAAATATTTGACCTGATAGCCACAGGACATAATGAAATTGCTTTCCCTTTACAGCTCAGTGTAGATGAATTTCCCAGTACGACTTGCTAATTTCTCATGAAAAGATCCTGAGAGAACAAAACACAGGCCTGATAAATCCTGATGTGATAAATTCTGGAAACATTAGCTCATGGCACTGGGCCAAAAAGAAAAAGAATGAGATGGATATCACATGGAAAGTTCTGGACAACTGGGGATTAGCCTGTGAACAGTGGGCTGGGGAAAGGGGGCTGTAAAGCGCTGGCAATGAGAATGCATTAAAACTGGGCTTTGACAAATTCACAACCTAGTCTAGAAGCTGATTGCAGTTTCGGGCTCTGTTTTGAAGGTTTCTAAATGGTTGTCTGAAGATGAAATTGTTTCATTTGAATCTTAGCGATTTATTGGTTTGCTTTTTAGATCTTGGAGTATTAGTTGGTTATTCATGTTGCTTTTTTAAATTTTACCATTACCCTCAATTTTCTAACCTGCAAACTTTAAAGCTGAGTTGATTTCCTCATAAGCATAACTTTTTAGGAGACTGAAACTGGAGGGCATCAACTTATATTAGTTAGGAAATTATGGGGAAAGATTTTATTACTGTATGAACAGAAAACAAACAAGTAGTATAGAGACATTGGGCACGGAGGTTAGCAATGATATAATCTGTTCTTATCCTGCATATTCCAAATGTGCTACTAGGACATTTATAAAACAAATATATATATATATATAACAAATTATATTTTTACTCTAAAAATTATAGGCTGTATACCATGAAACTTTGTAATTGAGTTTGTTTCAATAAGAAGCAGCTTCAGTTCCCTAACACTGGTCACAGAAAGGTACCAAGGTTCTCAAGGGAGCTTGGTATATACATACAAAGCAGTATTAGCCTAAATATTAATCAGTTGAGGCAAAGGCAACTCTTTTCATCACTAGTCTAGTGAAGTTGCTCAGTCGTGTCTGACTCTTCACGACCCCATGGACTATACAGTCCATGGAATTCTCCAGGCCAGAATACTGGATTGGGTAGCCTTTCCCTTCTCCATGGGATCTTTCCAACCCAGGGATCAAACCAGGGTTTCCTGCATTGCAGCTGGATTCTTTACCAACTGAGCTATCAGGGAACTCCAAATTCTCTTCTATTAAGGTCTTACAAGCCGTCTGCATATTTAATATGAGAATTCATTGTCTTAATGTATTTATAATATTCATGCTAAGAACAAGAGATAACCTAAAGGCAATTCATCTTTGATCAACTTATGAGAGCAGTTGTGAAATGCAGACTGTACAAAATGTACAAAGTATCTCTCCTTTTATGTCAGCATGCTAAGGTACACACTAAAAATGAAGTAAAATTTTCAATTTCATGGTAATAAGAAAAAGAGAAAGAAGTAAATTGCATCATAAGCATTTTAAGTTATTCAAATTCTCAATACATTCTGTGATAAAATGTTTTTACTGGAAAAGAATTCTACCTCAGAATAGCAGAGGAGCAACATAATAAAAGCTGTACATGACAAACCCATAGCAAATGTTATCCTCTATGGTGAAAAATTAAAAACATTTCCCTTAAAGTTAGGAACAAGGCAAGGGTTCCCATTCTCACCACTACTATTCAACATAGTTTTGGAAGTCTTGGCCACAGCAATCAGAGCAGAAAAAGAAATAAAAGGAATCCAGATAGGAAAAGAAGAAGTAAAACTCTCACTGTTTGCAGATGACATGATCCTCTACATAGAAAACCCTAAAGACTCTACCAGAAAATTGCTAGAGCTAATCAGTGAATATAGAAAAGTTGCAAAATATAAAATTAATACACAGAAATCCATTGCATTCCTATACACTAACAATGAGAAAACAGAAAGAGAAATTAAGGAAACAATGCCATTCACCATTGAAACGAAAAGAATAAAATACTTAGGAATGTATCTACCTACAGAAACAAAAGACCTATGTATAGAAAACTATAAAACACTGATGAAAGAAATCAAAGAGGACACAAATAGATGGAGAAATATTACATGTTCATGGACTGGGAGAATCAATATAGTGAAAATGAGTATACTACCCAAAGAAATCTATAGATTCAATGCAATCCCTATCAAGCTACCAATGGTATTTTTCAGAGAACTAGAACAAATAATTTCACAATTTGTATGGAAATACAAAAAACGTCAAAGCCAAAGCAATATTGAGAAAGAAGAATGGAACTGGAAGAATCAACCTGCCTGATTTCAGGCTCTACTAGAAAGCCACAATATGGTACTGGCACAAAGACAGAAATATAGATCAATGGAACAAAATAGAAAGCCCAGAGATAAACCCAAGTACATATAGACATCTTATCTTTGACAAAGGAGACAAGAATATACAATGGAGAAAAGACAATCTCTTTAACAAAGTGGTGCTGGGAAAACTGGCCAACCACTTGGAAAAGAATGCAAATAGAACACTTTCTAACACCATACACAAAAATAAGCTCAAAATGGATTAAAGATCTAAGTGTAAGACCAGAAACTATAAAACTCCTAGAGGAAAACTAGGCAAAACACTCTCCAACATAAACCACAGCAGGATCCTCTATGACCCACCTCCCAGAATATCGGAAAAAAAAGCAAAAATAAACAAAGGGGACCTAATTAAAAGCTTTTGCACAACAAAGGAAACTATAAGCAAGGTGAAAAGACAGCCTTCAGAATGAGAGAAAATAATAGCAAACAAAGCAACTGACAAAGAATTAATCTCAAAAATATACAAGCAACTCCTGTAGCTCAATTCCAGAAAAATAAACAACCCAATCAAAAAGTGGGCCAAAGAACTTAACAGACATTTCTCCAAAGAAGACATACAGATGGCTAACAAACACATGAAAAGATGCTCAACATCACTCATTATCAGAGAAATGCAAATCAAAACCACAATGAGGTACCATTTCATGCCAGTCAGAATGGCTTCTATCCAAGTCTATAAGCAATAAATGCTGGAAAGGGTGTGGAGAAAAGGGAACCCTCTTGCACTGTTGGTGGGAATGCAAACTAGTACAGCCACTATGAAGAGCGGTGTGGAGATTCCTTAAAAGACTGGAAATATAACAGCCATATAACCCAGCAACCCCACTGCTGGGCATACACACCAAGGAAACCAGAATTGAAAGAGATACGTGTACTCCAATGTTCATCGTAGCACTGTTTACAATAGGCAGGACATGGAAACAACCTAGATGCCCATTGGCAGACAAATGGATAAGAAAGCCATGGTACATATACACAATGGACTATTACTCAGCCATTAAAAAGAATACACTTGAATCATTTCTAATGAGGTGGATGAAACTGGAGTCCATTATACAGAGTGAAGTAAGCCAGAAAGAAAAACACCAATACAGTATACTAACGCATATATATGGAATTTAGAAAGATGGTAACAATAACCCTGTATGCGAGACAGAAAAAGAGACACAGATGTGTAGAACAGTCTTTTGGACTCTGCTGGAGAAGGCGAGGGTGGGATGATCTGAGAAAACAGCATTGAAACATGTATATTATCATATGTGAAACAGATCACCAGTCCAGGTTCAATGCAAGACACAAGTGCTCAGGGCTGGTGCACTGGGATGACCCAGAGGAATGGGATGGGGAGGGAAGCAGGAGTGGGGTTCAGGATGGGTAACACTTGTAAACCCATGGCTGATTCATATCAATGTCTGGCAAAAACCACTACAACATTGTAATTAGCCTCCAACTTAAAAAAAAAAAAAAAGAATAGTAGAGGAGCAAATAAACTTACATTTAAAGTATAAGATTGTTCTTTTTGTTTTAAAATTGCTAAACCTTTCCCTGTGCCGTGCTTAGTTATTCAGTTGTGTCTGACTTTTTGCAACCCCATGGACTGAGCCTGCCAGGTTGCTCTGTTCATGGGGAGTCTCCAGGTAAAAACACTGGAGTGGGTTGCCATGCCCTCCTCCAGTAGATCTTCCCAACCTAGGACTCAAACCCAGGTCTCCCACATTACAGGCAGATTCTTTACCATCTGAGCCATCAGAGAAGCCCTTGTTAAAGCATAATATATTTTAAATATCTAATGTCAAATGATTTCATTAAACCAAGAAAAAGATATTAAAAATTACTCAGGAAGCAAGACTGTTGAATTTTTTTACTCGAAAAATTTTAGTCATTCTTTTTATTTACTAAATAGTCATTAATGGTAAAGCTGGGAATTATAGCAGATTTCTTTCTCTTTTTTCAAAGAAGTCTTTTTAAAATATTAAGTTCTAAACAAAATAAAAACAAAAGCTAGTAAACATAGAAAAGAGATCTTGATTCATATTTCACTCTTCATTTCTTTGTGCTGTTGTCATACATATCCTGTATACAAAATTTGAATAAGAAAAATCTAATCATAGCCTAGAGAAAATTTTTCTCAATTGTTTATTCCTTTTTGCTCTAAGAGCTTCTTGTATGTCATTATTAAATAAATAATTATGTGATTCAGCCTCAACAAAAGGAAGTCTACATTTTGTTCTAAGGAAAATGAAAAAATATAATTGGCCTCATTCTCAAAAAGTAGCAGAGATTTTTTTCATTTTTAACAGGAAAATTTTTAAAAAATTGCCTGCTACAACAGAAAAGAATAATACTGAATTCTAAAATTAAACAAAGCTGCATACTAAAACACTGCAATAGAATATATGATAACATATTTTTAAGCATTTGAGTTATATATAATGATATAATGTATGGTTAAAAGAAGTTTAGTATTTTAATTAGCTCTATGACAGTAAATAACTCAAGAAACCTCTCTGGTTTACTATTTCTACAAAATGAAGGTGTTCAGTTTGGAGATACCAGAGGCTTTAGGAGATACCAAAGGCTTTATCTTTATCACATAAAATTCTATTCATCACTAAAAAAAGAGAAACAAGTGTCAGCAAATACAAAAATAGCCAGACAGGTTTTATGATCCTTTTTTAAAAAACTGAAAATTAGGATATGAGGAAATAGTATGTTGTACTTTCTGTAGTTCTTTCAAATTATTATTTAGTTTTACAGATATATTAACTGTTCTTCGGTGTGCAGATTACAAAAAGATAATCATTACTCCATAGAGAAATCTGTTTCAGACTCCTATCATCTTAGTATTGAACCAATCAAATTACCTTATTTTAGAGGACAAGAACATAAAACAGCAGCTAAAATAATTGAATAATTCTCCCCACAGTCCCACCTTACTTAATATCTAATTTCTAAAATTCTTCTCAGTCTTCTTATTAAACTGTTTTCATCAGAGCAAAGTATACCTCATCTATCCAAACTTGCATTAAATCACCATGATTACAAAACCCTCCTCAAAAAGAAATTAAACTTTATCCTTTTACTAGTATGATTCAGAAAGAAAAGTTTATTCTTACTGAATGTTCTTACTATTCTTTGCCAAATAACTGCCCTAGGTGTTTAGAATAATTATTGCACAAAATAGGCAGAGAGCCTACCCTTTTGAATTTTATTCTAGCCAATGTAGATGGATGCTAAAAGTAGACTAACTAAATTATAATTTTAGATGTGATAAGTCAAGTAAAAGCTACGAAAAGGTTTTCCCACACTGGATGGTGGGATCATGAACTAATATCAGTGTATAGGAGTTCCTAGAATCATTTAACCTGTTTCTTTCTAGTAGTTATTTTTTTGCACTTGTTTCAGCAGTATGAAATACTTTTACTTTTTCCTTTTCAAATAACTGTTTCACTGTTTTCATATAACTAGTGTAACAATCAATCCTCCTTCCTTACTAATCTTGTCCAATGAAAGAGAATGTTATGACTGTTTGTTCAATTTGTGTCCATTCACAAAACAGAGCTTTTGAAGCTTCCTTTACCCAATCCTAAATTAATATTATTTACTGAAAGGACTTACTATAAAAATGTGGAGAAGGAAATGGCAACCCATCCAGTATTCTTGGATGGAGGAAACTGGAGGGCTATACAGTCCTTGGGGTCATAAGAGTCGGACATGACTTAGTGTCTAAACCACCATCACTATAAAATGAAAAAGGTGGTAATAATAAATATAAATAACTATTCTATACTTTCTTATAGTATCAAGTTCTTCATGAAAAGCATATTTTTTTAAATTCAGCCAAACTTGTGTCACTCTGTAAAGCATATTAATGTGGTAAGGCTAAACATATACACTGATGATTTTGGAATAACTCATGACTTGGGGATGCTAAGCAATAAAAGAGGTTTTTATTTCTAGCTCCTCTTTTGACTCTTTAAAAAGTAAACAACAAACTCATGAATTTTAAACATTACTATAAAAGTGATCCAACCAGTCCAAAGGAGATCAGTCCTGGGTGTTCATTGGAAGGACTGATGTTGAAGCTGAAACTCCAGTACTTTGGCCAACTGATGCAAAGAGCTGACCCATTTGAAAAGACCCTGATGCTGGGAAAGATTGAGGGCAGGAGGAGAAGGGGACGAGAGAGGATGAGATTGTTGGATGGCATCACTGACTCAATGGACATGAGTTTGGGTGAACTCCAGAAGCTGGTGATGGACAGGGAGGCCTGGTGTGCTGCGTTTCATGGGGTCGCAAAGAGTTGGACATGACTGAGAGACTGAACTGAACTGAACTGAACTGATAAAAGCTACAGGAAATTCTTTGGTAGATAAACAGCTAAATGTGCTTGTTAATTTAAATGCTTTGTAAAACTGGAAGATATATCTATGGAGAGCTTCTTATTTCCTTTGCAAGTGTGCAAGTATCACAAAATAATCAGTTTAAAAAGTTTATGATGATGATTGGGAAAATCCAGAACAGTCAACTGATAGCCCCAGAAAAACTCAATTAGGCCCTTGCCCAAATCCTCCATGAAATATCTCCGTTGGCTGGCCTATCAAACACAAAAAAATTTCTAGGAAAACGGAAAATATGGCCATCCATTCTTCTTGTGTAACTTATATAATTTTGGAAGATCTTTAACTGTGGTTTGTGAAAAGAATGATGTTCATCTCCAGATAGATTTTATGTAATTGTCTCCTTCTGTGGGTTATCAAATAAATGTATACTTGTAATTCTTGTTTATTTTCTGAATTTCTGTTCTTCTGTTCTTTAGTTGCTCAGTTGTGTCTGACTCTTTGCAACCCACACACTATAGCCCACCAGGCTCCTCTGTCCATGGGATTTCTCAGGCAAGAATGCTGGAGTGGGTTGCCATTTCCTCCTCCAGGGGATCTTCCAACCCAGGAATTGAACCCAGGTCTCCTGCATTGGCAGGTGGATTCTTTATCACCAAGCCACCAGAAGAGCCCTAATTCACTGTTGATCTGTTAAGAGAGAGCAAGATTGAATAGTTGCTGGCTTATGTCTGTGTTAAGTGTGGTTGTGCCTATTACAAGGAAAGAGAGTTAATAACATTCATGGATATTTTAGAAAACATTGATAAACTTAATTTGACTCTTCCTTGAGCTGTTCCTTGGAGGTAGTTCAATTAACATAGTAAAGAAATAATATTCTGTCAAAAATATAGTTTTAAGTTTAAATCTTTTAAATGTCAACCTGCCACACAATGACAGTTACTTATTGTTCCACTGTCTTTTCTCTTAGTATTAATTAATTATTTTTAAAATGTATTTGTTCTGGGTGAAAACATTGTACAGGTGTAATTTCTAAATTGAAAATAAAAAAGTAGAGTTCATGATTTTTATTTTTCTCCCAAATTATTCCTCCTTGTTAAGCTTAATTGAAAATAGAATAAGAATAAGGGAAAATAAAGTTATTTAAAAGAGAGGGACAAAATACTATGAAGGTATTACCTGCAGTTTAACTTCAGACTACCTGCATTTATGCACATAATTTCTGATTAGGGTAAGGTAATACTGAAATCAACTAGAAAACATTATGCTCATTGTTGATTTAGTTGTTTTCCTCAAAAAACTGTCAAAAAATATTCTTCACGTTAAGTTTGGAAAATACATTTGCCATCTATGAAAAGCACATATTGAACAACTGAAGAAGCAAATTCTGTTTTGCTTCTCTTGTGCAAAATAGGTCAGACCTTTCAGATATCCTGTTGTTGTTGAGTCACTAAGTTGTGTCCAACTCTTTGTGACCCCATGCACTGCAGCACACCAGGCCACCTTGTCCCTCACTACCTCCCAGAGTTTGCCCAATTTCATGTCCCTTGAGTCAGTGATGTTATTCAACCAACTCATCCTCTGCGCCCTCTTCTCCTTTGGCCTTCAGTCTTTCCCAGCACCAGGGACTTTTCTGATGAGTTGGCTCTTCTCATCAGGTGTATCACATCAGATATCCTGACCCACCTAAAAAGGTGATCTCCCATGCTTTTGCATGGTCGTGTAGCATGGTGACAGGGAGGAAAGAGGTCTTCACGAGCAACCCAGTTCTTCAGGGCTGTATGGACCCCCAGGAGAGGTTCGAATTCACACCTGCTTTTGTAAGTAAAGCTTTGTAAAAAATGTTTTTGTGACTAAAGTTTTTCAGGTGCTTTCATTTGTTTCCCTCTTGTCTATGGCTGCTTTCATCCCACCATGGCAGTGTTTCAGAGGTGTCACAGAGACCATGTACTCAGCAAAGCCTAAAATATTTATCTAGCCCTTTAGAGGAAAAGTTTGCAGCCACCTGATCTGGGGTGAGAGAATTCACTGTGTCTTGTTTGTTTGTTTTTGTTTCCCTTGAAGCATGTTTGTTTGTTTTTTGTTGTTGTATAAAGGACATGTTGTTAGAAAAAATAGGATTCATGGTAATTTAGTGCAATTAGAAAAAAAAAAAAAGCATAGCTTTCCATGGAGGTGGAAAAAAAGCTCATGACCCCATGAGAGCACCATTATTAATTACCTTAGTAGCTGTAATATTCTGGATACTTTTTTTTCACCTTTCTGAACCTCAACTACCTAATCTGTAAAATGAGACTAACAGTAAATGTTTTGCAGGTCTCTTGTGCAGATGAAGTGAGATCATCTGTGAACAAGTTAGAACAGAGACTCATGCGGAATGGACACATATTAATCCCCTCTCATCTGTTTCAGATGCACCCAAAGCCCCCAGAATCCAAATCTCTTGACAAATTCTCATGTGTGTGTGTGTGAATTTCTAAATTTTTGCAATTTCTAAGGCAACTGTGGTGACACAGAGATGAAGATACTTTCCTGCCACACAACTCTCACCCCCTGATAAGCTGGTGGCAGAAGGGGAGTACTAGCACTTCTGGAAATGTTTGCTGGGGCTGGGGTGGGGGTGGGGGTTGGAGGCAGGGTGGGGAAGGGGGAAGAAGTCATTTATTCAGGACCCAACCTGATTAATGAGATGATGAGTTTTGAGATCATATGAGGGTAGATTTCTTTGCTTTCTCTCTGTTTTCTGAAGATACTGGGTTTCCTGTATTATTTTTTTAAATTAAGGAATGCATTTTGTATATACTATTGGCAAGCTATCACTACACTGTTTAATTAACATCTGTTACCATGCATTGTTAGGTTTCCTGGGTAGTGCAGTGGTAAAGAATCCATTTACCAATGCAGGGGATGTAGAAGATGTGGGTTCAATCCCTGGGTCAGGAAGATGCCCTGGAGAAGGAAATGGCAACCCACTTCAGTGTTCTTGCCTGGGAAACCCCATGGACAGAAGAGCCTTCTGGGCCACTGTCTATGGGACTGCAAAGAGTCAGACATGACTGAGCACATACACACCATACACAGTTAGAATTCTTTTTTTCTTGTGAATTGTGTGAACCTGCAGAGCATGAGCTCTCTCATGTCTCCTTGGTACAGCCCATCTTGCACTCCGCCAACTTCCACATATTCGGTTGTGACTGCAACCTGGCCGAAGCTGTGAGCCATAAGAATATACTGAGAACAAGAAACCAAGTTAGCCTGAAAAACCTAGTCAGCTGTCTCCACATACAACTGCTCTGGGCTAGTCTGGGAGGAT
This sequence comes from Antilocapra americana, assembly GCA_007570785.1. Taxonomy (NCBI): domain Eukaryota; kingdom Metazoa; phylum Chordata; class Mammalia; order Artiodactyla; family Antilocapridae; genus Antilocapra; species Antilocapra americana. Next base: position 33,246,293 of record ML660197.1, read on the forward strand.
GGGGATAAAATGAGTAGAAAACGGAAGTGACATTCCTACAAAATGCTAGAATAGAATATATAATAATAATCAAAGCATTTCAGCAGATAAAAATATCTGCAACACACACAAATAAAACTGAGTACATCACTCAAATCTAAAATATAAATGAAGAAATTGCAGATATAAAAAAATTGAATAAAATTTTTAGCCTGAAGCATAAATGAACCAGATTATCATTTTCATTTTGTTAATAGTTTTGTTCAGTTTTTAAGAGCTGGGAAAGAGATATGAATCTCAGGTAAATTTCTCTAGGAAGGAAACTTTTAACAGCTGTGTCTGGCTTCATTAATCCCCCCAGTGTTTCACAGAACTGTTAAGGATGAGTCCTTGCCAGAAATGTGATTTAGATATTAGTACATTCAAGACGAAGCTGGAATCTCTGTCTGGGAACTAAAGCCGTAGAAACTGTTCTGTTCTGAATTGGGTATTGTGCATGCATGCTAAGTCATTTCAGTCGTCTCTGACTCCTTGTGACCATGTGGACTGTAGCCCAATGGGCTCCTCTGTCCATGAGATTCTCCAGGCAATGACATTGGAGTGGGTTACCATGCCCTCCTCTAGAGGAGCTTCCTGATCTAGGGATCAAACCCGAGTCTCTTATGTCTCCTGCATGGCAGGAGGGTTCTTTACCACCAGGGCTGCCTGGGAAGCCTGAGTTGGGCATTATCCTTTGGCAGACATTGATTGGACCAAATTTACCAAAGAACCATCAAACTGGTGAAGCAATGACTTAAGGGATTAGAAATTTCTAGGGTGCAGAAACAGATAGTAATGCAGGGACATCAAAATGTATTAAGAAAAAGTATAGAACTGACGATATGAGTAGAAACAGGAAGTGATATGAGCTCACAGTAAGACTTAGCAAGGCGCCTTGATCTGGTGTGGCATGCTTAATCAGAGAGTGAATTCTTCTTCAGTCAGTCAGTCAGTTCAGTCACTCAGTCATGTCCAACTCTGCGACCTCATGGACTGCAGCACACCAGGCTTTGCTGTCCATCACCAGCTTCCAGAGCTTGCTCAGACTCATGTCCATTGAGTCGGTAATGCTATCCAACCATCTCATCTGTCGTCCCCTTCTCCTCTTGCCTTCAATCCTTCCCAGCGTCAGGGTCTTTTCTAATCAGTCAGTTCTTCTCATCAAGTGGCCAAAGTATTGGGGTTTCAGCTTCAACATCAGTCCTTTTTCAGTAAAGATAAATGAACATGGCATATTTTAACTGCCAACATGAAATGACAGATGAGGTTTAAGTGTCTGATGAATGGTTAGACTACATGACCTTTAAGAATTCTTTCTACTCTGAGATGCCAGGCTCCCAAAGTAGTTAATTAACCCAGGAGAACATTTGGACTTCTCTGTGCTGTTTCCACAGAAAGGAGGGAAATTAATCCTTAAAGATGTCTAAGTCCTGAAATCTACACAGACACAAGTTTATAGTGAACAATTGTAACCAAGTAAAGGAACTAAAGATACCCTGGAGAAGGAAATGGCAACCCACTCCAGTATTCTTGCCTCGGAAATCCCATGGACAGAGGAGCTTTGTGGGCTGCAGTGCATGAGGTTGCAAGGAGTCGGACATGACTGAGCGACTTCACTTTCACTTTCAAAGGAACTAAGTCAGCTCTTTTGTGTACAGAATTTGGAGTAACTTATTTCATAGAATAAAGCTCTCTGTGTGCAGAAAACTCAAAATTAAGAATTGGGAGTGAGGGGTAGAAATTTAGGGAAACAATTAAGAGAGTCATGACTACACTTCTGCTCAGCAAATAAAATAATATTAATTTCATGATTCTAGGGCCAGATACCAGGGATTCCAGGCTTCCCTGATAGCTCAGTTGGTGAAGAATCCTCTGGCAATACAGGAGACCCTGGTTCAATTTCTGGGTCGAGAAGATCCACTGGTGAAGGGATAGGCTACCCACTCCAGTATTCTGGCCTAGAGAATTCCATGGACCGTATAGTCCATGGGGTAGCAAAGAGTCGAACACAACTGAGCGACTTTCACTCAGGGCCAGAAAGTGACCTTGGCTACTCTGAAGCTTCAGAAAGATTTTGTTCTCCTCCAGTTAACAGTCTCTATCCCATTTTTCCCCCATTTTTGTAAAGTTCAAAGAAGATTTTGTTCACCAAAACAACCAAAACATATGTATGGGCTAAAAATTGAGATTAATTTTGAGATTTTTCTAACTGCAAAACTCAATATAACATCATCAAAGTAGAATTATTTTTGTGTGCTTGAGTCTTTGTGTGTGTGTGTGTGTGTGTGTGTGTGTGTGTGTGTGTGTCCCTTTTTAGTGTTGTGTCCCTAAGCATGGATGGTTCCCCGAAGTATTGTGGGAGAAAGGAAAAGTACTAATTATTTGAAAATAATTTTTTAAAAAATATTCTGTGCATCAGTGTACTTTTCCTGATTTATGTAAAAGCAAAGCTTATCTCAGTGTAAGGAATGAAAATTCAGGTCTACAGAGGTCAAGCGTGAATCATCAGTACAAGAAGGGGGCAGCTGCCTGCACTAAAAAGCACTTGCCCAGTGACCTTGCCTTTCAAGCTGAGTACAGTTCTTTTGGACCAAACAAAACACCTCAGAAGGCTGGTTGACCCAAGGGTCATTGGTTTGCAACAAAAAGGTTTCTGATGTGTAGTTCTTTTTAGAAATAAAATGAGGAACTGCCTAGCAAGAAAAGCTGGCTAAAGCTCATAAAGGTGGATGATTAGCAACAACTCTTCAACAAAAACAACTGAGAGGGACTCCTCTGGTAGTCCAGTGGTTACGACTTGGCCTTCCAGTGTGGGGGGTGCAGGTTCGATCCCTGGTCGGGATGCTAAGATATCACATGTTTCATGGCCAAAAAAAAAAAGCATAAAACAGAAGAAGTAGTGTAACAAATTCAATAAAGACTTTAAAGTCTTTTTTAAAATGGTCCACATCAAGAAAAAGTCTTTTTAAAAATGGCTGAGACTTAAGATACTAGATGAGTTAGGGTTGGTTTTTCCTGTTAGCTGTTCCACTATTCCTGCTCATGTGCTCTGGACTGTATGGTGATTGTCTTGAAGTGTTATTCAAAGAGATAGGGTGACTGGTAGAAGGAAGAGCTCACACGTGTGTGTGGGTGCTGCTGGAACCCAAAGTGACATGTGCCAGTGAATTCACAGCAGGGTCAGGTCTAGAACCCAGTTACCATGTGTCTCACAGGAGCTTAGTATTTGATAGTACAGATTGGAGTATAAATTTGCTTTTGTTTTAGTTTTTATAGAGACTCTCACTTTAGGTGAGTGAGTGTCTATGATAATCATTCATTGGCTTGGGTCTTCTCCTTTGTGGTCATCTTCCTAATTCCTGGCCAGTTACTTGAAATTAGAACTTTATTAGGTCTATTGATAACAAGACCAAGACAGATAAGAACAAGGTGGCTCTTTTGGTGAACACCAAAAACACAGGTAGCTGTCCTTTTGTTTTCTTTATTTTTTTTAATATTGCATTCCATTTATTTATTATTATTTCTTTTTATTGTAACAAATTCAATAAAGACTTTTTACTTTACAATATTGTGTTTGTTTTGCCATACATTGACATGAATCCGCCATGGGTGTACATGTGTTCCTCTTATAGAACTCCCCACCCACCTCCCTCGGATTCAATCCCTCTGGATCATCCTGGTGCACCAGCCCCGAGCACCCTGTATCATGCATCTAACCTGGGCTGACAATTTGTTTCATGTATGATAATTTACTTCCTTCAGTGCCATTCTCCCATATCATCCCATCCTCGCCCTCTCCCATAGAGTCCAAAAGACTGTTCTGTTGCTTTGGATGTATTAGAGAAATATTACAGGTATTTCAACCAGGTAGAGGAGACTGCTGGCAATGTTTTCAAACATGTCTGTTGTCTTTTCAGTTTAGTTCAGTTCAGTTGCTCAGTTGTGTCAGATTCTTTGTGACCCCATGAACTGTAGCATTCCAGGCTCCCCTGTCCATCACAGACTCCAGGAACTTGCTCAAATTCATGTCTATTGAGTCAGTGATGCCATCCAGTAATCTCATCCTCTGTCGTCCCCTTCTCTTCCTGCCTTCAATCTTTCCCAGTATCAGGATCTTTTACAATCAGTCAGTTCTTTGCATCAGGTGGCCAAAGTATTGGAGTTTCAGTTTTAGCATCAGTCCTTCCAATGAATATTCAGAATCAACTTCATGTAGGATGGACTGGTTTGATCTCCTTGCAGTCCAAGGGACTTCCAAAAGTCTTCTCCAACACCACAGTTTAAAAGCATCAGTTTTTCGGCCCTCAGCTTTCTTTATAGTTCAACTCTCACATCCATACATGACCACTGGAAAACCACACCTTTGACTTGGTGGACCTTTTTCGGCAAGATAATGCTCTGCTTTTTAACGTGCTATTTAGGTCTGCCATACTTTCCTTCCAAGGAGCAAGCGTCTTTTAATGTCATGGCCGCAGTCACCATCTGCAGTGATTTCGGAGCCCAGAAAATAAAGTCTGTCACTGTTTCATTGTTTCCCCATCTATTTGCCATGAAGTGAGGGGGCGCAGATGCCATATTCTTAGTTTCTTGAATGTTGAGTTTTAAGCCAATTTTTTCATTCTCCCCTTTCACTGTCATCAAGAAGCTCTTTAGTTCTTCTCCACTTTGTGCCATAAGGGTGGGGTCACCTGCATATCTGAGGTTATTGATATTTCTCCCTGAAATCTTGATTTCAGTTTGTGCTTCATCTAGTCCAGCATTTCGCATGACGTACTCTGCATATAAGTTAAATAAGCAGAGTGACAATATACAGCCTTGACGTACTGCTTTCCCAATTTGGAACCAGTGTGTTGTTCCATGTCCAGTTCTAACTGTTACTTCTTGACCTGCATAAAGATTTCTCAGGAGGTGGGTAAGGTAGTCTGGTATTCCGATGTCTTGAAGAATTTTCCACAGTTTGTTGTGATCCACACAGTCAAAGACTTTGGCATAGCCAATAAAACAGAAGTAGACGTTTTTCTGGAACTTTCTTCCTTTTTCGATGATCCAATGGATGTTGGCAATTTGATCTCTGTTCCTCTGCCTTTTCTAAATCCAGCTTGAACACCTGGAAGTTTGCCATTCATGTACTATTGAAGCTTGGCTTGGAGAATTTTGAGCATTATTTTGCTAATGTGTGAGATGAGTGCAATTGTGTGGTAGTTTGAACATTCTTTAGCATTGCCTTCCTTTGGGGTTGGAATGAAAACTCATCTTTTCTATTCCTGTTGCCACTGCTGAGTGTTCCATATTTGCTGGCATATTGAGTGCAAGACTTTCACAGCATCATCTATTAGGATTTGAAATAACTCAACTGGAATTCCATCACTTCCATTAGCTTTGTTTGTAGTGATGCTTCCTAAGGCCCACCTGAACTTTTGTTCCAGTATGCCTGGCTCTAGGTGAGTCATCACACCATCATGATTATCTGGGTCATGGAGATCTTTTTTGTATAGTTTTTCTGTGTATTCATACCACCTTATCTTAATATCTTCTTCTTCTGTTAGATCCATACCATTTCTATTCTTTATTGTGCTCATCTTTTCATGAAATATTCCTTTGGTATCTCTAATCTTCTTGAAGAGCTCTCTAGTCTTTCCCATTCTATTGTTTTCCTCTATTTCTTTGCATTGATCACTGAGGAAGGCTTTCTTATCTCTGCTTGCTATTCTTTGGAACTCTGCATTCAAATGGGTGTATCTTTCCTTTTCTCTTTTGCCTTTAGCTTTTTGTCTTTTCTCACCTATTTGTAAGACCTCCTTAGGTAACCGTTTTGCCTCTTTGCATTTCTTTTTCCTGGGGATGATCTTGATCTCTGCCTCCTGTGCAATGTCATGAACCTCTATCCATAGTTCTTTAGGCACTCTATCAGATCTAGTCCTTAGAATCTATTTCTCACTTCCACTGTATTCAATCGATTTCCGTCTTTTCCTTCTGGTGATATCCATGTGTCGAGTCTTCTTTTGTGTTGTTGGAAGAGCATGTTTGCTATGACCAGTGTGTTCTTTTGGCAGAACTCTATTAGGCTTTGCCCTGTTTCATTCTGTACTCCAAAGCCAAATTTGCTTGTTACTCCAGGTGTTTCTTGACTTTCTACTTTTGCATTCCAGTCCCCTGTGATGAAAAGGACATCTTTTTTGGGTGTTAGTTCTAGAAGGTCTTATAAGTCTTCATAGAACTGTTCAGCTTCAGCTTCTTCAGCATTACTGGTTGGGGCATAGACTTGGATTGCTCTGATATTGAATGGCTTGGCTTTGAAATGAACAGAGATCATTCTACTATTTCTGAGATTTCACCCAAGTACTGCATTTCAGACTCTTTTGTTGACTATGAGGGCTACTCCATTTCTTCTAAGAGATTCTTGCCTGCAGTAGTAGATAAAATGGTCATCTGAATTGATTCCCCCATTCCAGTCCATAAGTTCACTTATTCCTAAAATGTCGATGTTCCCTCTTTTCATCTCCTGTTTGACTACTTTCAATTTACGTTGATTCATGGACTTAATGTTCCAGGTTCCTATGCAATATTGTTCTTTATAGCATCAGACTCTACTTCCATCACCAGTCACATCCACAACTGGGCTTGTTTTCACTTTGGTTCCATCTCTTCATTCTTTCTGGAGTTATTTCTCCACTCTTCTCCAGTAGCATATTTGACACCTATTGACCTGAGGAGTTCATCTTTCAGTGTGCTATCTTTTTACCTTTTCATACCATTCATGGGGTTCTCAAGGCAAGAATAGTGCTGTGGTTTGCCACTCCCTTCTCCAGTTGACCACTTTTTTGTCAGAACTCTCCTCCATGACCTGTGTGTCTTGAGTGGCCCTACATGGCATGGCCCATAGTTTCACTGAGTTAGGCAAGACTGTGGTCCATGTGATCAGTTTGATTAGTTTTCTGTGATTGTGATTTTCATTCTGTCTTCCCTCTGACAGATAAGAATAAGAGGCTAATGGAAGCTTCCTGATTCAGAGACTGACTGTGGGGGAAAATGGGTCTTGTTCTGATGGGGAGGGCCAAGCTCATTAAATCTTTAATCCAATTTTCTGTTGATGGGTAGGGTTGGGCTCCCTCCCTGTTGTTTGACCTGAGACCAAACTAAGGTGGATGGAGGTAATGAAGATAATTGTGACCTCCTTCAGAAGGTCCTGTGCATGCACTGGCTTCACTTAATGCCCCCAACCCTGCAGCAGACCACTGTCAACCCATGCTTCTGCTGGAGACTCCTGAACACTCACAAGCAAGTTAGGGTCAGTCTTTTCTGAGGTCACTGTTCCCTTCTCCTGGGTCCTGGTGAGGACAAGGTTTTCTTTGTGCCTTCCAAGAGTGTTTCTCCAGTACCATGTAAGTTCTGTAATCAAATCCCACTGGTCTCCAAAGTCAAATTCCCTAGGGATTCTCAATCCCTTTGTGGTCTTTTAATCAAATTATATTCAGTCTAATTCTTGGTAAGATTTTCAGTGGTATTAAGTTTATCTCAGTGTTGTTCCCCATTATCTTTGTTGCCTTAATAAATAATGTTTCATCACAGAAACTGACTTAACTAAATGTCATCCTTTATTTTCATTATTAGTTGTAGAATTACAAGATACATCAAAAATACCTTATGAATTATTGTCTCCAGGTAATTGAGCCAATTCTTCCTCTAATTTATAATGAAGATGTGTTTACTGTTGCTATGAATATTGATCATATTTCCCACTCCACGTATCAGTAAGTTATATTATGAGACTGTGCCTAAAACTTTTAGGTAGTACGCTCTTAAAGCATGTCAATTTTCTAAGAATAAAACTTGGCCATCATTAGGAATGTTACTTCTGATTGCCACCATTTATGCATTAATTAGTTCTCCTCTGGAAACTTTAGATCTCTGAGAAATTAAATTTTATTGATTTCTAACATTTAAAACATAATTGTAATTATTTTTTGATTTAATTAAAGCCTACTTTATTTTGATCAAGTTGGATGAATTAAAATAGCTATAGACCTCCAAATGTAGATTCAAGATAATTTTATAAAAATCTCTTTATCTAAGAAAACTTCTTGAAACCTGAAATCCTTTTATTTTCAGCCAGTTAATTCATGGGAAATGTCAGAATAGCTTTAGAACCAACTACCCATTTTAGATTCAAAGTGTGTCAGGCAAAAATCTTCAAATGTGGGGCATATTTTTAAAATCTGTTCCATTAAAACAACAAAACACTCTCTCTATTAATGATGCAGTCAGGGGTCACGCTTACTTCATATTCTGAGAATGATTATTTTTAGGTTTAATCTAGCAGATCAGAGACTGAAGGACATTGTAGCCTGCACACATTCAACAAGACCCTCAGTATGTGGGAACTTGTGGTTCCTTACTGCGAGGCTCAGGTTTGGAACAGCCTTAACTCTGGAAAATATGCCAGCTAAGGCAACCATTTTTATGTCTGATTTCCTGCCCAGACCCTACACAATCATTTGGGTTTCGTGGGTCATTAAGACAACATGCTTAATTTCCTCTACATATTTTAACAAAATGTTCAGTACCTCTCAGAATAATAATACACTGAATCCATATGTTAGTTTGTTGAGCTATTATTTGACATTTCAGTGGAGAGCATTCAACACTCAACATTTCTGAGCTGAAAGAGAGCTCAGAGATAATCTAATCCAGCCATAGCAGTTCAACAAGGAGAAACCCAAAGCCCAGGTGATGTAACATTTCCAGTGTCTCACCACGTGTGTGTGATAGAACCATGACTATGGATCACCATTTTTTCATTCTCTTTTTTGACTGTAGTTTGTGGCAAACATGTAGACTCAGGCATGAACACTTCCCTTTTGGAAATCACTATGAAAGAAAAGAAAAGCAAGAGAAGCCACTCTGAAGATAGCTTATTTCATATTTAGTCACATGTCTTGCACAATATTTTATTAGTTTCTTCAGTGGAATATTGGCAGGGACTCATTCCTCTTTTCCTTCTCTCCTAAAAACATCAGAAGTGTTGGGGATATATGGTTGCCATAAAGTATATGAGGTATAATTCTCAAAAAATACATATCTTAAATATCAAATGTGTGAATTTCATAGGAATCCTATGACTGTCATGACAATATGCCTTACAGACCCCCAATTGATGAAAAGAGTCATTGGCCAAGGGCTCAGCTGCTACCCTGAAATTCATCGCTACCTTCTGATGACTGACAGCAGCAGAGATAGCCAGGATGGAGGCATGGGACTCATCTGATGACTGAATTTGGCTCACGGACTCCCCGATGGTCTTGTCAAAACTTCCTTAGATTTCATTGTGGTGTAGGAGCTACATGCTCCCATCTTTCCCTCTTTGTCTCCTTCACTCAGGTTCAGACTTGTTCCACAGTCTTATAGCTCTGCAATCTTTTTTCAGCCTCGTCTCTTTCTTCTTTTGATAGCTTACCATGAACAGTGAATGGTGCCACCAGATTCGTGATCTCTCAAGGATATTTAATCCCAGGACCAAAGACAGGTCTGTCACTCAGAGCTTTGTGTGAAAATTTTTATTTAAAGTGACAGGACAGAGAAAACCTCTGACATAGATATCAGAAGGGGGCAGGAAAGTACCCGCCTCACTAATTCAAGTGGGCCTTATATAGTTTTCAACTAGCTTCTGAAAATAGATAAAAAGAATACTTCAAGGTTGGAAGAGCTCCACCAGACCCTTTCCCAAGGCACACATCCTGAGATAACTTTGGCACAAGATTAGCCTGGGAGAACAGGCTCCAGGCAACATCTCTGGGGTAGATATACTGTGCTGTGTAATCAGGAGTCCAAGTCTTGAGAAACAGGTTCCAAGGCAAGATTTGTTACAAGTATAATCATTAACATAGAGCCTAAGAAAAGCATTTCCATGAGTAGACATTGTGCTGTGTGATCATTAGTTCTGGAGCTAAAGAAAGGCCAATTCTTGGGTAAGATAAATTGTTGCACAAGGCTCAAAGAAAGTATGAGAGGGATTGTTCACCTCCTCCTTAAAGGGCCTTAGTCTTTCTGCCTAAGCTTAAGCTCTTTCATTCCACCCTTTTTCTTTTCAGAGAATATGGTTGCCAGGGAAGGGGGTGGAGAAGTCTTTCTGTAACTTCTTCCTGCTGGTAAGGGGCGCAGACCCTAAATTGTTGAGGCACCATATTCTCCTTTACCCTTGTACTGAGGATCTCTGATCCAGGGGCCCCAAGTAATAGTTGGAAGAGCCTGTGGCAATCATAGGAGCTTGAACAATCATTTGTAACTTAAATGCCTCAAGCCTCTTAAATACAAAATTCATTATACAGTTACAGATATAAGAAGCAAACAGCAAGAATAATATGATTGCAGTTATTAAAGTCAAGATAGTTTTCCACAAAGGAGAGCTTATAAACCAAGATTGTGTCTGTGACCAGAGAGGAACATCAGGGGAGTGCATTTTGAAGAGCGACCAGAATCTCTGCATCACCATTACTTTGTCTGGGAAGCTGTTGTAGCCTTTAGAAAGAACAAACTAAACAAATAGTTTAAACATGCAGAGACCAAAAAATCAGTAAAAGAATTATTATAGTCAGGGGTCCAACCAAGAATAAGAATCAGGTTATATTTGGTAGTAACTTTGATCCTGTTCTAGACAGAGTCAACACTTGGGCTGCCCTGTTTATAAGAATGGGGCCATTGGCATGCTTATACACCTTTTAAATGTAGGTATAACAAACCCAGTTAGAAGTAGTTGAAAGAGTGACAACCTGAGCCTTAACAGACAAAATAAATCTTACCATTTCTTTTTAGAAGAATGAGTCTGCACCCCAATACAGACATCTGTTTTAGAGAGACTTATAGCCAGGTAGCCAGCTGTCTGTTTGTCTAAGTAGGCTTTAGCCTCTTATTGTGGTATTAATATATAAGCCAATGTAGTTGTCACCATTAACAATTTTAGTGTTTTTCTAGATATGAGAAGATGCAAGAATTAGGACTCAAGAAAAATTTTACCTGAAAATATCTAACTGTCCAAAGGCCTGTTTTGTCCATTTTTTTTTTCTGGAGCACAGAGGAAGTGTCTAATTTCTGATTTTCACCCTAAACTCCTTTCAAGGGATGTTGAAGGTCAGCAGCTGTAGTGACCATGAGTTAATCTTCGTAAAGACAGGCAGCAAGTGCAAGTTACCAGAGCAGGACCCCTTTATAGCCAAGAGTTTGATCATGGTTTGGGGGGCGTTTCATGACTATCATGTCCCACGGTGCTGGGAAGGCTCATTCCCAGGTCTGCTGAAGATTGCACTGATAGGCCACTCAATGTGCTATTATTGGACTAGGCCCTGTGACTAGCAAAAGTCTCTGGATCACACCTGTATCACTAGTCTCTTGGTCCAGGAAAATATTCCCTCTTGTTGCTTCTTCTCATATATAGAGTCACACCATTATAACTATGGATTTCATAAGGAACTGTACACCATCTTATCAGTGGCTCAGTCACCCAATTGATAATGTAATGGACAACACTTCTTGAAACAGGCAATATAGAAAACACTATAGTTAACAGTAACAGTAAAATCATAGTAACTCAAGTCAAGAACTTCCATTAGGTATAGCCCAGTGACATCTCCAGGTCATCTGACTCAGTTTTTTAAATGACTGTAGCCTGCTGTTAATCTCCTGGTTGTAAATCCTGGGGCATCTGATCTTTATTCAAAGACTGGTTATTGAGATAAGCTTTATAAACAAACTCAAGACTGTCCTTTTTAATAACTTAATTAAACATCTTATCAATGTAACATAACCACAGGGAACTATCTAAGAAGTGAGCCTTAGTAAATACAGACCTTAATTAACAAAACTGGAACTTAATATTCAGTGAAACATATTAGATGGCATAGGCCTGACATCAGTTGGGTGGATTTCTCTTTTAGAGCTCCCCAGTGTACTCTGAGATTTCTGTATATGTCTGGAGACAGTCTTTTTAACCTTGATGAGGCTGTTCAGAGCCCAAATGTCTCCAATTTCTGAAGAGATGAGGCAGAAAGAAAAAAAAATGTTTTAATTTTATCCACAGGTGTAAATGTCTAAATTGTTTTAAACCATCAGTGACTTGAGGAGAACTTCTTTATATCTGAAAACAAAGAATAGAAGCCAGTAAAATGTCAGACAAAAAGTCATGAAAATTGTAATCATATTTAGCAGTCTGTTTAATCTCATGCAACCAATCAATCCCTTTGTTCTGCCATCCTTGCCTGACAACAGAGGATGCCAGTGAAAGTGACAGTCTCCAAGAAGCTCATGAAGTTTTTTTGCCAATGTCTGTACTACCTGTCCAGCAAAGTGCATGCTCCAATAACTGGAGATTGTAGAGAACACATTTTAACCATTTTTTTTTAATCCACTGTGAGACATTAGCCCTGAAGCCAGAAAAGGCTTTCTCTTATCAAGTAAAAGTAAGTTTGTCAGGGAGCTGGGAAAAGCCAAGTGGCCATCTTGGATTTCCCATTGTCCCAACTATTTGGTTTATAGCCATTGTTTATCCATTTTAAATTCCCTGATGAAGGGTTAATTTTTCTAGAAGTAGAAAAAGCTTTGTCAATGTGTGCCATAATCTGTTATCAAAAGCCACATTCCAAGAAAACTTTGTTCTTCTAATAGGGAGAGAAAACCAAATTCCAGTTTGGTACCAGATTATGTTCACTGTGAAACAATAGTTATTCACTTAATCAAAGTAACAAGAAGAGAGTTCAAAGGTAGTTTAATGTCTTAAGAAACTTGTACCATGCACAAAACTCTCTTCCACTTGTCACAACCTTTTTTTTTTTTTTTACACTTTCTGTATTTATCACTCCATTTGCCCATTTAGAGTATTTTCCCATTCCTTATATCCTTTTACAACCAGGAACTGTACTTTATATGATCATTTTGTAAATTGGTAAACATAAATCACCCAAAATTATATCATTTGTAAGAGTATCTTCACAATGTGTTAATTAGGTCAATAAACAAACATTAATACCAGGTAGCAATTCAATAGTGACTATCTCCCAGTTCACATATGTCTGAAATTCATTTTAATTTTCTTGAATTTAGATTTTATTTTTAAGCACTTACTTTTCTTTAGACCAATTAAATAGAGCTCACTGACCAATTAGCCTTCAGTAATTTTATCCAAGGACAGCGACACACTGAGACACACATAAATCTGGACAGAGACCTCACAGTTTTCCACTTGAAATTTAAAATGTCTCTTTGCCCTTTTTTTCCCTTCCTTTGGCTTGAAGTTCTACCAGTTTGCTCATGGTGGGAGTCCAAGACATAGTGGGCTGTGTATCTCAAGGACATGATAAGGGTTAACCTCAGATTTTTTTTCCCAGGCATGTTTTTGTTTCTCAAGCAGAATACAAGCTCCAAAAACAGTATTTCAACAAGCCAGCTTTTTCCCAATTTCACAAGGAAAATGTGCAAAAAGAACCAGTTTTGCAATCTCAAAAAGATTTCATTTTGTTTCATTTGTTTTCTCTGGAGTTTTCATTTGATTTCATTTGTTTTCTCTGGAGTCTAAAGAATACCATGGCCACTCAGTGTCAAAAAATGTCATCTCTCCTTTTTGTAGTCATAGTTTCATAGATAAAAATTTTAAACCGGAGAGTGTTCGAATTGGCTCTGATGACAGGGGTAGACAGACTCATAAGAAGTTGTCCCAGCAGAGATTGTCCTCTCTGAGCAAGTGAGGTCTTCTTTTAAAGCAAAGAAAGACTGTATATACCGGACTTTTTAGGCTCTGGGGATCAAACTTATCTCAGGTTTTCAAGATACAACTCAAAGGAGTGGTTCTGGAATGGCTAGCTCCCATCTGTAAGAGAGAAAAATGGGGCACCCAGTGTCACAGCTTTTTTCTACTGGAGGCGTCCCTCCCTGCTCTAGATGGGGGTGGAGACAGGTCTTCCACCTAAGCTTCCTCCCCTGGTCGGAGTTAACCTGTCTCTTACTAACGCAGGTGTCTCACTATCGTGCCTCCCTGTTCTACCACGGAGGCGGGGTGGAGGTGCACCAGGGGTAGACCTGATGGCATCCCAGATTGATGTCCAGCTCCTCACCATTAAAACCTTGGCTTAATTGCCCCTTTTCCTCTGGTGCCACCAGGGTGGAGCAGAGTAGCCTTCTGGAATGTCTCCCAAGCTAAGACGACTAGCGGAAACATCCATCTTTTTTGTGCCTGTGCACATTCTTGAGAGTATTCCTGACTGCAGTAGAAGTGGTAAGTCATAAAGGGATGAACGGAAAGCCCATGGTATCCCTTCTGAGAGTTGCCATGTGAGTCTATGTGATAACAAAGGAAATGATGGAAGGCTGGTCTGTAAGGAAAAAATAGTCTTTTATGTTCATGGAGTGTCAAGCAGATTGTACAAAATAAATGTCTAAGGAGTTGAGACAAGGGCCACTGGAGGGCTTTCTCTGGTCCACTAAGAGCTAGCACTACCAAGGGAAGAAGTCTGATGCATTTCCAATCTGCCTAAATCTGGAGTTTCCTGATCTGTGTCCTCAGAAATCTTATGCTCACCAGCAATGTCTCCATCCATACAATCCGGAGGCATAACCGTGAAAAGAACTTGCTTCTGGGTCTCTCGGGTCAGGATGATGATTTCCAGTCTGAGAGCTGTCCCTGGAGCTCCAGCTCCAGTTAGCTCTCTAATGTGTTTCTGTCTGCAGTGTCCTGTAAAACTTGGAATGGGGGTATGGCTAGAAAAACATAATAACAGCATGGATTGCAAAGTCCTCTGAAAGTCTAGAATCCGGCACATTAGGTTAGTACCTTTAATTCCCCACGCAGTTATAAAAAATTCAGAGAGACCAGGAAAAGTTGACCAGGTAAAGAAGTTTGGTCCATATGCTTCTGAGTTAGAAAAGCAGAGACTTTACCGTAAAAGAGCAGAAGAGTCCCAGCTCTGAATATTCTTACCTTGTCTTGAAGATCCTGGATGAGCTCCCAAGATGATAGCTTACAGTGACCAGTGCCACCGGATTTGTGGTCTCTGAAAGAGAAGATTTAACTCTAGGACCAAAGACAGGTCTCAGTCATTCAGAGCTTTGTGTGAAAAAATTGTATTTAAAGTGACAGGACAGAGAAAACCTCTGACATAGACATCAGAAGGGGGCAGGAAAGTACCCGCCTCACTAATTCAAGTGGGCCTTATATAGTTTTCAACTAGCTTCTGAAAATAGATAAAAAGAATACTTCAAGGTTGGAAGAGCTCCACCAGACCCTTTCCCAAGGCACACATCCTGAGATAACTTTGGCACAAGATTAGCCTGGGAGAACAGGCTCCAGGCAACATCTCTGGGGTAGATAATACTGTGCTGTGTAATCAGGAGTCCAAGTCTTGAGAAACAGGTTCCCAGGCAAGATTTGTTACAATTATAATCATTAACATAGAGCCTAAGAAAAGCATTTCCATGAGTAAGACATTGTGCTGTGCAATCATTAGCTCTGGAGCTAAAGAAAGGCCAATTCTTGGGTAAGATACATTGTTGCACAAGGCTTAAAGAAAGTATGAGAGGGATTGTTCACCTCCTCCTTAAAGGGCCTTGAACTTCCTGTGGAAGCTCAAACTCTCACTTTCCCACAGGAATTTCCTCCAGTAAAATCTTCACACATAGAACTCTCTGGGGTGCTTGCTTTGTAGCACATATACTAAAATTGGAACAATAGAGAGAAGATTAGCAAGGCCCCTGAACAAGGATGACACACAAATTCATGAAGTGTTCCATATTTGTAATCAATGAATATAGCACATTCGTGGGATAAAAAATTAATATACAGAAATCCCTTGCACTCCTATATGCTAATAATGAAAGAAAGAGAAATTAAAGAAACAATCCCATTCACCATTGCAACAAAAAGGATGAAATACTTAGGAATAAATTTACCTTAAGAGACAAAAGATTTGTATGTAGAAAACTACGAAACACTGATGAAAGAAATTAAAGATGACATAAACATATTGAAAGATATATCATGTTCTTGGATTAGAAGAATCAGTATTGTGAAAATGAACATACTATCCAATCCACCTATAGATTCAGTGCAGTCCCTATCAAACTAGTTTTCACAGAACTAGAACAAATAATTTCACAATTTATATAGAAACACAAAAGACACTGAATAGCCAAAGCAGTCTTGAGAAAGAATAATGGAACTGAAAGAATAAACCTTCCTACCTTCAGACTATACTACAAAGCTATCTACAGTCATCAAGACAGCATGGTACTGGCACAAAAACAGAAATACAGACCAATGGAACAAGATAGAAAGCCCAGAGATAAATCCAGGCACCTATGGGCTCCTTATCTTTGACAAAGGAGGCAAAAATATGCAACGGAGAAAAAACAGTCTCTTCAATTAAGTGGTACTGGGAAAATTGTGAAGCCATGTGTAAAAGAATCAAATTATAACACTTCCTAACACCACACACAAAAATAAAATGGATTAAAGACCTAAATGTAAAACCGGAAACTATAAAATTCTTATCTGACATAAATCACCAGCAAGATCTTCTATGACCCACCTTCTAGACCTAATTAAACTTTAAAGCTTTTGTACAATGAAGGAAACTATAAGCAAGGTGAAAGACAACCCTCAAAATGGGAGAAAATAATAGCAAATGGAACAACTGACTAAGGATTAATCTCCAAAATATGCAACAGTTCATGCAGCTCAATACCAGAAAAACAAGCAACCCAATCAAAAAGTGGGCAGAAGAACTAAACAGATATTTCTCCAAAGAAGACATACAGATGGCTAATAAGCACATGAAAAGATGCTCAACATCACTTATTATTAGCTTCCCTGGTAACACAGATGGTAAACAATCAGCCCGAAATGTGGGAGGCCCAGGTTCAATCCCTTGGTCAGGAAGATACCCTGGAGTAGGAGATAGCAATCCATGCCAGGATGCTTGCCTGGAGAATTCCGTGAACAATGGATCCTGGCAGGCAATCCATGCCAGGATGCTTGCCTGGAGAATTCCATGAACAATGGATCCTGGCAGGCTATAGTCTATGGAGTCTCAAATCAAAACTACAGTGAGGTATCATCTCACACCAGTCAGAACGGCCATCATCAAAAACAACACTTTACAAACAATAAATGCTGGAGAGGGTGTAGAGAAATGGGAACCCTCTCATATGGCTGGTGGGAATGCAACTGATACAACCACTGTGGAAAACAGTATGGAAATTCCTTTAAAAAGTAAGAAGAAAACTATCATATAACCCAGCAATCCCACTACCAGGCATATACCCTCAGGAAACCATTGATGAAAAAGATACATGTACTCAGTATTCACTGCAGCACTATTTACAGTAGCTAGGACATGGAAGCAACCAGATGTCCATCAATAGATGAATGAATAAAGAAATTGCAGCGCATATACATTTCACTAGGTTCATCCTAGAGCCTATTATACTGAGTGACATAAGTGAGAAAGACAAATATCATTTCAGCTCAGTTCAGTCACTCAGTAGTGTCCGACTCTTTGTGACCCCATGGAAATATTGTTTATTAATGCATATATATGGAATCTAGAAAGATGGTACTGATGCCATCAAAGCAAGAGGAAACCGCTTCTGTAATTCCAGCTTTCTGCCTGATCTGAAAATATTAGTAGCATTAGGTCCCTTTGCATTGTCTTTTGTGTGAGATGCTCTGTATTTTAAAGATCATTATAGCCATAGGGGGTTTCCCAGGTGGTGGTAGCATTAAAGAACCCACCTGGCAATGAAAATTTAAGAGATGTAGTTTCAATCCCTGGGTTGGGGAGATCCCCTGGAGGAGGACATGGCAACCCACTCCAGTATTCTTGCCTAGGGAATTCCATGTACAGAGGAGCCTGCTGGGATACAGGTCACAAAGAGTCCAAGTCGACTCAGCAACTTAACAGCAGCAGCAGCAGCAGGAGAGCCATAGTATAATTACTGAATCTGCATTAAAGAAAGCAAAGAAGTTATCAAAGGAAGGAAATGGTTTCATGCAGTCCTCAATTCCAAAACCTATTCAACTTTGCAGTGAAGGGAAGGACATTCTTACCTTTTCCCAGGCACCTGGATTTTTCACCAGCCTGGTTTTGACTCTCATTTACGAAATAATCATATTCAATTTAGGGGAGATCCAGCTAATTCAGCTTTCTTTTCGGAAAAATCTTGTTAGAAATAGTGTGGATATTTTTCAGGTGTGATTTTCTATGGACATAAAAGCTATGAATAGTATGTGTCAAAGATATAAGTAATAATAATGACAAAATAATGTAACTGCACACTGCTTAAAAGTATTTATTTGTATTTATTTTTTGTATTCTTCACAATAACCCTTTACTGTATTATTTTATTCCCAACTTATAGCAGCAACACTGATACATAGGAAGGGAAGGAATTTAATCAGAATCACCCATGTTGATCACAGACAATCACATCCTCTGGGGCATTCACAGTATGACTCTGAATCTTGCGTTCTTTTCCCTGAGACCCTAAAGTCTAGGCTTTCTCAGCATTGTCACTTCTCAAGATAGCCTTTTGCTCTGAGTTATTTTTGAAGCTCTGTTTCCAAGTGCTGCTTCCAACCTGCTCTCAAATACGCTCAAGTTCTCTTAACTTTTATAAAAATGTTCATTTGAATCCACCACCTACATGTGGGCTGCCCTGTATTCTGCACTTTCCTTCATGTGTGCACCTCACTGAAGATGTCCTCTTCGCCTGCTATGTCCACCCTCCGCCTTAGAGGATCCTGCCTACACCCCCTGCCCTGCACCTCCCCATTCATCCACACCTAAGTAGCTTCGGTCTGAGACCACCTATGACCTTCTGCTAACCAAGTATGGGAGATTTGTCCTTGAGTTAACTCCCAACAGAATCTGACACTCTGCCCTCCTTGTTCCTTTGGGCATTATTTTTGTTTTCTCATTGTGGGTATTTTTCAAATACTCTCTCCTTTGTTCTGGATATTTTTTCTCTGTAGTTTCATTTTCTATGCATGTTCTTCTGACTTGGTCACTCCAGAATCTACATCTCCACAAGGTATAACTAAATCAGTTGAAAAGCAAATAAATCAGAAACTTTGGGTAAGAACTGTGCATCATATATTTTAAAAGCTACCCAAGTGATTGCAACGTACAGGCAGAGTTGAGAAACACCAGTAAAGGTCTGCCTCTCAAGATTTAAAATAAAATTGTACTGTTAAGGGAAAAAGTCATTCTATAATTTATAGTGTAATCACCTAGTGTAACCAGCAACAGGGCACAGGGAAAAAGAATTGGAGTGGGAAACAATGGCTCCTGTTTTTAAAGGTTCTTCCCACGTAGAAGTCACATTCA
The DNA here is from genome assembly GCA_007570785.1 of Antilocapra americana. Taxonomy (NCBI): domain Eukaryota; kingdom Metazoa; phylum Chordata; class Mammalia; order Artiodactyla; family Antilocapridae; genus Antilocapra; species Antilocapra americana. The sequence goes on from ML660197.1 coordinate 33,265,675, forward strand.
TTATTTTAGTTCAGTAAATGAATCAGATTGCCATCACATGAACAGAGCCTCTCTTGTATGCCATGTTACAGAGATAGGAAAAATCATCTCTTAACTTGATTTCCACAGACACAGACTCCAGAATATATGCTCTGCTGAAAATTAGGGGAGATGGGTGTGGTCAGTCAGTTCAATTCAGTCACTCAGTCCTGTCTCTTTGCGACCCCATGGACCGCAGCACACCAGGCCTCCCTGTCCATCACCAACTCCCGGAGTCCACCCAAACCCTTGTCCATTGAGTGGGTAATGCCATCCAGCCATCTCATCCTCTGTAGTCTCCTTCTCCTCCCGTGTGGTCAGTAATGCCCAATAAAACAACTTATAAAAAGAATGTTAGATAAAATGTATCATTAATATCTTTTGGCCCATTTTATAATCATGTTTCATTGCTTTATAAAGAATTTCACACATCTCTTCTTTTTTTTTAGTGTTGAAAAGTTTATTTATAAACTTTTATCATACATTTATTTAATTCACTTGTTCTTAATCATGCTTAGGTTATTCATGAAAATTTTATGAGACACTAGACAAAGCTAGCCATTATCTTGTTATTTTTCTGGTTGACAAATTTTTTTTTTTTACGTATGTTATAAAATCTTTCTATTTCATCTTTTATTTTTTTATTGTTTTTGCCATAAAATGTCATGATATCACCATGGGTTTACATATGCTCCCCCTCCAGAACCCCCCTTGCTTCTCCCTCCCCCCCCCGGAAATCTCCCTGCACCAGCCCCGAGCATCAATCCTGGGCTGGTGATTGATTAGACATATGATAATTAACTTGTTTCAATGCCCTTCTCCCATATTATCCCACCCTAACCCTCATCCACAGAGTCCACGAGTCTTTTCTATACATCTGCGTTCCTTTTGCTGTCTCGCATGTTGGGTTCTCGTTACCGTCTTTCTAAATTCCATATATATGCGTTAGTATACTGTATTGTTTTTTTTCCTTCCGGCTTACTTCACTCTGGATAATGGGCTCCAGTTTCGTCCATCTGAGTAGAATTGCTTCAAATGAATTTTTTTTTAATGCTGAGTAATATTCCATTGTGTATATGTACCACAGCTTTCTTATCCATTCGTCAGTTGATGGGCATCTAGGTTGCTTCCATGTCCTGGCTATTGTAAACAATGCAGCGATGAACATTGGGGTACACGAGGCTCTTTCAATTCTGGTTTCCTCGGTGTATATGCCCAGCAGTGGGATTGCTGGGTCATATGGCAGGACTATTTGCAGCTTTTTAAGGAACCTCCACACTGTTTTCCATAGTGGCTGTACTAGTTTGCATTCCTACCAACAGTGCAAGAGAGTTCCCTTTTCTCCACATCCTCTCCAGCATTTATTACTTGTAGATTTTTGGATTACTGCCATTCTGACTGGTGTAAAGTAATACCTCATTGTGGTTTTGATTTGCATTTCTCTGATAATGAGTGATGTTGAACATCTTTTCATGTGTTTGTTAGCCATTTTTATGTCTTCTTTGGAGAAATGTCTGTTAAGTTCTTTGGCCCACTTTTTGATTGGGTTGTTTATTTTTCTCGAATGGAGCTGCAGGAGTTGCTTGTATATTTTTGAGATTAACTGTTTGTCCGTTGCTTCATTGGCTATTATTTTCTCCCATTCTGAAGGCTGTCTTTTCACCTTGCTTTTAGTTTCCTTTGTTGTGCAGAAGCTTTTAATTTTAATTAGGTCCCATTTGTTTATTCGTGTTTTTATTTCCAATATTCTGGGAGGTGGGTCATGGAGTATCCCGCTTTGGGTTATGGCAGAGAGTGTTTTGCCTATGTTATCCTCTAGGAGTTTTATAGTTTCTGGTCTTATGCTTAAATCTTTGATCCACTTTGAGTTTATCTTTGTGTATGGTGTTAGAAAGTGTTCTAGTTTCATTCTTTTATAAGTGGCTGTCCAGTTTTCCCAGCACCACTTGTTAAAGAGGTTGTCTTTTCTCCATTGTATATTCTTGGCTCCTTTGTCAAAGATAAGGTGTCCATAGATGCGTGGATTTATCTCTGGGCTTTCTATTCTGTTCCATTGATCTATGTTTCTGTCTTTGTGCCAGTACCATACTGTCTTAATGACTGTGGATTTGTAGTATAGCCTAAAGTCAGGTAGGTTGATTCCTCCAGTTCCTTTCTTCTTTCTCAAGATTGCTTTGGCTACACGAGGTGTTTTGTATTTCCATACAAATTGAGAAATTATTTGTTCTAATTCTTTGAAAAAGACCTCTGGTAGCTTGATAGGAATTGCATTGAATCTATAGATTGCTTTGGGTAGTATACTCATTTTCACTATATTGATTCTTCCAATCCACGAACACAGCACATTTCTCCATCTGTTTGTGTCCTCTTTGATTTCTTTCATCAGTGTTTTTTAGTTTTCTATATACAAGTCTTTTGTTTCTTTAGGTAGAAATACTCCTAAGTATTTTATTCTTTTTGTTTTGATGGTGAATGGAATTGTTTCCTTAATTTCTCTTTCTGATTTCTCACTGTTAGTGTATAGGAATGCCAGGGATTTCTGTGTGTTGATTTTGTATCCTGAAACTTTACTATATTCACTGATTAGCTCTAGTAATTTTCTGGTAGAGTCTTTAGGGTTTTCAATATAGAGGATCATGTCATCTGCAAACAGAGAGAGTTTTACTTCTCCTTTTCCAATCTGGATTCCTTTGATTTCTTTATCTGCTCTGATTTCTGTGGCCAAGACTTCCAAAACTATGTTGAAAAGTAGTGGTGAGAGTGGGCACCCTTGTCTTGTCCCTGATTTCAGGGGGAATGCTTCCAGTTTTTCACCATTGAGGATAATGTTTGCTGTGGGTTTGTCATATATAGCTTTTATTATGTTGAGGTATGTTCCTTCTATTCCTGCTTTTTGGAGGGTTTTTATCATAAATGGATGTTGAATTTTGTCAAAGGCTTTCTCTGCATCTATTGAGATAATCATGTGATTTTTATTTTTCAATTTGTTAATGTGGTGTATTCCATTGATTGATTTGTGAATATTGAAGAATCCTTGCATCCCTGGGATAAAGCCTACTTGATCATGATGTATGATTTTTTAAATGTGTTGTAGTACTCTATTTGCTAGAATTTTGTTAAGGATTTTTGCATCTAAGTTCATCAGTGATATTGGCCTGTAGTTTTCTTTTTTTGTGGCATCTTTGTCTGGTTTTGGAATTAGGGTGATGGTGGCCTCATAGAATGAGTTTGGAAGTTTACCTTCGTCTGCAATTTTCTGGAAGAGTTTGAGTAGAACAGGTGTTAGCTCTTCTCTAAATTTTTGGTAGAATTCAGCTGTGAAGCCCTCTGGTCCTGGGCTTTTGTTTTTCCCTGTCCATCACCAACTCCCGGAGTCCACCCAAACCCTTGTCCATTGAGTGGGTAATGCCATCCAGCCATCTCATCCTCTGTAGTCTCCTTCTCCTCCCGTGTGGTCAGTAATGCCCAATAAAACAACTTATAAAAAGAATGTTAGATAAAATGTATCATTAATATCTTTTGGCCCATTTTATAATCATGTTTCATTGCTTTATAAAGAATTTCACACATCTCTTCTTTTAAAAACTTGATTGGCGTACAGTTGCTTTACAATGTGGTGTTAGTCTCTGGAGAATCAGCTACAGGTATTCATATATCCCCACTTTTTTGGATTTGCTTCCCACTTAGGTCACTTAACTCTTATGGCAAAACCAACACGATAATGTAAAGAAAATAAATAAATTAATTAATTAAAAAAAAGAAAGCCGCCTTCCTTTGACTTCATCCAAATACCATCTTTTCCACTTCATTTTACTAGGCAGTTTAGCTCTGAAACTTCTCAATTACAAACCCAACATTGCATATGAAAAGATTCTACTATGCTCTGCCACAATACAACTGACATAGTACAGCAACAACAGCAAAAAACCAAACTGGACAATTCTTTGAAATTTTCATATTCTCCCATCAATCCCTGTAAAAAATAGACTTATCCATTAATACAAATCATGGAATATCCTTTAGAATATAAGAGGAGTCACAATCAAGTTTGGTTTCAAAACCTAATTTTTCTCTGACTTACAAAAATTTGTTTTTAATTATAGGTATAAAAAATGTTAATAATTTTTATCTCTAGGTAAGGGAGTAGGGATTTTTATGTTTCCTTATATTTTCATGTATTTTCTGAATGTTGTTGTTGTTTAGTCACTGACCAACTGTTTTTGACCTCATGGACTATAGCCCGCCAGGCTCCTCTGTCCATGGGATTTCCAGGCACGAATACTAGAGTGGGTTGCTGTTTCCTTCTCCTGGGATTGACCCTGTGTCTCTTGCATTGGCAGGTGGATTCTTTACCACTAAGTCACCAGGGAAGCCTCATTTTCTGAATATTTTACAATGAATATATATAAATTTTAAAACCAGAGAAACCATGACTATGAAAAACAATCTAGTCCTATTTTTTCAACTGCTCTTCAGTTCTGTTTCCAAATTATTGCAAGATGTATCCCCAAGATTGATCAGAATTCACGAATAAGCCCCTAACCTTTCAGGCTGGTTCCCTTTCCTCTACTTCACTGTAGTCTCCTTTAATTTTTAATTTTTCTCTCTTTCATCTTTCATTCATGCCTCTATCCATTCACCCATTCAATAGCAATTTATTGAATTTCATTATGATAAACACTGGGCTCAGCCTATAGACATCTTACTTACCTCCAATAAAAACAAGAGTCTCACTATGTTCAGATCTCAGCTTCTCCACAAACTCTATAAAGAATGAATAAGGAACCAGTGTCATAGTTTTAGTTTAGATTGTGTTGATTACTTGCATTCCCTAAAGTATAAACAAAACCTGAGCTACTGGAGAGGTAAGGAAGGTTTCTTGGTGGAAGAAAGTAAGAAAAATCAGTTTCAACTCTCTGTTAGAGGCCAATAGAAGCCTGGCAATCAGTCTTCAGAAAGTACCATTAGCTTGTGTGTGTGCTTAGTGGCTCAGTCGTGTCTGACTGAGACCCCATGAACAGCAGCCCGCAGGCTCTTCTGTCCACGGGGATTCTCCAGACAAGAATACTTTAGGGGATTGTCATGCTCTCCTCCAGGGGATCTTCCTAACCCTGGCATCAAACCCAGGTCTCCCATGTTGCATCTGGAATCTTTACCCTCTGAGCCACCAGAAAAGCCCACCTACTAGCTTAGCCAGAGGTTTTTCGTTTATTTGCTGTTTTTCCTCTCAATTTTATGGCTCTCTTCCTAAAGAAAAATAAAAGCAGAGACTTAAGAATTTTTTTCTAAAAATTCAAATTCAGCAAATGAGTCTTTAAAAATAAAGGTGGCTAATAGACCTGATCCTTGTCTCTTGATTCTCGAGTTCCATTCAATACCTCTGGCCACATGATGGGCCTCTTACTCGGCCAGAGGCTTGAGATTTCTAGACCTCACCATCCTAATCACACAGAAACACATATGCTCCTCCATATATTAATGCTGAGGACATTTTCTAACATAAACTCTTCTTATCTCTCGAATGCTTTCACAGACCATCCGAAGGCTCTAAGATAGTGTTCTTTGTAAAAATATATATTTATTTGTCTGTATTGGGTTTTAGTTGTGGCCCAAGGGGTCTTTTCTTGTGGCCCGTGAACTCCCAGTTGCAGCACGTGGGTTTAGTTGCTCCAGCGAGTAGGATCTTAGTTCACAGACCAGGGATCAAACCTGTATCCCCTGCAAGGCAGATTCTTAACCATTGGACCACCAGGGAAGTCGCTAAGAGAGTGGCCTTTTAATCCAACAAATAAACTGCTTAATTCTTAGGGGGAATGCTTCAGTGTGAATAAATAAATGATACATTTTTGTGCAAATTAAGTATCATCTCAACTCCCTTTTCATACTTTCACTTTTTTAAGCCTGTCTCCACATTGGATATTTTTATTTGGCATTAACTACTAAAATCAGTGAAAACAAAATGTGTTACATTAAACATTTGTTAACAGAATTTGCCATCACCCCACAATGGAAGAAATAACTGCTCTTAGACTATTTTGATTTTTTGCATTTGCTTTGTTTTCATGAGGCCATTTTCTGCCTTTAAAGATCACTGATGATTCACTGATTCAGGATTCTACACATGACAAAACTTATTTATTGCCACATGTAGGTAGACCCAGTCATTCCTGGGTCTTCAGAGATACAGTGACATTCTAAAAATAGTTTAGCAAAAGTTTAGCATCAAAACGCTACTTCAAAAAAACATTTTTATTGTTTGTTCCACTCATGTTCAATAAACAGAAAGGAATAAGATAAAAAAGAGAAAGGAGGAAATAGCCCATCATGCGGAGGAACTTGCCATCATGTTACCCACCAAAATAACTCTCCCACACATACATGTATATAATGTGCACACACACACACACTCCCTCAAGTACACACTTCCTAGGGGCTCCAGTACTCTTGTTCTCTCACTCTTTAAGAATGACAAAGACACAGTCATGTTAAAATAATAAAAAAGCACATCAATTTTCTCTGATAAAAATCTAATTAACAAAAACCAAGGTTCCAAACAATTTGAATGGCCATAACACTCCATATTTACTCCACATGCCCTTAAATCAAGATACCTTATACACAGGTATGCCCACATCAGGATATTGGGAACAAAGAGGAAAATTAAATCTACTTCCCTTGAACGTATTTCCTATTCAGAAGCCCTCTTAGAAATTCTTAAATATTTCAATATATTGATATAAAAGCATTCACCAGAGAATAGTTTTTTCTTTTCTTGTCAAATTAATTCCCACCTCATCACTGACGGGTAGGAAGGTGAGGCAAAAGACATGACAACATCATTGCCAGAGCACGTGTGTCTGACACACATGAGCAGAGCTGATTTGAGGTTATCGAAGGCCTCCATAGTCTCCTGAACCGTCAGTGTGATTGTGAAACCCATCTTCCTACCATGCCTAAGAGAAACTTTAAACTGGGATGACTATGACACTTTTTCTGAAATGTAAGGATTGCCTGAAAAGATATTTTATTGATTCTACTTTGCTTCCAAATAAAGTATAACAAGGAGAAAATACAGTGTTGCAGTGAGAAAAGCACTGGTCACTGTTTATTTCCAGGGTTGTTCCCCAAATGGATTTCAAGAGCTCTGATCTGGACATCATATTGTCTCAAGGCCTTCTTTTTTTTTAGCTTCCTGTCCATCCTGTCCTCGTTGGCCTCACAGGTCAATAATAGCTCTTGCCTAAGGTTCTGTGACTTTCAGGAAATGAGTTTCTTTTGTGTTTTCAGCCTGTAGCTATTCTCTACTGGCATACCAGTCAACTACTCTTTTAGGAGATCATTTATTTTTATTTTGGCAATTATAACATCTGTTTTCTTGATCAGTGAAAAAGAAGCCTTCTTGGTGGTAAGAAGAATATGATGCAGTAATGTTTTTAAAAATATGTTGCTTATTTCCAGAAAATATGGGTTGACAACAAAGTTAAGGACCTCAGCACTGATAGTGACCCCCAATGACTGCACCAGCCCCCCAGGTGCAGCAATTGTCATTGTATCTTCTGTACCATTTAGAAAGAAAAAAGAGGCCAACATTCACCCAAAGGGGAACATAGGCAAGGAGCACTTTCAAGATCACCAGCAGCATGGTTCATGGTTTGTCTAGGAAAGTGTTAATATTGTTACTGAAAGGGTGTGTGGGGGGGTCTGGCTGCTTGCCACTCAAAAGCCAATAAACATGTTAATTATCATATGTGTAATCAATCGCCAGCCCAGGATTGATGCTCGGGGCTGGTGCATCGAGATTTCCCGGGGGGAGGGAGGAGGGAGGGAGGAGGGAGGGGGGTTCTGGAGGGGGAGCATATGTAAACCCATGGCGATATCATGTCATTGTATGGCAAAACTAATAAAAAAAAAATAAAAATAAGAAAAAAAAAAGCCAATAAACAGGCCAGGCTGGTGGAAAGGAAGTTTGCTTTATTTCAGATGCTGGCAACTGGAGCACCAGAGCGGGGAGGGGTGGGGAGTGGAGGGGCTGGGGGATGGGGGGGTTGGGTGTGGGGGGCAGGGTGGCAAATATCTGTCCAAAGGCTGACACCCCACACACAATAGAGGGTGAGAGCTTTTACAGAGTTTGTGTGTGTGTATGGTGGGGAGGGGTCTACATGGCAGAAACAGCAGTCATCTCTAACAGTCATCTTCAAACTGGTCATCAGTGGTCTGACCAGCATCATCTTAGTTGTTTTGCATGTGTGCTAAGTCACTTTGGTCATGTTGGACTCTTTGTAACCCCATGGATTGTAACCTGCCAGGCTCCTCTGTCCATGGTATATTCCAGCAAGAATACTGGAATGGGTTGCCATTTCCTTCTCCAGAAGATCTTCCCCACCCAGGGACTGAACTCAAGTCTCTTACATCTTCTGCACTGACAGGCAGGTTCTTTGCCACGAGTGCTGCCTGGGAAGCTCTAGGTAGAGTTAATCTTTAGTTCCAGGATCTATTTGTTCCCATTTCTTTGTGGCCAGTTCTTGTAATTGTGGCAGCTCATGTCTTGGGTACAGCCTGGTCATCATGTAGTTAACTTCTCCAACTGGGGTTTTAGTATCTATTAGACAGTTCATAGGATAAGGCTCAGAATATTATCTACAGCCCTTGAGAAAGAGCTAAAAGTCCTTGACTATGCCTAACAACTACATTATTATTATTTAATCTCTTTTGTTTCCCTTTGTTTCAGCATTTCTCTCTTCTCTTATTAAACTTACTCAAAAGGCAGGCAGAGAATATCATGTGTAGGGGGAAGCAGGGGGCTGGGAACATAGGGGTCCTACTCTGTTTCACTATGAAATTAAGAATTTTGCCAAGTCAGCAATCTGTTTTCCAAATCCTCTGACCACTATGCAACAAGCATGACTTGATGATTTTTTAAGCAATCCAAATAATAACAAATCTCAAATAAAAAAATAAACAAATCACAAACACTTAACAGTAAGGCAGCTATTTCCTTGATTCATGTATCTGATTATCCATTCTAAAATGGGTCTGGAGTTGCCAATGATACTGCTTTATGCTCACAAAAGAGATCACGGATTAAGAATTATAGCTTTCTCCCTTGAGTAGAGGAGTAAAGCTCAACAATTTAATTATGATGCCATTGTCTCAGCAAGGGTATCACAGTGTGGTTAAAAAAAAAAGCAGTTCTAAAGAGTTTTCTAAATGTATCTCTTGACTATTTCGGTTTGTCATTGTTGTTGTTGTTTAATTGCTAGGTCAAGTCCTACTCTTTTTTGATACCCCATGGACTGTAGCCTGCCAAGTTTCTCTGTCCATGAGATTTCCCCAGGAAGAATATTGGAGTGGATTACCATTGCCTCCTCCAGAGGATCTTCCCAAACCAGAGATCAAACTCATATCTCCTGCACTGGCAAGAGGATTCTTTACCATTGAACCACTTGGGAAGCCCTTATTTAAGTTGTAGAAAGTCAAATACCTCTGCTATGATAATAAAATAAATGTTTACAAGTTCTCTTAAGGAAAAGTAATGGTTTTGCTTATTAAAATTACTGTTGTTGGGGATTTTCATGACAGGAAGCACTCGGTAGCTACTCACAGCCAAGTTCATACTCCTCTTATACATCATTTTGCATATTTATTTCTCCTGGAATAGAAGAAAACTAACATTGTTTATGTGTCAGCTGAGAAATTCAATCAAACAAACAAGCCAGGAGACAGCAGCCACATGCACAAGGGCTCATGCTGCAAGGGTAGGTGATTACAGAGGTCTCCTAACACTTCCACCTGATGAGAAGAGCTGACTCACTGGGAAAATCCCTGATGCTGGGGAAGGAGAAGTGGGCGGGCTTCCCTGGGTCGCTCAGCACGTAAAGAATCTGTGTGCCATGCAGGAGACCCAGATTCGATTCCTGGGTCAGGAAGATGCCCTGAAGAAAGGAATGGCAACCCACTCCAGCATTCTTGCCTGGACAACCCCATGGACAGAGGAGCCTGGCAGGCTACATTCCATGGGCTCGAGAAGAGTCGGGCACAACTGAGCGACTAACACTTTTCATTTTCACTTTCAGAGAATTGGGCAACAGGGGATGAGATGGTTGGATGGCATCACTGACTCAATGAAAATGCATTTGAGCAAACTCTGGAAGATAGTGAAGGACAGGGAAGCCCGCTGTGATACAGTCCATGGGGTCACAAAGAGTCTGACTGGACTGAGTGACTGAACAACACTTCCTTCATCCTCTTTGGGTTCCCCAGGTGGCGCTAGTGGTAGAGTGCCAATGCAGGAGACAGAAGAAGGTGGGGTTTGATCCCTGGGTCGGAAAGATCCCCTGGAAAAAGAAATGACAACCCACTCCAGTGTTCTTATCTGGAGACTCCCATGGACAGAGGAGCCTGGTGGCTACAATCCATAGGATTGCATAGAGTCAGATAAAACAGAAGGGACTCAACACACATCCTCTTTGGCTTCCTCAGAGCTGTTTCCAGTATGGCCACTAGGCAGAGCTAGCTGTTCTCAGCTTTGCTTAAAACTCTGAAGTGAAGGATTCCCTGGTAGCTCAGCTGGTAAAGAATCTGCCTACAATGCAGGAGACCTGGGTTCGATACCTAGGTTGGGAAGATCCCCTGGAGAAGGGAAAGGCTACCCACTCCAGTATTCTGGAATGGAGAATTCCATGGACTGTACAGTCGCAAGGAGTCAGACACAACTGACTGGCTGAAGTGAAGTAAAGTGAAAGTCCCTCTATCCTGTCTGGCTCTTTGAGACCCTTGGACTGTAGCCCACCAGGCTTCTCTGTCCATGGGATTTCCCAAGCAAGAATACTGAGTGGGATGCTGTTTCCTTCTCCAAGCTTTGCTTAAAACTCTTCAGTAGCTAGCTTCTCATTTTCTTTAGAATGAAGACCGAGTTCTTTCAAAGAGCCTCTAGGTATCTGCAGGTCAGGCTCCCTCTGTCTTCGTGGCTTACTGAAGCCTTCTCCATTCTCTGCTTTGTAGGTTCTAGTCACTTGCTTTCTTTCTGCATCTTGACCTTGTGGCCCTCCTGCCACAGGGTTATTGTCCATAACAGAGGAAAAGGTATTTTGTTCTTATACATTCCATGTGTAATATAAATTCAGAAATTTTACAATTTCTCTTCCCATAGAAGTTAAATGACCTCATTTAGAGACTAAAAGATTCCACACTTTCAGAGACCCCGAAGGCAAAGATATTGTTTATTTGTGCTGCAAGGGAGGAAAGCAGGAGAGGAGATTCTTGGCCAAATTTTATGACACTTTCACAGCAGCTCTTGTTCCCCTCTCTAAAGTCTACCACTGAGAGGGTTCCTGCTAACTGGAGACTACTTGCACATTCCCTTTATAGTTTCAGTCACCATGGACTCCATCCTCTCGCATCATCACACACAGGCCTCCAGGTTAACTACTCTGAATTCTTCTTGCCAACATCTAGCTGCACTTGGGTTTGCCCACCAGCCCTAATCTGCCTGAAGGCTTCCATCTGTCCTTTAATTTTTGGTCTGGTTGGTTGACCTACAACTTCAGATCTCAGATGGGTTGAAGAAAAAATCACAACCTCTCAGGTTGCTAAGAATTTTGTTTGTTTGTTTTATAAGGATGGAAATTACATTCTTTTTGTTCTCTGTTTTCCCATGTGGACACTGGGATTCAGTAATTAATGTCTGAGTGCAAAATAAAACTAATTCCAGGAAAATCACTAATGTTACATTACTAGTTTTTATATATTACTCTATTTGATTCGCTTATGTTTTGTTGAGCATTCTTGGTGTCAATATTCCTGATGTATGTCGGTTTATGTTTTGCTTCCCTAGAAATGGTCTTTATTGATTTGGTCACAGATTCGTGCTGCTCTTATAAAATGTATAAAGGGAATTTCTCTTCTTCTATATTTTGAATGAGTTGTAATTTGGGTATTTATATTTCAAAAGTTTTATAGATTTCACCAGCAAAGCAATCTAGACCTAAAGTTTTATTTGTGGGAAGATTTCTAATTATAATTCAATTTCTTTCTAGATACCAGAATTATTGTGTCAGTTTTGGTAAATTGTATCTCACATTCTGGGCTTCCTTGGTGCCGCAGGATCTTTTCTTCTCAAGTACTGGCTTAATTCCAAATAGGTGGGGTTTTGGGGGGATTGGATTTTTCCCTAAATTTTTAATTGTTCTCAGTGGGCAAATTAGTCTTAACAAGATAGCTCACTGTTGCTGGAATTTCAAAAGCAGAAATTTTTAATATGTTAAATTATATTCCAAGCACCACTGTGGCATGTGTATGTGTGTGTATAGTAAAAGATTCACTCAGAGATAAATAAAAAGATTCATTCAGAGGAATCCCTGAAGGTCCAGTGGTTAGGATTCTGTGATTTCACTGCCTAGATCAAGGGTTCTATTCCTAGTTGGGGAACTAAGATTCCACAAGGCAGGTGGTGTTTTAAAAAACTTAAATAGAAATAAAAAGACATTCAATATTAAAATTCTAGATATGCACACAAAAGATTAAGACGATTCTATTATACTTCTGTCCCATATATGGTGAAATCTCAGGGTTTGTAAATGTTGTCCTGAAAGCTACATGAATACCAAGGAAGTCTGTTGTCAGCCTTGTCTACATCTGCTGTCACCTGTTCCTGGGAACCTGCAGGATTTCTACATTTGGCTGAAAGTGCCAGTTAACAGTTGTAGGGTATTTGATATTCTGTAGTTGAGACTGAAATCTAATTACATAATTTTCCAGGATATTCAGAAATAGAATAAACTCACTAAAAACTACCAGAATGTGAATAGTCCACTCTACAATTTATCCAGACATAATGAGAACCATTTTAGCTCGCTTGGAAACTGAACATATACTTTGATGGACCTGTTCTCTAGAAGAAATCTTGTAACAGAGAATAGGGCAATTAGTTAAATGCAGATGGATATATTAACCTTCAACTATAACAGTAAAAATAGCCATCAACATTTATCACTTAGATAAAAAGGACCTTTTGTTTTCATATATTAAGTTGTTTCATGAATAATTTATGGATGTAAGAATAAAGGGACAGTGAAACCAAGTTTCCTGGAAATTGTAATAATTAATCATAGCATCCAAAGTTTTATTCTATATCATCTTGATTTTAACATGATCACTTCAATCCAATAACATTTATCAATTAGAACATATCCATCTTATAAAATTTATTTCAGATTTCAAATGTATTTCTAATAGCTTTTAGGTTGCATTCACTTTAAATTATTGTCCCTAAATATGCATCATCCAAATTTAACACTTTTGAAATTGTTGACATCTCATAATTTTGTTGAAGAGATGATAGTCGGTTTTGCTTTATAATTATTAATATAAAACATTTTAATTTTCAGATTTAGAAATCCTAGTTAGAATGGTTAATATTTTTGTTTTGTTATTATATTTTTTAATTTATTTTTTAAATTGAATAATTGCTTTACAGAATTAGAAAGGTTAATATATATATATTTTTTTAAAAAGCCTATTCCTCTAATTTCCTTCCAAACACTTTTGTATCATGCCTGCCTGTAGCATTTGTCTACCTACAAACAGTATCAGGTAAAGTTTGGTGCACAAAAACAAATAAAAGAATAAAGAGTATTGTCACACATTTCTTTAGCAAATTGGGATGATCCAGTTCTTTACCACAATACAATGGAAGATGAACTGAGTTATGTTTTCCTTTTGTGCTCAGAAATGTTTTGCTTATCCATCACTTCTGGACTTAAAAAAGTTTGGGTGTAAGAGCTGGCCTATGCATCAGGGAGAAATGCCCCAGTTCTGATACTTTTGTCATGCTCATTTGTTGCTGACAACAGCCTGGGGGAAAGTGCAGCCTTGATGTGACGTTTTTAATGGCTCTAAAGGCATGGCTAATGGATGTTGTTAGTCGACTCTGTTCCCTGTAGAATATCCTAGATAGGAGAACTAGGTGGCCCAACTCCATGATCACCATGGAGAGAGGACCAGGTTATAATCACTTCCTTTTGCACCCCTGATAACTTTTTATTGAATGCCACATAATGTTTATGAAATCTTTTGGAGATAAATTGAGGATATGGATATTATATCCTTCAAATATAATTTTCTTTTGTTTCTGAAGACCAAGTAGGATAAAGGTAGGGACAAATCAACTTAACTCAAATGATGATTGAAGGGATTTGAGCATAACTTCAGTCTTAAGCTGGTCTATTTCTGTTTTTCAGTTATTCTTAGCACACAACCCCTTGTCCCTACTTAAAGCCTGGCATTACCATGGCACCTCCTACTTAGCAATTTTGGACCTCCTACTTTTTCCACCAGTTCCATAAGGCTGCTAAAGTTCTCTTCACATCCTCCATCTCTCAATTGCTAATTTCACAGCAATAAATTCCTCAAGAAAAGAAGTGCCAAGTACTGCACTTAATCTCTGGGTATCCTTTCACTGTAGGATTTTTGGCCCCACAAGGTTTCCCTTGACGTTGAACATTTCTTTTGAGGTTTTGTCCTAGATTTTGTAATTGCTCTTGATTGGAAAATTTGATCTTAAACAGGTTAGTTAAGTATTTCTGAAACATTATACTACATTGTTATGGTATTAAATCTGCTAATATTTATGTCAGAATATATATATATATATATATATATATATATATATATATATTTACACATAAATACTATTGAATAAAATTAGAGATACCAAGGGAACATTTCATGCAAAGATGGGCCCGATAAAGGACAGAAATGGTATGGACCTAACAGAAGCAGAAGATATTAAGAAGAGATGGCAAGAATACATAGAAGAACTGTACAAAAAAGGTCTTCACAACCCAGACAATCATGATGATGTGATTACTCACCAAGAACCAGACATCTTGGAATGTGAAGTCAAGTCGGATTTAGAAAGCATCACTACTAACAAAGCTAGTGAAGGTGATGGAATTCCAGTTGAGCTATTTCAAATCCTAAAAGATGATGCTGTGAAAGTGCTGCACTCAATATGCCAGCAAATTTGGAAAACTCAGCAGTGGCCACAGGACTGGAAAAAGGTGAGTTTTCATGCCAATCCCAAAGAAAGGCAATGCCAAAGAATGCTCAAACTACCACACAATTGCACTCATCTCACACGCTAGTAAAGTAATGCTCAAAAGTCTCCAAACCAGGCTTAAGCAATACATGAACTGTGAACTTCCAGATGTTCAAGCTGGTTTTAGAAAAGGCAGAGGAACCAGAGATCAAATTGCCAACATCTGCTGGATCAACAAAAAAGCAAGAGAGTTCCAGGAAAACATCTATTTCTGCTTTATTGACTATTCCAAAGCTGGGCTGGAAGAAGCACAAGCTGGAATCGAGATTGCCGGAAGAAATATCAATAATCTCAGATATTCAGACGACACCACCCTTGTGGCAGAAAGTGAAGAGGAACTAAAAAGCCTCTTGATGAAAGTGAAAGAGGAGAATGAAAAGTTGGCTTAAAGCTCAACATTCAGAAAACTAAGATCATGGCATGTGGTCCCATCACTTCATGGCAAATAGATGGGGAAACAGTGGAAACAGTGACAGACTTTATTTTGGGGGGTGTCCAAAATCACTGCAGGTGGTGATTGCAGCCATGAAATGAAAAGATGCTTACTCCTTGGAAGGAAAGTTATGACCAACCTAGACAGCATATTAAAAAGCAGAGACATTGGGGAGGAAACTAAGATGGCGGAGGAATAGGACGGGGAGAACACTCTCTCCCCAATAAATATACCAAAAGAACTTTTAAAGGCAGAGCAAACTCCAAAAAACAGGAACTGAATGCTGGCAGAGGACATCGGGCATCTGGAGAGGCGACCCAGTGCCGACGTGAGGAGGTAGGACAAAAGAAAGAAAAGAAAAAAAAGTAGAGGGAGAGACAAAGACCTGGGGACGGGTTCCGTCCCGGAAGGGGAGTCTGGAATAAAGAGGAAAAAAAAAAAAAGAGGAGAAAGGTTTCTGAATACCAGGGAGCATTCTCTCTGGCAGATCTGCGGTGGATCTTGGAGAGCAATATAGCTGAGAGCAGAAGCAGATTAATAGCTAAGCCCTGCAAGGTTCGTCTCTAGCTACAAGCACAGCCGAGAGCAGCAGCACAGCCGAAGCAGACTGCTCCTGCTCAGGGAGGGGCGGGCCGCGGGCTCAGGGAACGGAGCAGCCTGAGGGACCTAACCTTCCAGGAAAAGCTCCCTCTCCCCCCCAGGTCCGTGCACAAAACAAAGGGCGGTGAGGAGTCAACAGAGAGGCTGGGCAGCTGAGGGCTGCGGACCGGCCCAACCCCCGCCTGAGAGCAGTGGGCATAACCCAGCCCCGGGGAGGCTAACCAAGACTTCTGGGGATTCTGGACAGATCGGTGCTGTATACACCTTAGAAGGAGTGCTCAGCTGCACGCCGAGAAAACAGAGCGGCCGGGCCGAGAGAGAGGAGAAGCCCCACTCCCCAACTGCTGGGCGGACGACAGAGAGCCTGAGCAGAAGGGGCGGGGGAAGCCCTCTCACCAGGAGCAGGGCAAACTCCAAAATTAAATCTCTGCCGGTAGATCAGACTGCATAGAAAAGAGACTGTAGGACTGTGAGAAGGACAAGCCTAACCAAGAAGGCCTGCTTAGCTGCACGCTGAGAAAACAGAGCGGCTGGGCTGGGGGAGAGGAGAAGCCCCACTCCCCAACTGCTGGGCGGACGACAGAGAGCCTGAGCAGAGGGGGCGGGGTAAGCCCTCTCACCAGGAGCAGGGCAAACTCCAAAATTAAAGCCCTGCCGGTAGAACAGACTGCATAGAGAGCGGCTGGGCCGGGGGAGGGGAGAAGCCCCACTCCCCAACTGTGCTGGGCAGACGACAGAGAGCCTGAGCAGAGGGGGCGGGGTAAGCCCTCTCACCAGGAGCAGGGCAAACTCCAAAGTGCTGAATAGACACTTAAAAGACCAGCAGACAGAAGACGCTAGCAGAACAGCTTTGAAACAGACAGGAGAAGCAAATTAAAGCCCTGCAGGTGGCGATAACTGCATAGAAAGGAGTCTATAAGTCTGTGAAAAGGAGAAGCCGGACCAGGGAATCATCTGAAAATCTACAGACCCTTCCCTTCACCGAATGCACCAGCACCAGAGAAAGCCTTCATT
>ML660197.1:33301007-33441560 GCA_007570785.1 Antilocapra americana
ATTTCTGCCCTGATCTTTAAGATTTCTTTCCTTCTACTAGACCTGGGCTTCTGCATCTCTTCCCTTTCTAGTTGCTTTAGGTGTATAGTAAGGTCATTTATTTGATTTTTCTCTTGTTTCCTGAGGTGAGCTTGTATTGCAATGAACTTTCCCCTTAGCATTGCTTTCACAGTGTCCCATAGGTTTTGAGCTGTTGTGTTTTCATTTTCATTCGTTTCCATGCATAACTGAATTTCATTTTTAATTTCTTCTGCGATTTGTTGGTTATTCAGCAGTGTGTTGTTGAGCCTCCATATGTTGGAAGTTTTGAGAGGTTTTCTCCTGTAGTTGATATCTAATCTCACTGCATTGTGGTCAGAAAAGATGCTTGGGATGATTTCAATATTTTTGAATTTATCAAGGTTAGATTTATGGCCCAGGATGTGATCTATCCTGGAGAAGGTCCCGTGTGCACTTGAGAAAAAGGTGAAATTCCTTGTTTTGGGGTGGAATGACCTATAGATATCAATTAGGTCTAGTTGGTCTATTGTTTCATTTAAAGTTTGAATTTCCTTGTTACTTTTCTGTCTAGTTGATCTATCCATTGGTGTGAGTGGTGTATTAAAGTCTCCTGCTATTATTGTGTTGTTGTTGATTTCCCCTTTCATATTTGTTAGCATTTGCCTTACATATTGTGGAGCTCCTATGTTAGGTGCATAAATATTTATAATTGTTATTTCTTCTTCCTCGATTGATCCTTTGATCATTATGTAATGTCCATCTTTATCTCTTTTCACTGCCTTTATTTTAAAGTCTACTTTATCAGATATGAGTATTGCCACTCCTGCTTTCTTTTGGTCTTTATTTGCATGGAATATCTTTTTCCAGCCTTTAACTTTCAGTCTATATGTGTCCCTAGGTTTGAGGTGGGTCTCTTGTAGACAACATATATAGGGGTCTTGTTTCTGTATCCAATCGGCCAATCTTTGTCTTTTGGTTGGGGCATTCAGCCCGTTTACATTTAAGGTAATTATTGATAAGTATGATCCCGCTGCCATTTATTTTATTGTTTTGGGCTCCAGATTATCTATCCCATCGGTGTTTCCTATCTAGGAAAGATCCTTTAGCATTCGTTGGAGGGCTGGTTTGGTATTACTGAATTCTCTCAGTTTCTGCTTGTCTGAGAAAATTTTGAATTCTCCTTCAAATTTGAATGAGATCCTTGCTGGGTAGAGTAGTCGGGGTTGTAGATTGTTTTCTTCCATGACTTTAAGTATGTTTTGCCATTCCCTTCTGGCCTGAAGCGTTTCTGATGAGAGATCAGCTGTTATCCTTATGGGATTCCCCTTGTGAGTTATCTTTTGCTTCTCCCTTGCTGCTTTTAATATTTGGTCTTTGTATTTGATATTTGCCAATTTGATTAATATGTGTCTTGGGGTGTCCCGCTTGGGGTTCATTCTATTTGGGATTCTCTGTGTTTCTTGGACCTGAGTGGCTATTTGCTTCCCCAATTTAGGGAAGTTTTCTACAATTATCTCTTCAAGAATTTTCTGATGGTCTTTCTTTTTGTCTTCTTCTTCTGGGACTCCTATGATTCGAATATTGGTGCGTTTAATATTGTCCCAGAGGTCTCTAAGGTTGTCTTCATTTCTTTTAATTCTTTTTTCATTTTTCCTTTCTGTTTCATTTATTTCTGTCATTCTGTCTTCTATCTCACTTATTCTGTCTTCTATCTCTGTTATTCTACTGTTGGTTCCCTCCAGAGTGTTTTTGATCTCATTTATTGCATTATTAATTGTATTTTGTCTCTTTTTCATTTCTTCTAAGTCTTTGTTAAAGCTTACCTGCATCTTCTCAATCCTTGCCTGCAGGTTATTGAGCTGTAACTCCAACTTATTTTCCAGGTTTTGGATCATTTTCACTATCATTATTCGGAATTCTTTGTCAGGTAGACTTCCTATCTCTTCGTCTTTTGTTTGGTCTAGGGGGTATTTATCCTGTTCCTTTACTTGCTGGGTATTTCTCTGCCTTTTCATCTTGTTTATCTTGCTGTGTTGTCCCTTTATTGTGGGGATTCCTCTCTATGGGAGGGGTTGGATGCGTGGTTTGTCGAAGTTTCCTGGGTGGAAAGGCTTGTGTGGTTTTCTGGTGGGTGAGTCTAGGTTTCCTCACTGTTACCTACTTATCTTATGCAGGGGGGTCTGCAGCACCCAGGTGGAGTCCTAGCCACCCCGATTCAGGCACAATTGGGGGATATTACCCTACAAGCCCCACGTTGGGCGCCAGTTGCCGGGGTCCAGCCTCGACGGGTCTGGGGGTCTTGAGGGATGAGTGGCATCGGCGGAAGAACTGAGCAGAGTCGATGTCGAAAAGTAATTTCTTTTACTGAAAGACTCATGTGGTGAGTAATCTTTCTAACATTGATCATTTCGAGCCCTATTTTTTAAATACATTTTAATTTTAGAATAGTTTTATATTTCAAGAAAAGTTGTGATATAATACAGACAATTCTATCCACTGTGCAGCACACCAAGTTTCTCTTACTGTTAACAGCTTACATTAGTATTGTACATTTGTCACAATTATTGAAGTAAGTTTTTGACTCCCATCACCCGTTAGGTAATATCAATGTATTTTATGTGTGTGCTCAGTTGTGTCCAACTCTTTGCAACCCTGTGGACAGTAGCTGCCTGGCTCCTCTATCCATGGGGTTTTCCAGGCAAGAATATTGAAGTGGGTTGTCATTTCCTTCTCCGATCAATATGTAATAACTAAAGCCCAGACCTTATTCAAATTTTCTTAATTTATATCCATCCATTTTCTATTTGAAGATCCCATTCAGGATACTATATTACAATTACAGTTTCTCAGACTTTCCTTTTGGTAGAAGACCTCAACAGTTCTGTGGAGTGCTGGCTAGGTATTATATAGATTGTCCCTCAACTGGGAATTCATATAGTTAAATTGGATTTGTAGGGTTGTTTTGAAGGAAGACCACAGAGATATCTTCAACCCAAGTGTACATACAATTAACATGGCTTACCACTTTTCATGATAACCTCTAGCCTCTGGTGAGGCAGTGTTCACCAGCATTCTCTACAATAATGTTACTCTTTCTTTGTTTCTTTCTTTCCATGCTAGAAATTTTGGAAGGAAATCACTATGTGTAACCAACCCTTAAGGAGTAGGGAATTGTGCTCATCTCCTTGAGGCAGAAGTATTTACATGGATTATCTAAAATACCTCTGTATAGGAGATTTGTCTAATTTTCTCAATTTGTTATTCATTCAATCATTTATGTCAGAGAGAATTCATGGATATTTATTTTACATGCTGGATTATAATTCAATACTATTTTATATATTTTGTTGCTTGAACTGTTCTAACTTTGGCCGTTGGATGTTTTTCAGGTAGCTCCTGAGTCCATTTGACAAATCATCTGTATTGTGCTTTTTCTATTTTTACTTCTAAAGTACCTCATTTCGTTTCAGGATAGGAGATATTCTTGGATTGTCTTGCATATTCCTTATATTGCCCTTGTTGTTCTTGTTGTTGTTCAGTAACTAAGTAATGTCTGACTTTATGACCCCATGGACTGCAGCATCCCAGACTTCGCTGTCCTTCACTATCTCCCAGAGTTTGCTCAAATTCATATCCATTTGATGCTATTTAACCATCTCATTCTCTGCCTCCTCCTTCCTTTCCTGCCCTCAATCTTTCCCAGCATCAGGGTCTTTTCCAGTGTGTCAGCTCTTCACACCAGGTGGCCAAAGTATTAGAGCTTCAGCACCAGTCCTTCTAGTGAATATTCAGGGCTGATTTCCTTTCGGATTGACTGGTTTGATCTCCTTGCTGTCCAAGGGACTCGTAAGAGTCTTCTCTACTGCTACAATTCAAAAGCATCAATTCTTCAGCACCCAGCCTTCTTCATGGTCCAACTCTCACATCCATACAGGACTACCGGAAAAACTATAGTTTTGACTATATGGACTTTTGTCAGCAAAGTGACATCTCAGTTTTTTATTACACTGTTTAGGTTTGTCATAGCTTTCCTTCCAAGGGGCCAGCATCTTTTGTTTTGATGGCTGCAGTCACTGTCCACAGTGGTTTTGGAGCCCAAGAAAACAAAACCTGCCACTGTTTCCACTCTTTCTCTATCTATTTGCCATGAAGTGATGGCACCTGATGCCATGATCTTAGTTTTTTCAATGTTGAGTTTTAAGCCCACTTTTACATTCTCCTCTTTTACATGCATCAAGAGACTCTTAAATTTCTCTTCACTTCCTGCCATGAAAGTGGTATTATCTGCATATACGAGGTTGTTGATATTTCTCCTGGCAATCTTGATTCCAGTTTGTTATTTATCCAGCCCAGCATTTCACATGATGTACTCTGCATAAAGGTTAAGTAAGCAGGGTGACAATATACAGCCTTGACATACTCCTTTCCCGATTTGGAACCAGTCTGTTGTTTCATGTCCGGTTCTAACTGTTGCTTCTTCACCTGCGTATAGGTCTCTCAGACAACAGGTAAGATTGTTTGGTATTTTCATTTTTTTAAGAATTTACCACAGTTTTTTTTGCTACACAGTCAAAGGCTTTAGCGTAGTCAACGAAAGAGAAGTAGATTTTTTTTTTTTTAATTCTCTTGCTTTTTCTATGATCCAGCGGATACTGACATTTTGATCTCTGGTTCCTCTGCCTTTTTAAATCAGTCTTGTACATCTGAAAGTCCTCAGTTCACAACTGCTAAAGCCTAGCTTGAAGGATTTTGATCATTACCTTGCTAGCACATGAAATGAGCACAGTTGTATGGTAGTTTGAACATTCTTTGGCATTGCCCTTCTTTGGGATTGAAATGAAAACTGACATTTTCCAGTCCTGTGACCACTGCTCAGTTTTCCAAATTTGCTGGAATATTGTGCACTTTCACAGCATCATCTTTTAGAATTTAAAATAGCTTGGCTGGAATTCCATCACCTCCGCTAACTTTGTCCATAGTACTGCTTCCTCACGCCCATTTGACTTCACTCTCCAAGATGTCTGGTTCTAGGTGAGTGACAATACATACCATCATCTATTTCTAAAATAAATGTTGATTCATTTGATTGGAAAATGCTGTTAGAAACCAAGATCTGGATGCTAGATGCACTCATTGTACTCTGTATTTTTATTTCTCAGCCAATCCACTGACATTTAAAGGCAACATATATTTCCATACTCTCCCCTATATAAATACATATTAATAGTTCTAAATATTTCTAGATATATATTCACCTGTATCTGTATTATGCTGAATATGAGTTCATACTGGCATTTCCAAAAATTAAATACAATGAAGCTATATAGTCTTGTTAGTAATTTCTAAAAACCTTAGTAGCTTATAGCTTTTATATCTTCATCTTTCTTTCCATGCTTTCATTTACTTTTAATGTTTCTTCCCCACCTGATCACACATCATATCCTCAAAACATCTCACTTTCTGCTCCTCTTTGAAGGCTGGATTTTTATTTTATTTTTTTAATTTAAGTTGCATGCTTAGCTGCTCAGTCATTTCCGACTCTTTGTGGCCCATGGACTGTAGCCTGTCAGACTCCTATGTCCATGGAATTTTCCAGACAAGAATACTGGAGTGGGTTACCATTTCCTACTCCAGGGGATCGTCCTGTGCCAGAATCTGCATCTCTTGTGTCTCCTGCATTGCAGGCTGATTGTTAACCCACTGAGCAATCAGTTAAGCTATTTCAGTGCTTGTTTCTATTTTAAAAGACTACACAAAATGTTATATGACAAGGCATCACAATAAACTGTAAGTGGCAAAAGGAACCAGATTTCCCACAACACTTTGTTTTACCATAGACACCAAATTAAGTCCATAGTAAATAACCTCAAAAGCAACCACCCAGGTAAAGAGAGACAAAACATGATACTGTAGCTTGTCTCCAGAACCCAGTAATTGAAGACAAGATGCCATGGATATTAATCTAAGAGAAGTAAACATTAAGTGGAAAGAGCCTACAGAAAAGCAGGGTTCAGTGAGACAGTTGGGAAACCAGCCACATTTTTAGGCTAATTAATGTGTCTGGTATTTTATTGCTGGTAAGTATAAAAGAAGTTTTATAATTTTCTGATTAGAGAATTTTTGAGAAAAAGTTAATATTTATGAACGCTCTCATCAGAAAACCCTGTTCATCCCATGTTTTTAATAAATTGCTCACATATGGTGACTAGAAATGATAGACTTGTTAAAAACCAAGTCACTTCTAATACGGTGGGAAATGATGTCTCTGGAGTGAGAACAATTTCTGCATTTGCATGTGGCATTTATATTTGTGGCAGCACTGACAACAGGAAGCATGTGAAGGAAACAGGGGAACAGAGGTTTACATGATAAATAGTGGAAAGTGATCCCTAATAATAAATGTGTTTACACAGTTTTAGACAACCATGTTCACTCCAAAAAATCCGAGAATAAATCAACCATTAAGACTAAGCAGGTAATGAACTTTGATGTGCTGAAAGTGTTAGCTACTCAGTCATGTCCAGCTTTCTACAACCCCATGGACAGTAGCCCACAAGGTTCCTCTGTCCATGGAATTCTCCAGGCAAGAATACTGGAGTGGGTTACCATTTCCTTCACAAATTCAAATGCTTTTCAGGAATAGCTTACAGATCATAAATTTCTTTTACCCCTGAATAGCTGTTTACCACTTGCTGCTACACTGTCACATGACATAAGCAGGTGGAGTATGCTGATAAGTCACATTATGCATATTTGTGAATATGTCTTTGAAAAATATGTTAATGTATCATTTTGAGGTGAATGGCATTTCTAAGTGTGTGAGTAAAAGGTAAAGTCTGAATGATTAGTCTTTAGAAAAAACATGATAAATTGATTGGTATGATCTCAGAAATCTTTTTAGAAGAAAATAATCTGATTTAAGGAAGAGGATTTAAGTAACTTTATTTCTTGTATTGTATTTAACTCTTCCTTCACCTTTGTGCTTAAATGATGACCATTTTGTGTCTTCTAATTTCTTTAGCAGGCACAAGGTAAATTGAAATTTGTTATTTTTTTCTTTTTAAATATTAATTATCTTAGGAAAACAAATTTGTTATTCTCAGCTTAAAATTTTCATGTTTTGTCATAAATATGTCTTAAGGAAATGGTATTTCTGGAAGAAATTAGAATTACAAAATTTGAACAGAAGTCTTTGAGGGTTTGATTTCAGAAGTAAATGCATTATTCACCTAACTATTCAATAATTCACTTCAATTTAACCATATTATATGGATCATATCAGAGTTTAGAAGTTAATCAGATAACCTTGGTAATCTTATTTTGGGGACAGTTTTATTTTGACTTTATCTGTTGATAACAACACTTTAATTACATTCTTGACTATTCAATTTAAGAGAAAACCTAAGATGGAAATTTTGATACAAAAGATCTATGCAATACAAAGTTATCTTTTATGAGTGCTTCATTAAAGAAAGTTTTGTTAAATACCAACAAGGTTGGAAATGAAATTACTTCTTCAAACAAAGCAGTATGCCTTTATAGCATTTAATAATCGATCACAGTTTTCATTAGTCCAGTGAAGAAGAAACAAGTCCTCTACTCTTATAAAATTAACTTGGCAAGTTCTCAAGGAAAAAGAAAGTCTTGCCTTTTGATTTGTGATTTTATATTCTATTTTTGTGAAATTATAAAAAAATAACTTTAGGGAATGTTACCAAGATGGATGACATAAGAGGCTCCTGAGTTTTCCTTCATTTACAGGTGCACCAAATATCTGGCTACCACACTGACCAATTCTCTCTGAGAGAAATCCGGAGACTAGTTGAGTAACTCCTACATATCAAGCAACTGAGAAAATACCCACATCATAGCTGGTATGAAATATTGTGACACATTCTCACTGTAAACCTCACCCATAGTCCAGCAACCTTGCCATCTGGTGGTGGTGGTTTAGTCGCTAAGCCATGTCCGACTCTTGCAACCCCATGGACCATAGTCTGCCAGGCATCTCTGTCTATGGGATTATCCAGGCAAGAATACTGGAGTGGGTTGCCATTTCCTTCTTGAGGGGATCTTCCTGACCCAGGTATCAAACCCGAGTCTTCTGCATTGCAGGCAGATTGTTTACCAACTGAGCTACAAGGGTAGCCTTTACCATCTGGAGGGAACCACAACTTGTGGCTCTGAACAGCTGAAGGTTTGGACCTGCATACAGAACCCCAACTTTAAAGTTGCCTCACATAGTTTTTGTTTGTTTTGGCGATAAGAACATGCAAGATCTACTCTGGTAGCACTATTCAACTGTAAAATACAGTATTGTTGACCATAGTCACCATCTTGTACATTAGATCCCCAGAGTTTACTCATCTTATAACTTAAAGTTTATACCTTTTGACCAACAGCTCCTCCATTTGCTCTACCCTCTAGTCCCTGGTAACCACCAATCTTCTCTTTGTTTTTTGATTTCAGCTTTTATTCCCAATAACCAAGAGAGGGAAACAACCTAAGTGTCCATTGATGGATAGATAAAAATGGAATATTAATCAACTAGAGAAAAAAGAAGGAAATCCTACCAGTTGTGATAATACAGATAGACATCATGATATAATGGGTTAGTCACACAGATTTCAGCTTCATTTCAGACCCAACCCTAGACATCTCTTGGGAAGCCCCTCCGGCTTCCACCATTAAGTTG
Organism: Antilocapra americana; assembly: GCA_007570785.1. NCBI lineage: Eukaryota > Metazoa > Chordata > Mammalia > Artiodactyla > Antilocapridae > Antilocapra > Antilocapra americana. Next base: position 33,309,703 of record ML660197.1, read on the forward strand.
GTGTCCCTCTCACATAATGTCAGGTTGGCACTGACTTTGATCTTAGTTCCTTGTCTTGCAGTTGTGTGATCCATGTGTCTCTTTCCCTACTATAATCTGAAATCCTCCAGGGAAGAAATCATGTTTGCTTACTCTTTATTCCCAGAGCTCAGAAATATGCTTGAAACACATTAAATAGAATAAACTTACCTGTTTCTATTTTTTTCTTTTTTTCTTCCCCCTTTCCTTGTTTTTGCTGTATACTAACTTTAAGAACTGTCTTTAAGAACTTTAAGAATTGTATATTGTCACTCTGCTTATTTAACTTATATGCAGAGTACATCATGCAAAACTCTGGACTGAATGAAACACAAGCTGGAATCAAGATTGCTGGGAGAAATATCAATAACCTCAGATATGCAGATGACACCACCCTTATGGCAGAAAGCAAAGAGGAACTAAAGAGCCTCTTCATGAAAGTGAAAGAGGAGAGTTAAAAATCTGGCTTAAAACTCAACATTAAGAAAACTAAGATCATGGCATCTGGTCCCATCACTTCATGGCAAATACATGGGGGAACAATGGAAGCAGTGACAGACTTTATCTGTTTTGGGCTCCAAAATCACTGCAGATGTTGACTGCAGCCATGAAATTAAAAGACGCTTGCTCCTTGGAAGAAAAGCTATGACCAACCTAAATAGCATATTAAAAAGTAGAGACATTACTTTGCTGATAAAGGTCTATCTAGTCAAAGCTATGGTTTTTATAGTAGTCATGTATGGATGTGAGAGCTGGACCATAAAGAAAGCTGAGCGCCAAAGAATTGATGCTTTTGAACTGTGGTGTTGGAGACGACTCTTGAGAGTCCCTTGGACTGCAAGGAGATCCTAAAGGAAATCAGTCCTGAGTATTCATTGGAAGGACTGATGCTAAAGCTGAAACTCCAATACTTTGGCCACCTGATGCAAAGAGTTGACTCATTGGTAAAGACCCTAATCCTGGGAAAGAATGAAGGCAGGAGGAGACGGGGACAATGGAGGATGAGATGCTTGAATGGCATCACTGACTCAATGGACATGAGTTTGAGCAAGCTCCGGGAGTTGGTGATGGACAGGGAAAAGCTGGTGTGTTGCAGTCCATGGGGGTAGCAAGGAGTTGGACACGACTGTGTGACTGAACTGACTGATTGAACTTTAAGAACTAGGGGGAATAGTTCAAGCTTTCTGAGCCTAAGTTACCTTATTTATAACATCTACTTTGTGTATTTTTGCTCTTATAAGGGATATCAACAATAAGGTTGGCCTGTCTAGAATACTGGTCCTTATAATAAGCATTTAATAAATATTAGTTTATGTCCATCATTAAGAATACCTACTCTACCCCTTGGTAGGAAGGTTAGTCATATCTTGTTGACCAAAAACCTAGATACATTATTTGTTAAATGTTTATATTTTAAGATACTCTGAGGCAGGTACTATAATAACCCCATTTTATAAATAAAGAAATTTAGGCTCTTACTGATTAATTAACACCAGTGACCTCAGAGTCAGCAATATGATCTAGGATTCAAACAGGAAATTTCTATCTGGCAACCACAAAAACGATTTCACCATCTTACCTCCTACCCATCTTCCTTCTTTCTTTTGCTGCAGCTGTTTGAACCTAAGTACATAGATATGTACATATTGTGGCAGCGGTTCTTATTGTAATAAATGTTAAAGAACTGCTGGTGGAAAAAAATCATAGCATCAGAATCTCATCTTCATGATTGATGATGTTATTGCTTACTTTTCTCATTTTCCAGGGTCGGTGATGCTGTCAGACTCTATCTGCAGGAACCTGTTTACTAAAAGGCTCAGCAAACACTTGATATAGTGCTACTGCATCAGCATAGAACTGAAAAGAACATGTGATTTTAGAGTTTTCACTTTGAAATCTTTATGTAGTTAGCTTGACACATAAAAGTTTTATTTGGACATTGTCCTAATAACTTCCCATAAGAAAAACTAATTATATTCTGAGAGATCAAACACATAAACCTTAAAGAACCAATCTGTCATAATGAAAACCATTTATTTCATTTTCTTTTCATCATTTTTTATATTATATAAAATGCACTTAGATCTTAATGGCAATAATTTTATTTCTTTCTATGGTAATTCACATATATTACTGACTTTTTCACATGACATTTTTATGAGAGTTGCAAATCTCATTACCAGATAAGAATGAAACATTATTATATGAAAATTAAAAAAATATAAGTGAACCTAAACAAAAACTCATTTTCTGGACTCAGTGTCAGGGAAGATAATATAATTTTCCCTATTCTTCCTATTAAGTACAGCTAACAACCCTAGACATTATACATAAAACAAACATAAGAAGACTCTGAAAGGTTAAAACAGACAGACCATCTAGGGACCTCAGAACCTGAATAGCATGCTGATAGTTCCATGGGTTTCTTTTGCCTCATGTATCCCAGCCCACATACTAGAGAAGCTGGTAGCATGGAATTGCCGATGGGCTCAAACAGAAAAACATCCCAGGAAAAGGGCAACCTAGAAAGACAGAAAACTTTCAAACACAAAGAAAAACTACAACCCCACTGTCACCACCAGCAGAGCCTGAGGGAAGAGACTAAACTTCCACCCTTGCTAGAAAATGGTACCAGTCAGAGAAGGTCAAGTGGGAAGCAGGCCTCCCTGACTCCTATGGCATCAGTGGAATGAAGGAAGGAAGAAAGAAAGGCAGGAAGGAACAAAGAAAGGCATACCTGGAGTAAATATAGAGTTTCTCTAGAAGATAAAAACCACAGTTCAATTTCTTAGTTTCACTGCTGGTCTTCAGTTATTTTCTGACTTCAAAAAATGATCCTTAATTGGCTTATGTGTGTGTGTGAAGGAGAAGGAATATATGTGTATGCAAATTCAAAGAAAAAAATCATAAACATGACATACACATCTTGTTGATTTTTTTCTAATCAAGATTCATTAAGCAGAACTGAAAATTATATATCAAAGAGGCTATTTCTGACTGAAACCTATTCACTTCAATATGAATATGAGAAACCACTAATTTGAAATTTACATGCTTTAATTGTCTAATCAAAAATATGTATGTTTGTTACTATAGTATTCTCTGATTTTGTATATGAAAATTTGTTTAATCCTATTGGTCAAAAACATTCTACATCTAAACTTTTACCTTCTACTGATATATCTATCTGTCCATAAATTTGAAGGTTTTTAGGGAGACAAAAAATATATTCAGAATAATACATGTCTGGTTCAATAATTGTAAATATAACTATGGAATTTCACGAGAATTTTCATGACTCTAAAGATGAATATATAATATAATTAATAGAATATAATATAAAACAATGTTATATAACATAGCCATTGTAATAACTGGATACATTTTGTCTACAATAAATTTTGTTTACTGTAACTATGGACTGAATTACGTCTACCTAAAATTCATGTATGAAAACCCTAATCCCCAGTGTGATGGTATTAGGAGTGGCTCCTTTGCAAGGTGATGAAGTTTAGGTGAGGTCATGAAGATGGGGCCCTCCTGAGGGGACTAGTGCCTTTAACAACAGAGGCAAGAAAGTGTACTCTTTCTCTCTCTCCCTCTCTCTTTCCCCTGACCTCCCTTTCTCTATCTCTGTCTCTCCAATCCAGGAAAAGAGCTCTCACCAGAAACTGAGTTGGCTCACCTCCAAATAATGACAACATAGTTTTCTGTTACTGAAGCCACACAGCCTGTTATATTTTGCCATACCACCCTGAGCAGACTAAGACATTTATCATTAACCTTATGTCCGCCAATATTTTTTCTTCCTTGTTTTCTAAATTATTTAACTACTCCCTCATCTGCGCACCTAGAAAAGGGAATGGCAGCCCACTCCAGTCTTCTTGCCTAGAGAATTCCATGGACAGAGGAGCCTGGGGGACAAAGATTCAGACACAGCTGAGCAACTGTCACTCACTCACTTATCTGTGCTCCCATTAGTCCTCTCATTTTTGTCTCTGGATGAATATTTCTCTAAAAGTTAGTGTTTAGGAAGTATAATTAAAAGCATATCTTCTTTCAACCCTGAAAACCTCTCTACAAATGTAGAAGAAACTCGGTTTAGTTATTAAAAAAGCATTAAGCCAGAATGTGAGGCACATCAAAGGCAGCCCACTAAAGAGACTGTGGAGACAAAAATCTCATCTTTTTACAGACAAGTGGTTATAACCCTTTACATACAAAACAGTCTTGATGGCATCCTTTGTCACAAATAGTTCACCCTAAATTCACCTGGTAATTGTGATGACCTTCTATGTTAGTTAATTGGCTTTGTCCAAAGGAAAAATAAACATCACATCTTTATGACAGGAAGAAATTTTTCAACACAGAGCTAGGTGCCCACTGAAGTAAAGCTCCTACTTTCCCACGGACTAGGAGATAGGGGTGCTCTGTCCCTTGATGATTACATTTCAAAGAGAGAGTTTACAGATTCCTGCATTGTGAAGCCACTAAGAGGCTTATTTGGTTTTTAGAATGACTCATATACTTTTCAAAGAGACAGAGAAAGAATTTAAAATGACCAAGTTTTCTAAAGTAAATGCACTATAAAAACAGAGTGAGGAAAGTTCTGTCCTTAGTTTCCATAGGGAGAATTAAGCCTCTTATTTTTAATTTGTATTTGCTTATACAGTAGCACCTATCATTTCATCACCATCAGTTTCTCCATCTTTATTTGCCCTTCTTCCTCAAGATGTTTAAGCATGTTTGACTGTGTAGATCACAACAAACTGTGGGAAATTCTTAAAGAGAGAGGAATACCAGGCCACCTGACCTGCCTCCTGAGAAACCTGTATGGAGGTCAAGAAGCAACAGTTAGAACCAGACATGGAACAATGGACTGGTTCAAAATTGAGAAAGGAGTACTTCAAGCCTGTATATTGTATATTGTCACCCTGCTTATTTAACTTATACACAGAGTACATCATGCAAAATACTGGGCTGAATGAATCACAAGCTGAAATCAAGATTACCAGGAGATATATCAACAACCTCAGATACAGAGATGATACCATTCTAATGGCAGAAAGTGAACTAAAGAGCCTCTTGATGAGGGTGAAAGAGGAGAGAAAAAGGCTGGCTTGAAACTCAACATTAAAAAAAAATATCTAAGAGCATGGCATCAGGTCCCATAACTTCATGGCAAATAGAAGGGAAAAAGTGGAAACAGTGACAGATTTTATTCTCTTGGGTTCAAAAATCACTGTGAACAGTGACTGCAACCATGAAATTAAAAGATGCTTCTCCCTTGGAAGGAAAGCTATGACAAACCTAGACAGTGTATGAAAAATCAGAGGCATGATTTTGCCAACAAAGATATGTATAATCAAAGCTAAGGTTTTTCCATTAGTCACATATGGATGTGAGAGCTGGATCACAAAGGAGACTTAATGCCAAAGAACTGATGTTTTCCAAAGAATTATGGTGCTGGAGAAGACTCCTTAGAATCCCTTGGACTGCAAGAAAATCAAACCAGTCAATCCTAGAGGAAATCAACTCTGAATATTCATTGGAAGCACTGCTGCTGAAGCTGAAGCTCCAATATTTTGGCCACCTGATGCAAAGAGCTGACTCACTGGGAAGGACTCTGATGCTGAGAAAGACTGAAGGCAAAAGGAGAAGGGGGCAGCAGAGGATTACATGGTTAGATAGCATCACCAACTCAGTGGACATGAATCTGAGCACACTCTGGGAGATAGTGGAGGACAGAGGAGCCTGGATGCTATAGTCCATGGGGTCACAAAGAGTTGGACATGACTTAACAACTAAATAACAGCAACAAGTTCCTTCATCCTGAAAAAAACTCAGGAACAAAACACACACACGCACACACATACACATAAATAAACAAGGAGAAAGACTTCTTTCTCAATCTGCCCCTAAACCATTCATTCCCTGTTTCATCGAGGATGTTTAATATTGAAAAATTGTGCATTTAATAGTCTAGATGCATAACAGTTACTTTGTAGAGTTGAAAAGTAACTTTTCTAAAGCCAAGCTTGGAGGAATATTTCATCTACAGTAAAATTCATACTCTTTATGTATACCTTTATATGAATTTTGATAAACAAACATAGTTGTATTATTGTTGTTCAGTTACTAAGTTGCGTCCAAAACCGAGGTATAAAATGCTTCCATAAAGCATTCCTTCTTTTCCCTTTTTATTCAGTCTCCTTCAAATAAGCAACAGCATTTCCTGACTCTGCCCAGTGACTAAAGGCTTTATTTCTTTCTATAAGAAATAAAAGTGAGGGAGGGTGAATTGGTGCCTCTCAGCCTCCCTCAGTCCTGCCCAGCCCCAGTCTTACTCATTAGCACCCGGTGAGCCATGGGCCATGGGCAACGTTCTTCAAGTGAATTCCTGTTCTTGTTTGGGCCACCCAGGGGTCCTCTTCCACACTCAGCCCTTGGCCACGTATTAACTCTATATGCTTCCTGCTCACCCACTCATACCTGCTGGAACGTTTTTTTCCAGCTCTGCCACAGAGCATGGAATCTGCTTCGCTCCTCATTCAGCTATTCTTGAAGCCCCACTTGAGTATCAGCTTTTATATATTCTTCTCACACATCAATCCATCCGAACACTGGCTAGGCATTTGTAAGCCTCTATTACATGTCAAGAAACGTTCTAGACTACTAAGACACAGTGGTACAATATAGATAGTTTTCTAGTTCTCATGAAATTTGTGATTGGAAGGAAAATTAATTGATTAATTTCTGGTAGTAATAATGTCATTGAAAACAGTAAATCAGAATGATTTGGTTATGATTGTGATTATAATTATAATAGATAATACAGAGAATGACAGGAAAAAAGTATATGTTTCCAATGACATGGTGTTTAAAATAGTCCTGCCAAGGATGCCTTTGTTGTCTTCTAGGTATTTTAGGTATGCTTTTGCCTAACGACCATTTATTCTGTCTTCTCAACAGGCTACAAACTTTTCTCACTTGCAGCACTCTTACCTTCTTTTTGTTTTATAATTTGTTGATTAGGCAATTCTTTCTGTGATGTATCTCTAAACACACAGTTTCTTTTAATAACCATTACCTGATTTAGTGATACTTTAAATAATTTTATTTATTAAAATGAAGAGTTTAATAATGAGAGCACTTTGATAAAAAATGCCATTGTTATAATTAACTGTGATATCACTCTTCCTTTTAGCATATCTATACTCAAAAAATCAGAATAGGAGGTAACCATGAATAAACCAAGACTAAAAAATAGCTTTGAGGCTCTTAGGGGATTTTGATTTATTGGTTTTTCACTTTTAGGCAAATAATTTGTCAGGTATATGATGTGTCAAATCTCTAACAGATGCTTAACATTGACCCCTCATCAGTTAAATTTTTTGTAAGACATTGATGTAAATCAGACCACGCCACTCTTCTAAATACTTCAGTCTCTTGCCCAGTTCAAAATAAAACTTACTATTCCCTATATTATTTGGGGGGAAGCATAATGAGAAACTGAGCTTATTTTATTTTAGATTTTGCTTATAAAATATAAACATACTGCTGTTTATATGATACTGTCAAATTTGAAAATTTTACTACTTTGACATCTCATAAAATTCAGCCTTCTGTAGTCTGAAAGCCATTGATAACTTTTCTTGGATATAGACTGACTTAAAGCCTTGGCTGTAAAAAACAGAGAGGGAAGTAGCATTCAGTATTTCTAAATAATGATATTACTATGCATGTTCTAGGTTGGAAACCCAGCTGCTTATGATCTGAATTTTGAGTTAAAAATTAAGATTTTCTCTGCATCTTCTTGGCACTTCAGGAAAAAAAAAGTAAGCCATATACAATTTGGGAAAGTAATTAAAGCTTCATTAAAAATAAAATGAAGTTTCTTCCATCACTGAAATTCTTCTAAAAATGTTATCTGATCAAGATAGGATAAAATAAATGAGAAATTTAGGTTAGATAAATAAACTTCAAGCAAGGGTGATTTTCTCTTCTTCTTCTCTCTTTCTTTTCTTTCTTTCTTTTTTTTTTTTTTTTGGTTTGTTCAGAAAGCACAAGCTTGTTTATTACTGTCCTCTTTCACTCTTTTTATTTATTTTTGGCTGCAATGGGTCTTCTGCAGGCTTTCTCTAGTTTTAGCGAGCTACTAGAGTTGGGGGGACTACTCTCTACTGCGGAGCACGGGCCTCTCGTTGCGGCGGCTTCTCTTGTCGCACAGCTCTGGGCACGAGGGCTTCAGCAGTCCGGCAGCACGCGGGCTCGGTAGCCGTGGCTGGTACGTGGGCTCTGAAGTGCAGGCACAGCAGTTGCAGGCACACAGGCTTAGGTACTCTCCGGCATGTGGAATCTCCTGCTTTTCTCTTAGCATCAGGCAGGAATGGTGGATCTACGATTTTAAAAGAAAATCATAAAGGCAAGCTCCAACATTCCTGGAACATGTCTGCCTGGATATCAGGACCATGCTTTCCTCACCCACCATGCATTTCTGTCAAATGCTGAATTGAGAAAACAGCTACATGATCCCATTGTGAAAAGAAGGCATCTTTCTTGCTCCCTCTTGTAGTGGGAACCTCTGTCTGCTAGAGAGACTATCACACATGTCCATCATCCAGACTTAATCTTTACTGACATTCACATTTCTACTTCCTATGAAGGTCAAATTCCCTTTTATGAAAATATGAATGAGAGAAGTTTCTGAATTGTGTTGCTAATTGCAGGGCTGATTAAAATAGCCAGCTATAGCAGTTTCAGAATTAAAGAACAGCAAAGATCAACAAGGGCTTCCCTTGTGGCTCAGCTGGTAAAGGATCCGCCTGCCATGCGGTAGACCTGGGTTTGATCCCTGGGTCAGGAAGATCCCCTGGAGAAGGGAAAGGCTACCCACTCCAGTATTCTGGCCTGGAGAATTCCATGGACTGTATAGTCCATGGGGTCACAAAGAGTCGGACAGGACTGAGTGAACTTCACTTTCACTTTCAAAGATCAATAATGTTTCCTTTAAAAGTCTAAAATCTTAATTGGCCCTCTTCTATCAATGGCCAGCTTGGAATTTGGACATGTAAACCGAATAAATTCATTTTGCATGATTTAAGGTACAGCAAGCTTTGACCCTCTGCTAAAAAAAGACAACTGTTTTGTAGTGTTAGAATTATAACAATAAATCCAGTGTTCATCCAGTGTAAATCTTTAAATTTAATTTTAAAGATACTATAGTAGAGAAGAACGACTCCACATTGGATCTGCTTCTTTTACTCTAACCTTTGTATTTTATTGCTTTTGCTACAAATTAAGAATGTTGTCTATAGTCTGAAATATACAAGGTAGCTCTTTCTTAAGACTCTGAACTTTAAAGATATAACACTTTTCCATTTATATAGGGATAAAAAGTTGCAGAACAAGAATAACACTAGTCTTTAAAAGTTTGCAGGAATATCATCACCTGAACTACAAGGACAACTGCAAGAACAAGGGAGTCTGACACTAAGAAGGTTGCAGCAAAAGAACCACATACACTCCTCTTTTACTATAAAATAAGTCTGGATTCTAACTCAGGTAAATAGTTCTATGGGACTTTAGACCACCATTTTCTCAGTTAGCTGGATCTCCAAATATAGTTGCTATTCATTGCCCTAAACACTTGTCTCTCAATTTATCGGCCTTTGATGTGGCAAGCAGTACAAGCTTGAATAGCACTATTAGTATGTCAAAATGTCTGTAGAGGAATTTATTTTTTTTTATTTTTTTTATTATTGTTTTTGCCATACATTGTCATGATATCACCATGGGTTTACATATGCTTCCCCTCCGGGTCCCCCCCTCCCTCCTCCCTCCCCCCCGGGAAATCTCGCTGCACCAGTCCTGAGCATCAATCCTGGGCTGGCGATTGATTAGACACATGACAATTAACATGCTTCAATGCCCTTCTCCCATATCATCCCACCCTTACCCTCATCCACAAAGTCCACGAGTCTATTCTATACATCTGCGTTCCTTTTGTTGTCTCCCATGTTGGGTTCTCGTTACTGTCTTTCTAAATTCCATATATATGTGTTAATATACTGTATTGTTGTTTTTGCTTCTGGCTTATAGATCTACTGTATTTCTCCCAAAGAAGAACATAGCTAAGATATTACAAAAATATCAAACACTGGTAAGGAAAGATATGAAAGCCAAGAACTTTGTAGCTAATGAATCAGTGTTCAATTTGTAATCACATGGTATAAGCCACCTTTCTTAGAACATAAAATCCTGCCAGGGAAGTGTAATAGATGTTTTGCATAACTGTCTTAACACTGTAATTTATTTCACTTGTAGTCTTCAATAATATGAAAAAAAAATTATGTGCCTGTATATGACTCTAGGCAATGTCCAATCATGAGCAAGTTTCCAATTTCCATGATTTTTGCTTTCATGTTCATTGACTTGACAGTCAAAATCAGATACTTAAAAATGAGCTTTATTTTGACTTTCAAAACTTTCTTCTTGGTTCATTGTTCAGTGTAAACTCCTGGGTCTACTTCTAGACAACTCTGCTTGTTCCCAGGTGTGTCTATATGTGGGTTAAGCAAAATATTTTGTTTTACTAAATGCAGTATAATTCCAAAAATGCTTGTAAAAGACATACTGAGGTAGTTTCAGGCTGAGATGACAACTTTTATTTTATTCGTGACTGAGACTATGACATTGCATATAAACTTTTGAGAAAAATTTTAGCATCTAAAGTGTGAGAGTTTATCAAAAAGTGTTTATGAAATTGCTCATTTCAGTGAAAACAAACAGCTTTATAATAGCACTAGATTTAGGAGACTCAATTATTTCCCTTTGTGGCTCTAAAAACTTTGTTTTAGCTCTCATCAATGTAAAAACTCATTTCACTCATAATTAAAATAGTACACTTGTCCCTACAAGCTAGCTAAAAAGATGAAAACTAGACAACTTTTCTCATTACCTAGAATGTTTTAAACCAGTTACTTTTCCTATTTGTTCCTTAGTCAGTACCATGGGGACAATTACATAGAGTATTTTAGGAAATCTCAAAATGCTATTTAATATTTACTGCTTATTTACAATACTCACAAAATCCCTTCATGTCAAAGATGCTAGAGATTTAGTACTCAAGATAATCCCACTACTCTCAGCTTCAAATAAGTACTAAAACTGAGAGAAATCTTTATTTTATTTTCTAAAAATTGTCAAGGGCTCCTGTATACAAAAATATTTGAAGGGAGGAATATCGAAGAGTGTTAATAAAAGGAGCCAACCAGTGTTAATAAAAGGGAGTAAGACAACCCATACAGAAACCATCTACTCCCCTTCATCTGTTAGCACTCAAGACCAATTTGAGAGATTCAAAACTATCTATGAGCTTATATATAGAATATATAGCCAACATTGGACCATGGTGGCCATGAAAATGCACCACCCCCATCACTTGCTGTAATGAACGCAGTTGTGTGACAACTCTAGCTGCTGTAGAGTTGTATCTGTATCTACCACCACGTTTTCGCTAAGACTCATCTTTCTTTACACTGCCTCCCGCCAAGGACTGAATGTAGAAAAAGTGTTAACTCAGATTTGTTCCCTGAAACATGGGATCCTGTGATGGGCAAACTTGGCTCCAAGATACTCCATCAACCTGACAGAAAACTCCTGAGAACTCTTTTCTACCTATCTTATCTCCCCAGACTCCTTCCTAGATGGCAGACCTGCATCATGGCCTGAAGGTTCTCCCTGCCAACTCTTGCTCCTCTCGCTTATCTTTTATATATCCCCAAGTGTCTCTCATGTTTTCCCAACAAAGCTTTTGTACCTTAAATTCCATCTTGGTGTCTGCTTCTTGGAGGACCCAGCAGAATGCATGCCTCCACCTCCAGTCTCATAAAACACCACCCCTCCTTTTATTTATTTATTCTGCCCCAGCAAGCATAGTCATCTTCACTGAGTTTCAAAACTTCAGTGAATTATTTCTACCTCGGAGCCTTTGTGTAGAGCATCCTGTATTCCTGGTATACAACTCCTCCTCATCACCAACTAGCTAACTTTTCTTATTTCAGGTCTCAGTTTAAAGAAAACCATTAGGCAGGCTTTCCATGATCATCCTATCAGAAGAATACCACCATAGCTCAGACCACTGTTTGTTTCCTTTAGATTCAACAAAATATTTATATATTTGAGTGTTTTGGTAGGTGAAGTAAAAATTTTCCTAGCTGAATTTTGACTGTAAGTTCCATTCACAGCTATAGAGATATTAAAGTCCTTTTAGGATCTTAACTTAATGCTGGTTTTATGGACAACCTAGGGATACATGGAGATTTAAGTGTATTGAAATGTATATAGCATTGCTTCTTGAAAAATGTAATGAGAACTACAATATTTTAATGTTCTTCTCAAGAGGAGGCACTGTTGCAACAGTACAGATGGAGGCGAAATCTAAAAGAGAAAACAACTTTTTCAGTGAATCTCTTAACAATTTAATGTTATTCCCAATATCAACAATAGAAAACAGTATGTATCATATTCCAATCTGTTGTTGTGTTAAGTCACTAAACTGTGTCTGACCTTTTGTGACCCCAGGGGCTGCAGCATGCCAGGCTTCCCTGTTGTTCACTGTATCCTGGAGTTGGCTCAAACTCGTGTCCACTGAGTCAGTGATGCCATTCAACCATCTCATCCTCCATTGACCCCTTCCTCTTTTCAGTCCTTCCTAGCATAAGGGACTTTTCTTTACATCAGGTGGCCAAAGTATTGGAATTTCAGCTTCAGCATCATTCCTTCCAATGAATATTCAGAGTTGATATCCTTTAGGATTGATTAGTTTGATCTGCTTGCAGTCCAAGAGACTCTCCAGAGTCTTCTCCAGCACCACAATTTGAAAGCATCAATTCTTCAACACCCAACCTTCTTTATGATCCAACTCTCACATCCATACATGACTACTAGAAAAATCATAGCTTTGACTGTATAAACTTTTGTCAGCAAAGTGATGTCTCTGCTGTTTAATATGCTGTCTAGGTTTGTTATAGCTTTCCTTCCAAGGAGCAAGCATCTTTTAACTTAGTGGCTACAGTCACCATCTGCAATGATTTTGGAACCCAATAATTACCTAGCTTGCCAGAGAGTGAGGAAATTATGAAAAGCATGAATTATGGAATGGATGAAAAAGGAGTAAGAAGATAATGGAGAATGGAATTTAAAACATTAATATATTACTTATCTAAGTCTCAGGAAGAAAATACAGAAAATGGAAGAGGCACAGTATTTTCAGAGATAATGCCTAACAGTTTTTCATACTTAATAGAAAACTCCAATTCTTTGATACGGAAAACAAATAAATCCTCACATAAACATGAGAGTACAACTGCAGAACACCAAAGACAAAATGTAACTCCTGAAAGCAGCCACAAAATAATGATATCAAAGAAATAACAGACCTAAAGCAAACTTCCCAGTATCAACAATGGAAAACAATCTTCCAAATTAAGAAAATCCTATGACATGATCCTCTACATAGAAAACCCTAAAGACTCTACCAGAAAATTACTAGAGCTAATCAGTGAATATAGTAAAGTTTCAGGATACAAAATCAACACACAGAAATCCCTGGCATTCCTCTACACTAACAATGAGAAAACAGAAAGAGAAATTAAGGAAACAATTCCATTCACCATCGAAACAAAAAGAATAAAATACTTAGGAGTATTTCTACCTAAAGAAACAAAAGACTTATATATAGAAAACTATAAAACACTGAGGAAAGAAATCAAAGAGGACACAAATAGATGGAGAAATATACCGTGTTCGTGGATTGGAAGAATCAATATAGTGAAAATGAGTATACTACTCAAAGCAATCTATAGATTCAATGCAATTCCTATCAAGCTACCAGAGGTCTCTTTCAGAGAATTAGAACAAATAATTTCACAATTTATATGGAAATACAAAAAACCTCGTATAGCCAAAGCAATCTTGAGAAAGAAGAATGGAACTGGAGGAATCAACCTACCTGACTTTAGGCTATACTACAAATCCACAGTCATCAAGACAGTATGGTACTGGCCCAAAGACAGAAATATAGATCAATGGAACAGAATAGAAAGCCCAGAGATAAATCCACACATCTATGGACACCTTATCTTTGACAAAGGAGGCATGAATACACATTGGAGAAAAGACAACCTCTTTAACAAGTGGTGCTGGGAAAACTGGACAGCCACTTGTAAAAGAATGAAACTAGAACACTTTCTAAAACCATACACAAAGATAAACTCAAAATGGATCAAAGATCTAAGCATAAGACCAGAAACTATAAAACTCCTAGAGGAAAATATAGACAAAACACTCTCTGCCATAACCCAAAGCGGGATACTCCATGACCCACCTCCCAGAATATTGGAAATAAAAACACGAATAAACAAATGGGACCTAATTAAAATTAAAAGCTTCTGCACAACAAAGGAAACTGTAAGCAAGGTGAAAAGACAGCCTTCAGAATGGGAGAAAATAATAACCAATGAAGCAATGGACAAACAATTAATCTCAAAAATATACAAGCAACTCCTGTAGCTCCATTCTAGAAAAATAAACGACCCAATCAAAAAGTGGGCCAAAGAACTTAAGAGACATTTCTCCAAAGAAGACATAAAAATGGCTAACAAACACATGAAAAGATGCTCAACATCACTCATTATCAGAGAAATGCAAATCAAAACCACAATGAGGTACCACTTTACACCAGTCAGAATGGCTGCCATCCAAAAGTCTACAAGCAATAAATGCTGGAGAGGATGTGGAGAAAAGGGAACCCTCTTACACTGTTGGTGGGAATGCAAACTAGTACAGCCACTATGGAAAACAGTGTGGAGATTCCTTAAAAAGCTGCAAATAGACCTGCCATATGACCCGGCAATCCCACTGCTGGGCATACACACCGAGGAATCCAGAATTGAAAGAGACACGTGTACCCCAGTGTTCATCATGGCATTGTTTACAATAGCCAGGACATGGAAGTAACCTAGATGCCCATCAACTGACGAATGGATAAGAAAGCTGTGGTACATATACACAATGGAATATTACTCAGCATTAAAAAAAAATTCATTTGAATCAGTTCTACTCAGGTGGACAGAACTGGAGCCTATTATCCAGAGTGAAGTAAGCCAGAAGGAAAAACAACAATACAGTATACCAACACATATATATGGAATTTAGAAAGATGGTAACAAGAACCCTGCATGCGAGACAGCAAAAGGAACACAGATGTATAGAACAGACACGTGGACTCTGTGGAAGAGGGTAAGGGTGGGATGATATGGGAGAATGGCATTGAAACATGTTAATTACCATATGTGAAATCAATCGCCAGCCCAGGGTTGATGCTCAGGGCTGGTGCACTGGGATGTCCCAGGGGGAAGGAGTCAGGAGCGGGGAGGGAGAGGGGTTCTGGAGGGGAAGCATGTGTAGACCCATGGCGGTTTCATGTCACTGTATGGCAAAACCAACACAATAAAGTAAAGGAAATTAAAAAAAAAAAAGCAGGGACATTACTTTGCCAATAAAGGTCCATCTAGTTAAAAAAAAAGAAAAGAAAATCCTAGTATCACCTAGAATTGACACTCAGAAAAATAAACCTTTAATAATTAGAATACAATCCTTAATTATAGTTTAGATAAAATAACATGGAGAAAATTTACCTTCAGCAGACTCATACATTTACCTTGAATAGAATATCACTTAATAGGATAGCTATAAACACTGCATCAGTTTGTTCAATGGGAAAGTACTTAAGACCCTTACAAAATATTTTTAAAATAATGGCTAAATTGTAGAGTTTATAGAAAGAGCAGAATGTGGTACAAAAATAATTTGAAAAACCCAGCTATCTATCAGAGTGGCTGGACAGAGTTGATAAACCTCCCAGGCATTATCATTTTTTGTTTTAAAGTTCACCTTTTTAAATGCTGAGTTTTAAGCCAGCTTTTTCACTCTCCTCTTTCACTTTCATCAAGAGGCTCTTTAGTTTCTCTTCACTTTCTGCCATAAACGTGGTGTCATCTGCATATCTGAGGTTGTTGATATTTCTCTTGGCAATCTTGATTCTGGTTTGTGCTTTATCCAACCCCTCACTTCACATGATGTACTCTGCATATAAATTAAATAAGCAGAGTGACAATACAGCCTTGATGTACTCCTTTTCCTATTTGAAATCAGTCTGTTGTTTCACGTCCAGTTCTAACTGTTGCTTCTTGACCTGCGTACAGATTTCTTAGGAGGTAGGTAAGGTGGTCTGGTATTCCCATCTCTTGAATTTTCCACAGTTTGTTCTGCTCCACACAGTAAAAGGCTTTTGTGTAATCACTAAAGCAGACGTAGATGTTTTTCTGAAACACTCTTGCTTTTTCTTTGAACTGTGGTGTTGGAGAAGACTCTTGCGAGTCCCTTGCACTGCAAGAAGATCCAACCAGTCCATCCTAAAGGAGATCAGTCCTGGGTGTTCATTGGAGGGACTTAGGTTGAAACTGAAACTCCAATACTTTGGCCCCCTGATGCAAAGAACTGACTCATTGGAAAAGACCCTGATGCTGGTAAGAGGGTAACAGGCAGGAAGGCTAGAGGGTCTCCAAACGGAGGAAACAGGCTGCAAGGGTCAGATGTTTTTTATCTCTCTCTTAAGCGGCAGGAGGAAACAAACTACAAATGTCAGATTTTTTCCCCTTCTCTATACAAAATTAAAAGGAGGCTTCTCTTAAAACTCTGTATTGCCATGACAACACCTGGCTCCACCTGAACTTAACTTTTCTCAAACCTTGAGCTAACCAATGCATTTTTCTTATGGAAACACTTTTTTTAAGTTATGTTTATGAACTATGTATTTACCCTAGACTCTCTCTTCAAGTCAGTTCTGTTTAAGACTCAGAACAGATAAGGGCTCAACAAACCTGTATGTTTTACTCATACATTGTTCTCCTAATCTATGTTAATGAAACTATATATTTACTGGAAACCTGCCTTTCTTCAAGATTCATGTGGATCATTTTATGGCCTGGGATGATTCACCTGGTGCCAATGTTATCTCAAAATGCATGTTGTGGTTGAGGGGCCTGGAGCCACTCTGAGTTTTTCATCATCTCCTTTCTCTAATTAACATCTCACTGAAATGTATAGACTAGCAGGCAAGCACTCTTTCTACCCTCTTCTGATGTCTATGTCAAAAGCTTTCTCTATCTCTTTCATACTTTAATAAAACTTTATTAAATACACAAAAAATTTTTAAAAAAATAAAGTTCACCTTTTAAAAAACTTTTTAAATTGGAGGATAATTGCTTTACAATGTTGTTTTGGCTCTGATATACAACAATGTGAATCAGTCATAAATATATATATATCCCCTTCCTCCTGAGCCTCCTTGCCACCCACCCTCCCCACCCACTGCTCTGGGTTGTCACAGAGCACCAGGCTGAGCTCCCTGTGTTACACAGCAGCTTCCCACTAGCTATCTGTTTTATACATGGTAGTGTACAAATGCCAGTGCCAGGTGTTATCTTGCTTTTACAACTCTGCAGGCTTGTTAGCTCCTCTGGCTGGTATGACAAAGGCTCTACAGGTCGTAACAAAAGACTCTCCTGATTGGTGAATGTACTTCCCAAACACTCTCACTTCATGTCTCTTTTTGTATCAATAAAGCCAAGTAAGTCATTTATTTTTCTGTTTGTTATCTAGCAGCATGACATTATGGTTGTTTGCTAATACTAAGACTGGTTAATATCTTACTGCTACTATTTCTATTAGTAATATTTTTAGTACTTTCTATCTTTTAAAAAATATTTTACTTTACAATTCGAGAAAAACTGTTATTTTTAAAATACACATTATCTCAGACCTCACACTTTTGAGAGTGACTTTAGCCAAGTTTTTTAAACTCCAAGACTTGAGCTTAGAGTATTTGTATTGAGGATAAAATACATATACTATTTTATCCTCATATGTATGTATATATGTATTTAGGATGCATGTACCCTCAATATGTACATGAGGATACATATGTATCCTCATATGTATTGAGGATAAAATAAATGAGCTAATATTTGTGTATCACTTAGAATGGTGCCTGGCCCATAGCAGGTTTTATAAGCCTTAATTTTTCTTTTGTCAAAAATATTTCACTTTAATATATATGCAGCTCATACAACTCAATATCAGAAGAACAGCCCAATTAAAAAATGGGCAGAAGACCTAAAACATACAAATAGCCAATAAGCACATGAGACGATGCTCAACAACACTCACTTGTTATTAGACAAATGCAAATCAAAACTGCAATGAGGTATCGCTTCACACCAGTCATAATGGCCATCATCAAAAAATCTGCAAACAATAAATACTGGAGAGGATGTGGAGGAAAAGGAACCCTGCTGCACTATTGGTGAGACTGTAAACTGTTACAGACATTATGGAAAATAGTATGGAGAGTCCTTTAAAAACTAAGCATAAATTTACCATATGACCTAGTAAACCTACTACTGGTCATATACACTGAAAAAACCACAACCTAAAAGACATATGCACTCCAATATTCATTACAGCAATATTTACAATAGCCAGGACATAGAAGCAACCTAGATGTCCATTGGTAGATGAATGGATAAAGAAGATGCAGTACATAAATACAAATGAATGTTACTCAACCATAAAAAGAATGAATTTGAGTCAGTTCTAGTGAAGTGGATGAGCATAGAGCTTCTTATACAAAGTGAAGAGAAAGAGAAAAACAAGCATTGTATATTAACATATATATATGGAATCTAGAAAAATTGTACTGATGAACTTAGTAGAAAATGAATTTGTGAACACAGTGGGAAAAGGTGAGAGTGGGACAAATTGAGAAAGTAGAATTGACATATACACACTATCATGTGTAAAATAGATAGTGGGAAGTTGCTGTATAACACAGGGAGCCCACCCTGGCTCTCTGTGATGACATAGATGGTTAGGATGGGAGGAGAGGTGAGAGACTCCAGAAGGAGGGGAGATATATATATAAATATGACTGATTTGCATTGTTGTACAGCAGAAACCAACACAACATTATAAAGTAAATTCTACCAATTAAAAAAAAGTTTCATTTTAAAATTTAAAACTACTGCCCATTCTGTTTGCATTTAGGAAAATCTTGCATTTCTTGTGAACAATTTTAAAAGGCAATTCTAAAAATGATTGCATTTATATTTTTATTTAACAGGAAAATACATTCATCTTAGTTGAATAAAATGTAGCCTATCATTTAACTTTTTCTGCCAAAACATATGCATGACATCAAAGTTTTTTCTCATTATATATATATATATATATATATATACCATCTGAGCCACCAGGGAAGCCCCATATAGTCTTTTCACCTGTAAACTAATTTACTACTATCCCTAGAGTGCATGCCAAGTTTCTTCAGTCGTGTTCGACTCTTTGCAACCCCATGGATTGTAGCTCGCCAGGCTCCTCTGTTCATGGGATTCTCCAGGCAAGAATACTGGAGTTGGTTGTCATACCCTCCTCCAGGGGAATCTTCCCAACCCATGGGTTCGGACCTGTGTCTCTTGCACTGCAGGCAGATTCTTTACCACTGAGCCATCAGGGAATCTCACTATCTTTAGAGAGACTGCTGTAACTAATGGCTACAGTGAAGTTGATCCAAAATATTAGTCAGTAGAGAAGCTTGACTCAGTAACTTTTAGAATACCAGATTTCATCTGGGATGCAGTTGACTCAGAGCCTAAAAAGTAGTCTCCTTTTTTCATAGATGGTTTAATAGTACTTGACACCAACTTTCTTTCAGGATAAAATAAAAGAAATTCTGTATTCTTAGAGATGTGATAACTCTTCTTTTTCCTCTTCTTTCTAATAAACAATCAGAACCTTAAAGTACAGTAAGATAGTTCATATTTGTCCTTTATTTTTCAAGCAGGCTACTAGACTGACATATGATTTAACGTGAAAGTGTCATGCAGTGATTTTCAGGAAAAGTAACTTTTCGGTTGCATGAAAAAGCTACAAGGGGATTTAGGATCATCCATGCAAAATCCTCACTTGATTGCAGAACCAGAAAGACTGTGACTTGCCCATGCTGACAAGGCCAGAGGTGCCCCCAAAGTCCACATCCCAACACTGATGTTCCATTCTCTGGATTATACTGCCTTAAGTTAGCATCATGAAGCCAGGCTGATATAAGAAACATCAAACCCAGGACTTCATTGGTGGTCCAGTGGTTACGAATCTGCCTGCAACACAGGGGACGCGAGTTCTATCCCTGGTCTGGGAGGATTCTCACATGCCATGGAATAACTAAGCCCATGTGCCACAATTACTCAGCCCATGTGCTGCAATTACTGAAACCCTCATTCCTAGACCCTGTGCTCCACAATAAGAGTAGCCTCCACTGTCAACAACTAGAGAAATCCCATGCACAGCAATGAACACCCAGTGTAGGCAAAATAATAATAATAAAACATCAGACTCAAATTACTGTATGCCAGGAATAGTTCTAAGGCTTTAATTCATTTAATCCTCTATGAGATTAGTACTATTATTATTCTTATTATAAAATTAAAGGAAAGAGAGTTTATCTAAGTTGCCCAAGACCCCACAATTAGGAAACGAGGGGGTAGGAATTTCAGTCAAGCAACTTGTCTCTAGAGTTCATTCTTTACAGCATTTATAACAGAATCTAAAACTCTTCATAATCTACAAAAGGTCTCATCCACTCCTCAGTCACTGTTGTCAAGATGCAGTGGCCTTTTTCATTTATTTCTCCAGGCTGGTTATATGGCTCAGAGTTATTCCACTTATTTCTTCCTCCCCCGGAAGGCTGAGAGCTTCTGCCTTTTAATCCTCAAATTAAATACATACTGGGAACAAAGAAAGATGAAATAAAAGCATAACCAAGTACAATCAGTTCTGATTTTGTTTTGATATGGAACTTCTGAGTCAGTTTCTTACAGCCTCTTCCTTGTGTAGATGGGAAGCTGAACTCATAGAGCACCTGGGGAGTGATGTCCAGCAGGATATTAATGCTACAGATCAGAGTTGAGAAAATGATTAGGGTCATTACTCTGTAGAAAGTAATTGAAAGTGGATGTTCCTAATTAGTGTGGAAAGTGAGACATAAAAATGATGTTATTAGAACACTGAAGAACATCAACATTTTAACAAGAAAGGCAGTATAATACACGCTGGAAAGAAACCTAAAAAGGAGTAACCAGAAAGTTTGGTAAAAGACAAGGAGAAAAACCACATTATAGACACCAAAATATTCCAAGAAAAGGAGAGGATTGCTAAAAGAAGTCGCTGATGATGTCTTTGAAATTAATTTTAGTAACATGATGAGAACAGAAGCCTGACTCAGTGGGTGGTGAGTAAATTTTATGAAGTATAATTTGGCATGGAAAATATTATTTTTTAATTTAAAAAATCCCCAAATAAACAAGAATCAAGGCTTATACAGACACTATCCAGAAAATTCAGTTACTTCAATGAAATAGCAAAGAGTAGAATTACTCTAATGACTCTGATTCTACATGCTCCCTACTTTAAAAAGTGGAGGGCATTTGATTAAAATAATTAGTTAACCTTACCTATTTTAAACATAGCAACTACCTTGAAAGATGGGTGTTATTTTCCACATTTTAGTCATTGAAGAAATCAACATTTAAATCAGTTGTCTGACTATAAAGAAAAAGCCCTTATTTTTCTAGTACTAATGTAATAAATAGGGGCTATCAATTTTCAGATAAACAAAATAAGTATGTGTTTTCAATGAAAAAAAATCACTTCACTTATCCAATAAAGCCAGCATCTCTTTCAGAGCGACTGAACTGACTGACTGACTTTCATTTGATATTTTATAGCTTATGTGTATCCTTAGCATAGGAGAGGCTATTGCATTTTAGGGAATAAAAGATAATGCATTCAGTCATTTTCTCAATATAGGTTTTCAAAATATTCATCTGAAGCTCAAAACAGAGATGATTATACTTTCTTTGCAAAAACACATGCACGTTGAGTATTATTGAATATTGTTTGCGTAAATGCCTCAAAGTGCCTCAGTTTTCTCATAAAAATGTTTCAGAATGGAGGATGAAAGCTTTTGCCAAGCTAATTTGCTAACTGATGTAGTTTACTTTGACTAAATGCTGTGGAACAACAAATGGTTTTCTATTTGTTTTTAAATCCATGGGAATCCAATTAGTTTGCCCTAAGCTGCTGAAAGGAGGGAGTTAGGGTGAAAGTTTAGAAAAGCTAACTTTGGACAGTATAACCTTCTGCACCTTTTAGGTAGTGTTAATACACAGACAACACACAGAGACACATACACACAGAGCAGCTTGTTTTCTGATGCAATTGCTCGCTATCACTTATATCTGAACCTTCTCTTCCTTTATTTCTACTGTCTCTCTCTTAATTTTTATTTCCTCCTAGCAGTTTCTCCTTATTGTAGGACCACATCATGAAAGGGAATCCTGGATGATCAGTTCTGAGAGTTCTAAAGATCCATACTACTGCAATTCCCTCATACTAAGGGCAAGCGGCTTGTTGTACCTAGTATGGGAGTGAGCAGAACCCTTCCAGTTTCAACTGCTGTTCTCAGATTGGTGTGATACACTTACCAGTGGATATGTGTTGGCCTTCCCTGGTGGCTCAGACAGTAAAGAATGTGTCTGCAATGTGGGAGACCTGGGATGGATCCCTGGGTTGGGAAGATCCCCTGCAGAAGAAAATGGCAACCCACTTCAGCAGAATATGTGTTGGCTTTTCTTTTGTGTTCCATTGTTTTACAGTTCATTACAGACTATACTGTGTTTTTTTTTTTCCCAGCTAAAAACTAACACAGTAGGTCTGCACTTGTCAGTGGTTCATCCTACTCACTTCTTGGAATTTTCTGTGACACAGTTGACACATGGCACTGTATAATTAATGTTTCCAGCATAATGATTAGACTTACATAAATCATGACAGTTTAGGAAACATCTGTCTCCTATAGATACAAAATGAAAGTAATATAAAACATTTTTTCTTGTTATGAGATTCCTTGGGATTTTCTGTTAACAACTTTCATATTTGGCATAGAGTAGCTTTAATTATATTTATCATGTTGTACATTATATCCTTAGCATTTATTTACTTTATAACCAGAATTTTGTACTTTTTGACTTCTTTCATCCAATCCCTTCCGCAACCCCTACCTCTGGTAACCACAATTATAAGATTTTTTTCAATTAGATTGTTTATGTGTTTGCATGTTTTTGAAGAATAAATGACCTATATCACTGTTAGTGCCTCTTATACAAGTGATTCAATATTTCTATACATTTCAAGATAAGGCGGCAAGAATACACAGAAGAATTATACAAAAAAAGATTTTCATGACCCAGATAATGACAATGGTGTGATCACTCACCTAGAGCCAGACATCCTGGAATGAGAAGTCAAGTGGGCCTTAGGAAGCATCACTATGAACAAAGCTAGAGAAGGTGATGGAATTCCAGGTGAGCTATTTCAAATCCTGAAAGATGATGCTGTGAAGGTGCTGCACTCAATATGCCAGCAAATTTGGAAAACTCAGCAGTGGCCATAGGAAATGAAAAGGTTTGTTTTCATTCCAATCCCAAAGAAAGGCAATGCCAAAAAATGCTCAAATTACTGCACAATTCCACTCATCTCACATGCTAGCAAAGTAATGCTCAAAATTCTCCAAGCCAGGCTTCAAAAGCATGTGAACCAAGAACTTCCAGATGTTCAAGCTGAATTTAGAAAAGGCAGAGGAACCAGAGATCAAATTGCCAACATCCACTGGATCATAGAAAAAGCAAGACAATTCCAGAAAAACATCCACTTCTGCTTTATCTACTATGCCAAAGCCTTTGACTGTGTGGATCACAACAAACTGTGGAAAATTCTGAAAGAGATTGGAATACCAGACCACCAGACCTGCTTCCTGTGAAATCTGTATGCAGGTCAAGAAGCAACAGTTAGAACTGGACATGGAACAACAGACTGGTTTCAAATCAGGAAAGGAGTACATCAAGGCTGTATATTGTAATCCTGCTTATTTAACTTCTATGCGGAGTACATCATGAGAAACACTGAGCTGGATGAAACACAAGCTGGAATCAAGATTGCCAGGAGAAATATCAATAACCTCAGATATGCAGATGACACCAACCTTATGGCAGAAAGTGAAGAAAGTGAAAGAGGAAAGTGAAAAAGTTGGCTTAAAACTCAACATTCAGAAAACTAAGATCATAGCATTTGGTCCCATCACTCCATGGCAAATAGATGGGGAAACAATGGAAACAGTGATAGACTTTATTATTTTGTGCTCCAAAATCACTGCAGCCATGAAATTAAAAGACACTTACTCCTTGAAAGAAAAGTTATGACCAACTTAAACAGCTTAATAAAAGCAGAGACATTATTTTGCCAGCAAAAGTCTGTCTAGTCAAAGCTATGGTTTTTCTAGTAGTCATGTATGGATGTGAGAATTGGACTATAAAGAAAACTGAGTGCTGAAGAATTGATGCTTTTGCACTGTGGTGTTGCAGAATACTCTTGAGAGTCCCTTGGATTGCAATGAGATCAAACCAGTCCATCCTAAAGAAAACTAGTCCTTAATATTCATCGGAAGGGCTGATGTTGAAGCTGAAACTCCAGTACTTTGGCCACCTGATGTGAAGAATTGACTCATTTGGAAAGACCCTGATGCTGGGAAAGACTGAAGGTGGGAGGAGAAGGGGACAACAGAGGATGAGATGGTTGGATGGCATCTCCAACTCAATGGACATGAGTCTGAGCAAACTCCAGGAGTTGGTGATGAACAGGGAGTCCGGGTGTGCTTCAGACCATGGGATTGCAAAGAGTCGGACACAATTGAGTGACTGATCTGAAGTGAACTGAAAAATTTCAAAATGATCACCACAATGTCTATTTGCCATCTGTTAATATACAAAGATGTTACATAATTATTGACTATATTCCCCACACTGTTAATTTCATACCCATGACTCATTTAGTTTGTAACTGGAAGTTGACTCCTCTTAACCTCCTTTACTTATTTCTCTCCTTCCCTATCCCCTCCATTCTGACAAAGACCTGCTTGTTCTGTGTATCTATGTCTCTGTTTCTGTTCTGTCATGTTTGTTCATTTGTTTTGTTTTTTAGACTACATATATAAGTGAAATCATTCAGTATTTTCCTTTTTGTCTGCTTTATTTAATTCAGCACAATTCTCTCTAGGTACATCCATTTAGCAAATGACAAGACTTCATGTTTGTTTGTTTGTTTAATGGCTGGATAACAAATCTATTTCCATTCATCTATTGATGGGCACTCAATGGTTGTTTCCCTATCTGGTATATTGTAAATAATTCTGTAATTAATAGAAGTTGCATTTATCTTTTCAAATTGTTTTGTTTTCTTTGGATAAATACCCAGCAATGCAGTTGCTGGACTGTATAGTAATTCAATTTTTAATTAAAAAAAAAATTCCTTGAAGTAATATAGCTTTGCAACTCTGCAAAGTCATGATATTGTTTATGAAAGTCTTCACCATCTGATTGTGTGTCATTTGCAGTCATTTTTCACCAACAAAAAGAGTGGGATATCTAACCTCAGGGGCACCAAAGCGAAGGCAATTCCAGGAGCTCTGAGATTACCTTCTGTGTGTGGACAGGAGAGAAATCCAGTAACTCAAAATTTAAAATAAAATCCAAAAATTTCATTTTTACTGGTTAGTTTTTGTAATTGATCAAAGTGCCAGATGCTATTACTTATTGTCCATTTTTTCTTGTTAGACTTTGAACTCAGAAAATGATTAGGAGGTAATTTTTCTATTTCAGTGCAGTTCAATGTGCTACATTTGCAGAGTTCTTTGTAGTGTTCAAAGAGCCTTCTGTGTTCTTATGTATTCCCTCATTTCCTTCTTAAGTTTAATATGCGAAGTTTGTGGGACAGGCATTATTTTCACAACTAAGAGAGCGTAAGTGTGGGAAGGGAGAGCAAGGAGCAGAGAGAGGTTGATTAGGAGTGACAGGTCCCTGAATCACTAGCCTGGTTCACAATCAGAACTCCATAGGGGCAGATAATATGATCTATTTTGGTCGTGCATGTATTTCCAGCACTGAACAATACCTGGCACACAGTGGGTGCAATAACTTTATTTGAGATTAATCAACAAACCTGATTAGAAGAAAAAACAGGGATAGAATTTAGTTCTGCAAAGTTTTCTGTTGCACTTTTTATACTGGCAAGAATTGTTCTCTGTTTTCATACTCCTCCAATTTCCTTCCACCTATTCTGGACTTCCCAGGCAGCTCAGTGGTAAAGGTTCGGTCTCTGGGAGGGGAAGATCCCCTGGAGAACTTCAATATTCTCACCTGGAGAATCCTATGGACAGAGAAGCCTGGTGAGCTACAGTCCATTGGATTGCAGAACAGGTGGATAGGGCTTAGCAACTTAACAACAAATTCTGGATGCAATTGCTGGGTTTGTGGAGACAAGACCAGTGAGCTTTCTCCTGGAGGCATAACCAGAAACCAGGCCTCAAAGTGATGAAGCAGGGAAAGGATGGATGACTGTAGGGGGACTCCTATCTGAAAGACTAAAGCTGAAACCTCT
Source organism: Antilocapra americana (assembly GCA_007570785.1). NCBI lineage: Eukaryota > Metazoa > Chordata > Mammalia > Artiodactyla > Antilocapridae > Antilocapra > Antilocapra americana. Next base: position 33,336,391 of record ML660197.1, read on the forward strand.
GAGTTCCCCAAGGTTATCAGAAAAGAAGGTCCCCTGGGGCCCTCTGTCCAGAGGGGCTCTGGTGTCACTTTGCTGTTGGTGGCATTGGTAGAGGTGGATTCTCTAGTAGAGGGAGGCCCCACATCACCAGGCACGAAAGGGGTTGGGCTTGACCTGCGCTCTGAGGCTGCCACTCTAACAGTACCCCCCAGTGACAGGATTCCTGAGGCTGGAGGATGAGAGGCCAAGCTCTCTTCTAGGACACTGAGGCTGTGCCCATGCTGGCCCTGCCCACGCCGCAGACTCTGCTGCACCAGGCTTTCCAGGGAGGGAGGTGGGGCCTTCTGGGGGCGGGGCGGCAGCACCTGTAGCCTGATGCTGCTCTCAGACTGGGCAGGTTCAACTGCGAGAGCTCTGGGTGGATCAGTTCAGTTCAGTGGATCAATCCTGTCAGACACTTTGGGCCAGTCTTTGTGACCCCATGGGCTTCTACAGGCCAGGCTTGCTCAACCAACTCCTGGAGCCTGCTCAAACTCATATCGACTGAGTCGGTGATGCCATCCAACCATCTCATCGTCTGTCGTCTCCTTCTCCTCTTGCTTTCGATACTTCCCAGCATCAGGGTCTTTTCCAATGAGTTAGTACTTTGCCTCAGGTGGCCAAAGTATTGGAGCTTCAATTCAGCATCAGTCCTTCCAATAAATATTCGGGACTGATTTCTTTTAGGATTGACTGGTTGGATTTCCTTGCAGTCCAAGGGACTCTCAAAAGTCTTCTCCAACATCACAATTCAAAAGCATCAATTCTTCAGCTCTCAGCTTTCTTTATGGTCCAGCTCTCACATCCATACATGACTACTGGAAAAACCATAGCTTTGACTAGGCAGACTTTTGTCTGCAAAGTATTGTCTCTGCTTTTTAATATGCTGTCTAGGTTGGTCATGGTCTTTTAATTTCATGGCTGCAGTCACCATCTTCAGTGATTTTGGAGCCCAAGAAAATGAAGTTTGCCACTGTTTCTCCATTGTTTCCCCATCTATTTGCCATGAAGTGATGGGACCAAATGCCATCATCTTTGTTTTTTGAATGTTGAGTTTTAAGCCAACTTTTTCACTCTCCTCTTTCACTTTCACCAAGAGACTCGTTAGTTCCTCTTCACTTTCTGCCATAAGGTTGGTGTCATCTACATATCTGAGATTATTGATATTTCTCCTGGCAATCTTGATTCCAGCTTATGCTTCATCTAATCTGGAATTTTGTATGATGTACCCTGCATATAAGTTAAGTAAGCAGGATAACAATATACAGTTTTGATATACTCCTTTCCCGATTTGGAACCAATCTGTTTTTCCATGTCCAGTTCTAACTGTTGCTTCTTGACCTGCATACAGATTTCTCAGGAGGCAGGTAAGGTGATCTGGTATTCCCATCTCTTTAAGAATTTTCCACAGTTTGTGTGGTTCATATAGTCAAAGGCTTTATTGTAGTCAATGAAGCACAGATAGATATTTTTCTGGAATTCTCTTGCTTTTTCTATGATCCAGTGGATGTTGGCAATTTGATCTCTGGTTCTTCTGCCTTTTCTAAATCCAGCTTAAATTTAGAAGTTCTAGGTTCACATACTGTTGAAGCCTAGCATGGAGAAATTTGCTGGCATACTGAGTGCAGCACTTTCACAGCATCATCTTTTAGGGTTTGAAATAGCTCACCTGGAATTCCATCACCTTCGTTCATAGTGATGCTTCCTAAGGCCCACTTGACTTCAGATTCCTGGCTGTCTGGCTCTAGGTGAGCGATCACACCATAGTGATTATCTGGGTCATGAAGATCTTTTTTGGTATAGTTTTTCTGTGTATTCTTGCCACCTCTTCTTCTTCTTATCTTCTGCTTCAGTTAGGTCCATACAGTTTCTGTCCTTTATTGTGCCCATCTTTGCATTAAGTTTTCCCTTGGTGTCTCTAATTTTCTTGAAGAGATCTCTAATCTTTCCCAGTCTATTGTTTGACTCCATTTCTTTGCATTGATCATTGAGGAAGGCTTTCTATCCTTGCTAGTTTTTGGAACTCTGCATTCAGATGGATATATCTTTTCTTTTCTCCTTTGCCTTTCATTGGATTCAGTGGCATAACACAGCATCTTGCCTTCTTCCTTTCTTCTCTGCCTCACTCTTCTTTTCCCCCTTGTCTTCCTCTCCCTCCACTCCTGCCTCCCCCATTTATTTTCTGTTTCCTCTCCTTCGCACCACTTGTTCTCTAAATCTCAAGTTCCATCTGATTTGACCCTAAATGCTAGATCTGTCACCATTTCTGCCGCTGTACCAGATGTTACACATCTCCTTTTCCTGGATCTCTCTTGTGCAGTGGGAACCTCAGCTGTAAAAAAGACAGGAGAGAGGTCTCCTTGTTTTAGCAACTCACTCAGGTGGGCTGAGCTACTGGCCCCCTCATGGCAGAAGCATCAGACTTGGCCTCTCCATGTGGCATCACAGAGGCGGTGGTACCCAGCTTCCCAGGTAGCTCAGCAGTAAGAAGAATCCACCTGGCAATGCAGGAGACATGGGTTCAGTCTCTGGTTTTGGAAGATTACCTGGAGAAGGAAATGGTAGCCCATTCTAGCATTCTTACCTGGGAAATCCCATGGACAGAGGAGCCTGGTGGGCTACAGTCCATAGGGTTGCAGAGAGTCAGACAGGACTTAGTGACTGAACAACAACTGGACTCTAGAAGGAGAGGGTTCAGTGTTGTCAAGGACTACATTAAAACACCAGGTATTACTGTTACCCGAGATAAGAACATAAGGTTTTGCACAGCAGATGAAGTGAAGTGAAGTGAAAGTTTCTCAGTCGTGTCTGACTCTGCAATGCCACGGACTGTAGTGCATGGAATTCTCCAGGCCAGAATACTGGAGTTGGTAACCTTTCCCTCCTCCATGGGATCTTTTCAACCCAGGGATGGAACCCAGGTCTCTCACATTGCAGGCAGATTCTTTCCCTGCTGAGCCACAAGGGAAGCCCAATGCACAGATGATAGGGTGGGAATTTGAGGTGAAGGAAACTGTGACCATGACCTCTTTGTAGTGGAGTGAGGAGTGCTTCATCTTTCAAATAGTTTTCCCTGAACCTGCTCTAGAAACAATTTGAAAGCTAAGATATATAAATATTCAGATTTCCAAAAATTTAAGAAAAATCAAGTTTGATGTGAATGGAGGGTGGAGCATGAAACAATAAGAATGGAAGAGTTTTATCCTTTTCTGAATTTTAGTCTTTTCCCCTTTATTTTTCCTCATTTGTTAAAATGAAAGAAACAAATATCCATACCTTGTTTAATCCATTTTTCTTCTTTTTAAAGGTTATTTCAGAATCACTGTGCTGGCTGACTTCTTTCTTCCTGTCTCTTTTGGGAAAATTTGATAAAAATTTTGAGAATGTGTGTTTAAGAGGGCAAGAGTGTGGATGTGCTGTGTCCTGAAAGGGGAAGTTCTCCTTCCATACATGTATACATCCTATGGGATCTGATTCTCTGGAGAGCCATGACTAATACAGATGCTGTGCTAGATTGTTGTTGTTGTTTAGTCATTAAATCATGTCCATCTCTTGCAACCCCATGAACTCTTGCAAGCCACCGGGCTTCTCCATCCATGGGATTTCCCAGGCAAGAATACTGGAGTGGGTTGCTATTTCTTCTCCAGAGGATCTCCCTGACTGAAGGATTGAATACGAGATGCCTGCTTTAGCAGGCAGAATCTTTACCACTGAGCCACCAGGGAAGCCATATGCCATCTTGTATGTGATCAAGTTGATAACCATCAATAAGTCCTAGAGTTGTGTTCCTCAGAATCTCTTCCCTCTTTGACTCTGGATTGTAGTTGGCCAGTGACAGAAATTCCTGAAAAATTTGGAATGTGGACCTGAAGGAGAAACAACCATTCTCAGGAGACTGTGGTGCCCAAACTTGGTAGCTTCATAGAGGTCTGATGGAGTAATAGAGCTGTGTGGCCAGGGCCTCTGAACTTTCCCAAGAGCAGTGACCTCCCACTCAGTCCAATGCTTCAGTCTAAGGGTGTTGCTAACTGATTTTCCAACCATCCAGACTCAGTATTCTAAACCTTTACTTCCTCAGCAACTTCATCATTTAACTAAGCACTTATTCCTATATTAACCCCTTCTCCATTATACTTGTAGCATCTCTGTTCTTCTCGTGAAACCCTGAGTGATACATATTTAGAACATATGGGATGGAGCAAAAGTGCTTGAAAAGCTAGTTGATCAAGTACTGTGGGTCAGCTGCTCAGTCATCCCTGACTCTTTGTGGCCCCATGAACCGTAGCTGGCCAGGCATTTCTGTCCATGGGATTCTACAGGCAAGAGTGCATTGCCATTTTCCTCTACATGATTGAGTACTAAGTGCCTCCAAATACTGGCAGAATATCTCTAACAGTGACTTTCCTTAAAATCTGACTTTCTCCACTATTACCTTTGTGACATACATGTGTGTATTTTGTCCCTGACATACTGCTCAATAATAATCTTCAAACATTTAAAATATGAAATACATTGCTCACAGTGACAATTCTTATTTAGTGAGCAACTATCTGAATCATCACAAAATAGAGTTGTATTCTGTACAATTTTATGAAGTATATGCTTTTGTGTCTGATTTTCTCTAAGTTAGGAATCCAAATCTAGGCATTTAGGTCACTTTAAGAAATAATAGTATTTTTATTAGTCAAACTGTCTCACTCTCTAAACACACTAAATAATACAAAAGAAATACTGAATAGTTTTTGTGTTTCCAGATTTTTAGGATCCAGATATTTATGATCAAGTATATATTATTCTCTTGTGTAGAGAATTTTAATTTGATGAGTTGCATATAGAAAGTTGCATTTTTTCATTTTAAGAATGAATCAATATTACATTACTTCTCATTTCATATTTCAGGGAAACTTGTTCTAGGACAGAAAGAGTGTAGAGTAGGAAAAGTTTAGACTTATTACCATCATTACCTGTTACTCAAGGTATTTCTGAAACTGATAGTTTCTGTGGTAGAAATACTTCTACCATGCATGACCCATTCCAAGTTGACAATATTTTAATAACAAGCTCACAAGTTCTTAAAAGTGTATCGATCTGTCTCCTGAGGCTGTTTGAACCAACTCCAGCATGTCACTGTTACCTCTGACACCCTGCAGAATAATTGGAGGGGCAGAGGCACAAATAAAATAGAGGAATGTTTGCCACAGGAAAAAAACAAAAACATTTTCAGAAGTCTCCCAGGGTTCCCATACTCTCAGTTGTAGAAATTTAAAATAAAGAATAGAAAAACAAAACCAATTCTGAGGATCAGGAGTTCCTTTGGTTTCCATCACTGGAGACTGATGCTTCCAAAGCTGATTCTGTGGGTCTCAGTTTACAAAGAGGATGGGACTCCAGCTCTCTCCATGTTCCCTAGCCACTCTTGCAGCCAGTGAAGTCTAAGCATGGAAAGACTGTCATATGTATCAGAAATGTGGTTTCATAGCCAAGATCAAAGCTTTAATTTAGTAGAAAATTAAAATTCACACAAAGAACCCAACATCTAGAAGTTGTGGCATCTGTTCAGGGGTCTCTTATTAACTGTGTTCAGCTCCACTCTTAGTTATTAGGCCTAAAAATAAAATCGGAGTCTTTTTTTAGCATTTCCTTTTAGTTTTATTTTATTAGGGTCTAAAAAGTTATCCGAACTTTTAAAATTAATAAAGGAACATTGAGTTGAAATATTTTTCTTCAGCAGTGCCAAGTTAGAAATGTTTTTCTCCCAGTCTCTTTGGGATAGAAAGGTGCATATTCACTAATCATTTTGGCTTAATAATTATGCTTTGGGGTTTTTTGTTGTGTTCTGTTTTATTTAGTTCTTACTGAACCCAGAGCATTTCCATCATCTCCACAGATGATGGAAATGGAAACAAAGGAAGACATGTCCACACTGGCCTAGAACCACCACTGTGTGGTAACAAATAATCTGGATGTTCTCTGTAGTAAAGCCGTGACTAGAGATGCTGGGTCTTCCAGATAGAAATGGGTGTCAAATTAACTGCACTGTCCTTTCTTAAGAGAGTCTCAATAAGAGACTGACTCTACTGAATCCAGTCACTTCAGCCTATTAAGGGACAAGAGTCTCTCAAACAAACCCATCTGAGGTAAAGGATGAGTACTATAAATGTTGGTAAATTAGAATCTTAACTGCGCTGGAATTCAACAATATCTGTGGAATTTTTTAAAATACCCTTTGATCCCACCAAATAGAAGGTGTTAACTACACAAGTAATCAAATAATCAAAAACCTCTCTAACAATGTGAGTAGGTGAAATGGGTGCAATTTAAGCCTATTATCAAAGTATCTACCGCCAAATTTTAATGCTCCAAAATGCTGTCAAAAATAAATGATTGAAAGTACCATATGTTACATTAGTATGATATTTGTAAAAGAATTGTGAGAGAAGTCTGAATTCATGAAGAAAGATAAAAAAATGCAAATTTTCATATATTTTTAAGAAAAATGTGCTCATGTATTTTTCAAATACACATGACAAGTACATTGGTCATATCTCAGAGCTTTAGGAAGACCTTCATAATTATAAGACATAGGAAATGAAATCTGTTAAAATATGTAACATATAATAAAAAAAATTTAAACATCAAAGTAAAATGTACTTGGTTAGTTTTTCAAAATTATTTCAAAGTACATTAATTATCTATGGCTGTGTAAAAAATTATTCCATATTTACAAGTGTAAAACAACATTTTCATTGTAATCATGATTCTGTGGGTCAAGAATAAGAATACACATCAAGAACAACTTGTCTCTGAGGCCTTCCCTGGGAAGTCTCAAAGGCTGAGCTAACTTGATAGATGGTGACTGGAAGAATATGGTGATGTTTTCACTCATGTTTCAGGGTTCATGATCAAGTATATCTTAGATCTCAGGTGAGCTTTCAGATAGAATATTTGCATGTGACCTTTCTGTGTGGTCTCTCTGAGTGGCTAGCTTGGGGTTCCTCACAGCATGCCCAAGTGGTTGCTAAGAACAAGACTTCTCAAAAAGCAAACCTAGATGCATGGCATTTTATGATCAACCCCCAGAAAGCATCACATAGTATTTCTTCTCCCTTCTGCTATTGGCTGAGAAGGTCACAAAAGCCCAGCAGGTTCAGAGTGGTTGGAAAAAGACCCAGCCTTTTAGAATTGGGAGTGTAACAGTCTCATTGTTAGAATAGCATATTGGGTGGAAATAAGATCAGCATGGCCATATTTTGGAAATACAACCTACTGTAGTTTTTCCCATGGCATACAACAATTTGCCTGTCTCCCATGTGAAAATACACCTATGTGTTACTTCCATAATGTCCCCAAGACTCATCCAGTTGTGAGAAGTTTTACTTTTATATCACATAGGTCCTGGCTCTTACTAAAAAGACAAACCACAGACTGACAGAAAATATCTGCAGTCACATATGTAAGTTGTTTTGGTCCAAAATATTAAAGAACATTCAAATCTTGAAAGAAGAAAACAAAAGCTCATCCTTCCCCCCCAAAATGGGAAAAAATATTTAGACAGACACTTACCTAAGAAGAAATGCAGATGGGAAATAAGTTCATAGGAAGATCCTCAATATATTTTGTTATTCAGGGAAATGCAAATTAAAACTATAGTGAGATATCACTACACATCTATTAGGATATCTGAACTTAAAGAGACTGACTGTACAAAGCACTGGTGATTATGAAGAGAAATTGGAACTTGCTGACACCACTGATGGGAATGTGAACTCATACAATCAGCTTGGAAAATAGCTTGGCAGTTTTTTCTTTTAACTTAAACATAAACCTACCATATGACCCTATCCTTTCACTCTACTTAAGAGAAATGAAAGTCTATGTTCATACAAAGATTTGAATATTTGTATGTAAATATCCATATCAGTTTTATCTGAAGGAGTCAAAAACTGTGTTCATCAATAAGTATTTACTTTATATGATCAATCTTTTTAATTGTAGACATTGTAAAAGAAATATATAGTGATTGCATTTACCTCCGTTAGTATAATAATTAAGTTGTGATACCTCAACTTTATCTTTCATAATTGTCTATTTTTAATTAATATCAAAAGCCTTTCAGGTAAGAAGCAGGTGAGAAATCAAAACCTTATACCTCATGAGAAGTTACTATGAAAGTAAATCCTAGATCAGAGTATGTTATACTCCAAAGAAATCTACCAGGAAAAGTTTTCAGTTCAGTTCAGTTCAGGCACTCAGTCATGTCTGACTCTTTGCGAGCGAACAGACTGCAGCATGCCAGGTTTCCCTGTCCATCACCAATTCCTGGAGTTTACCCAAACTCATGTCCATTGAGTCAGTGATGCCATTCAACCATCTCCTCCTCTGTCATTCTCATCTCCTCCTGACTTCAATCTTTCCCAGCATCAGGGTCTATTCCAATGAGTCAGCTCTTCGCATCAGGTGGCCAAAGTATTGGAGTTTCAGCTTCAACATCAGTCTTTCCAGTGAACACTCAGGACTGATCTCCTTTACGACAGACTGGTTTGATCTCCTTGCAGTCCAAGGGACTCTCAAGAGTCTTCTCCAACACCACAGTTCAAAAGCATCAATTCTTCAGTGCTCAGCTTTCTTCACAGTCCAGCTCTCACATCCATACATGACTACTGGAAAAACCATAGCCTTGACTAGATAGACCTCGGTTGGCAAAGGAATGTCCTTGCTTTTGAATATGCTCTCTAGGTTGGTCATAGCTTTCCTTCAAAGGAGTAAGCGTCTTTTAATTTCATGGCTGCAGTCACCATCTGCAGTGATTTTGGAGCCCCAAAAAATAAAGTCAGCCACTGTTTCCACTATTTATCCATCTATTTTCCATGAAGTGATGGGACCAGATGCCATGATCTGAGTTTCCTGAATGTTTAGCTTTAAGCCAACTTTTTCACTCTCTTCTTTCACTTTCATCAAGAGGCTCTTTAGCTCTTCTTCACTTTCTGCCATAAGGGTGGTGACATCTGCATATCTGAGGTTATTGATATTTCTACCAGCAATCTTGGTACCAGCTTGTGCTTCCTCCAGCCCAACATATCTCATGATTTACTCTGCATGTAAGTTAAATAAGCAGGGTGACAATATACAGCCTTGACCTACTCCTTTTCCTGTTTGTAACCAGTCTGTTGCTCCGTATCCAGTTCTAACTGTTGCTTCCTGACCTGCATACAGATTTTTCAAGAGGCAGGTCAGGTGGCCTGGTATTCCCATCTCTTTCAGAATTTTCCACAGTTTGCTGTGATCCACACAGTCAAAGGCTTTGGCATAGTCAATAAAGCAGATAAAGCAGAAATAAATGTTTTTCTGGAACTCTCTTGCTCTTTCAATGATCCATCAGGTTTTGGCTATTTGATCTCTGGTTCCTCTGCCTTTTCTAAAGCTAGCTTGCACATTTGGAAGTTCATGGTTCACCTGTTGCTTAAGTCTGGCTTGGAAAATTTTGAACATTACTTTGTTAGCATGTGAGATGAGTGCAATTGTGCAGTAGTTTGAGCATTCTTTGGCATTTCCTTTCTTTGGGATTGGAATTAAAGCTGAACTTTTCCAGTCCCATCACCACTGCTGAGTTTTCCAAATTTGCTGGCATATTGAGTGCAGCACTTTCACAGCATCATCTTTCAGGATTTGAAATAGCTCAACTGGAATTCTCTCACCTCCACTAGCTTTGTTCATAGTGATGCTTCCTAAGGCCCACTTGATTTCGTATACCAGGATCTCTGGCTCTAGGTGAGTGATCATACTATCGTGGTTATCTGGGTCGTGAAGATCTTTATTGTACAGTTCTTCTGTGTATTCTTGCCACTTCTTCTTAATATTTACTGCTTCTTTCAGGTCCATACTATTTCTGCCCTTTATTGAGCCCATTTTGCATGAAATGTTCCCTTGGTATCTCTAAGTTTCTTGAAGAGATGTCTAGTCTTTCCCATTCTATTATTTCCCTCTGTGTCTTTCCACTGATCACTGAGGAAGGGTTTCTTACCTCTCCTTACTAATCTTTGTAACTCTGCATTCAAATGGATATATCTTTCCTTTTCGCTTCTCTTCTTTTCACAGCTACATGTAAGGCCTCCTCAGACAGCCATTTTGCTTTTTTGCATTTCTTTTACTTGAGGATGGTTTTAATACTTGTCTCCCGTACAGTGTCACGAACCTCCATCCATAGTTCATCAGGCACTCTGTCTATCAGATCTAGTCCCTTAAATCTATTTGTCACTTCCACTGTATAATCATAAGGGATTTGATTTAGGTCACACCTGACTGGTCTAGTGGTTTTCCCTACTTTCTTCAATTTAAGTCTGAATTTGGCAATAAGGAGTTCATGATATGAACCACAGTCAGCTCCCAGTCTTGTTTTTTTCTGACTGTATAGAGCTTCTTCCATCTTTGGCTGCAAGAAATATAATCAATCTGATTTCAGTGTTGGCCATCTGGTGATGTCCATGTGTAGAATCTTCCCTTGTGTTGCTGGAAGAGAGTGTTTCTATGACCAGTGCATTCTCTTGGCAAAACTCTATTAGCCGTTTCCCTGCTTCATTCTGTGTTCCAAGGCCAAATTTACCTGTTAGTCCAGGCAAATTGACTTCCTACTTTTGCATTCCAGTCACTGTGATGAAAAGCACATCTTTTTTTGGGTGTGCATTCTAAAAGGCCTTGAGTTCTAAAAGTATGCCACACTCCAAAGAAATCTACCAGGAAAAGGTTTCAAAAAGAATTCAACTGTTACTGTAAACCTGAACTCCCCTCTCTCTTTCCTTTAATGCATTCTGAGTAGCATCTTGCTAGTTTATTCAGAAGCCAATAGGACAATATTCTTTGGTGTCATCAATTAACATTCTGATTGGATTGCACAACATAATTCTCTGTCACATGGTGGATGACAATAGCAAAAAATGAACTGTGAACTGCACATACTCCAAAGTTATAAAACCCAACTGCCATGTATGTTTGCTTGGTTCATAAACACATTCATACAACAGGGTAAAGACACCTGTACAATCGATGACCAATTTATATGTTCTGAAATTACTCAACTAATGAATAATTTATTTAATATTCCTCATAATTACCAATGAATTCCTTAGTGTACAGATTTGAAATGGAAGCCAAAGCATTAGAGCTTTTTGGTTGTTCGCTATCTGGTCGTAGACTATGCTTTTCTAATTGAGACACTTCAAATTTAATAACTTCTACTTTGATGTAGATTAAAATTACTCTACATATGGGCTTTCCAGGTGGTGCTAGTGGTAAAGAACCCACCTGCCAATGCAGGAGACTAAGAGAAGTGAGTTTGATCCCTGGGTTGGGAAGATCCTCTGGAGAAGGAAACGGCACACTGTCAATGCTAAATTATTTTTTAACTCACAACTAAATTTTTATGTTAATAATGCTTTTGTAGACAATACAAAGCATCATTTGAATTTTTGTATGCTTTGCATCTTTTTTTATGTCCCTCTTCATCTCAGAGCCTGTAGGTCCCAGACATTTAGAGACCTTTCTGTCTTCTTCAAAACATATTTACTTTGTGCTCTAATTTTCTTCAAAGCTCTCTATTCTGCTGGTACCAATCTGTCACATTATCTCCTGTTGAAATAACTGACTGAATCATATCACCCCCTCACTGGTAACAGTTTTATTTTGATAGGCTTAGCAAAATGGGCACTTTAATGACCTCACTGTGTTAATGCAAAAATATCCTTGGCAACAAGATCACTTCCTAGTACTTCTCAGCACTACCTACAACTACTTGAATATGGCATGCTGAGAAATTGAAAATTAGAATAATCAGCAGTTAGTTTCAGGGACCTGATTAAGGTGTACATCATAGATTGGTGATTAGAGGAATAAAGGAGTGACTGCGACTGATAAATATAGTGGGAAGAACTCTAAGATGGTCCTAAGGCTCCTATCCCCTGAGGTACACATGCTGTGTTATGCCCTCCCATTGGGTGTAGACAGTTGATATAGTTACTTCCTTGATTAGGGTATGTAATATAATAAAGGTGGGGTGATTTTGCAGGTGTTATTAGGGTTCTAAATAAGCTGGGTTTGAGTTAATCAAAAGGGAGATTATCCGAGGTGAACCTGACCAAGTCAGGTGAGTCCTTAGAAAGGGGGGATTTGAAGTAGAGACATTATTATACAGGCCTTGGAGAATAAAAAAGTCCATGCTGAGAACTGCCTCTGGAGAGGACCAGGTGGCAAAGACCCGAGAGTACTCTCGAGGAACTGGGAGTGCACCCCAGCCAATAGCAAGAAAAGAGAACCCTCAGTCACAGGGTCCCAGGTAAATGAATTCTGCCAACAACTGGAGGGATTTCAAAGCACATATTTCATGAATGGAGCTTAAAGATGAAGACATAACAATAGGACACACTATGTCCAACCTGGTGACACTCTGAATAGGAGACTCTGCCAACATTGCAAACTCCTGGTCCATAGATCATAGGCATATGTTGTAAGAAATGGATTCTGTAACTTATTTCATAGCTAAAAAAAAAACTCATATACTAGTACAAATGCTGGTAGGGCTCTTTGCTTCCTCGAGATGGACTATTCCAGTTTGGGAATACTGTAGTGGCAGTTTATGCCAGTTGACATAAGAAGTTGCCAGCAAGAGAAGGTATTCCAAATCTCCACGTCATCCATAATGGTTACATCAGCAGCTCTCTCCTGGCTCATTCCTAGAGCTATAATATAGGAAATCACTTATGATCAGCTAAAGGAGAAGGAAATGACCCAGTGGAGCAAGCTTTTTGTGTCATAGACAGGTCATCTTGATATGTGGGTACAACCTGAAAATGCACAGTGGCAGTTGCATTATACCTTCTCTAATGAATGTCCTGGAAAGACAGTGACAGATGAAATCCTCCCTCTGAGCTGTATTATGGGCAATGTACCTATTCTTTTTTTTTATTATTAGTTTTGCCATACAATGACATGATATCGCCATGGGTTTTACATATGCTCCCCCTCCAGAACCCCCGTCCCTCCTCCCTCCCTCCTCCCTCCCCCCGGGAAATCTCGATGCACCAGCCCCGAGCATCAATCCTGGGCTGGCGATTGATTACACATATGATAATTAACATGTTTCAATGCCATTCTCCCATATCATCCCACCCTTGCCCTCATCCACAGAGTCCACGAGTCTGTTCTATACATCTACCTATTCTTTTTGACTTTTTGTGGGCAGCTAAGTGATCAATATTTAAAATGTGCAGGAATATGTGAGAAGTAACAAAAATTCATCTAGTGAAAGCTATGGCTTTTCCAGTAGTCATGTATGGATGTGAGAGTTGGACCATAAAGAAAGCTGAGCACCAAAGAATTGATGCTTTTGAACTGTGGTGTTGGAGAAGACTCTTGAGAGTCCCTTGATCAAACCAGTCGATCATAAAGGAAATCAGTCCTGAATATTCATTGGAAGGACAGATGCTGAAGCTGAAGCCCCAGTACTTTGGCCACCTGATGTGAAGAATTGACTCATTAGAAAAGACCCTGATGCTGAGGAAGATTGAAGGCAGGAGGAGAAGGGGACGGCAGAGGATGAGATGGTTGGATGGCATCAGGGACTCAGTGGATATGAGTTTGAGCAACCTCTGGGAGTTGGTGATTGACAGGAAAGCCTGGCATGCTGCAGTCTATGGGGTCACAAAGTCAGACATGACTGAGCAACTGAACTGAACTGAACTGATGTGAGCAGTAGCAAGGGGTTTGGCCAGCTAGTTAGTAGTAACAAAAGAAAAACTTGGAAATTTGGAAACAGAGGTGTATGGATGAATGTATAAGAATGGATACAAAGTATAGAAATCTTTATATCACATGTAAATGCCTAATGTTGTAAAAGACGATTTGCAATCAACAGGCACAAAAATAAACACATAGATAAAATACTTTGTTGAGTTGACATAAAACAACATTTGCATCTTAGGGCTGCTGGCACTATGGGCACTTCAATGAAGTGGCCACGGTGACAGAGATGGAGACCACGCATATACTCAACGATGTGCCTTGTCCCCTTCCAAAACCCTTCTAGCTACTGGCCCTGCCAGCTGCCCATAACATACCAACAACAGAAGGTAATGTTGAGTTCCCAGTATGGCACATTTCTCTTGAGAAGACTGCTAGTTACTTGGTGCAGGCTGACTGCCTTAAGTCAGTGATTGACGGTGATTGGAAGAGATAAACAAGTTGAATATGAATTTGAATTTTCTGTATGTGAGACCTTGGCTAGTACCACTATCCAGGGGTTTATGGAACATTTGACCCTTTGTCATAGGATCCTGTAAAATGTCATATCAACCAAGAACATCACTACACGTTAAAAAAAAAAAAAGGTGTGGGAAAGGCTCTATGATCATGGATCCACTGGTCATAGTCATCAGTCACCATCCAGAAGTGCTTCTGCAATCAAAGAACTTTATGTAATGCCAAGTCCCCAGCAGTAAAAGACATTGTTCCCTAAGTAAAGGCATGGAAGTACGAGTGACTGACTCCACTTGTCACTCCTTTTAAAGACCAACTTAAGGAATTTGTGCTTATTGTCTCTGTAGTCTCATCTAACTAAGGTTAGACATCTTGTTTCTCAAAACTGAACAGTTATGCCAGAGTTTGCAGCATGCATCTTGTTGAACTATCAGCTAAGGATGTTGCCTCAGTCCATGTGTCAATGGACCAGCAGTCAAGTAGAGAGCATATCACATTTGGCATCCAGGTTACTCTCTTTGCCACCTCTTGGCACTCCCCCTTGTTGAATGCTGACAGTAAATGGAAAATTTAGCATCTAGGATTGAGAAGACCATGTTGATCAAGGGCTCAGATTCTATTGAATGAAAAAGATAGCATAGAATATTTTCCATTCTCATCTTCTTTACATTCCTTCTAGCAAGGTCACTTTCCTTACAAATCTTAGATAAGCTATAACTTATTAACTTCTGTTCTGGCAGTTATTTGATTTTATATTACATCAAGAATTACTAATAATGGTTATTTATTAGTAACTCTAGCTCAGAGAAATGAGGCCCATTCTTTCCAGGTAGAAGAAAAATTAAAAATGGGAGCAAGAGGCCATTTGAAAATAATTTTAGAAATTAAGTATTTCTTACACTGCAGCTTGGGAGAGAAATATTTTCCAAGAGTAAAAGATTTTCTTGATCTTTACGAATAGACATTTTGTTTTGACACTAATGTGATAAAAAGCTTTTGAAGTAATTTTCTCTAAAGAATAATAGTACATGTTACATAATTCCAGGGTCATTAGTAGATTTTATGTGTTAAAATTAGATATAATCTAAAAAAATTACAGGTAATCTAATAAAGTTAATTTTTTAAAACCATATTTCCTACAAAAAATAAAAATAAAGAGGATTTAAAAGCGATTTGGAATGTTTATTTTTGAATTTTCCTTTTCCTCCCCCTTATTGTAAAATAAGACAGTAGAATGTTAAGATTTGAAAGTGCTTTTCAAGTCACTTGTTTTAACTTCCTCAGTTTTTAGACAAAGAAACTAGAAAGGTTCCTTGAATTATCTAAGATCACATATAACTATTGCCAAAACTCCCAACTAAAACGTGTCAAAATCTATTGTAAAATGTTCTCTGTCACATTGTTCTTAGAATAATTATGATAGGTGTTTACTTTTTCATATTTCTTAATGACACATTTCTTAAGATTTAATTTGTGTGCTTGTTTCTTTTTCAATATCTAAATAAATGGTGGCTCAGATGGTAAAGAATTTGCCTGCAGTGTAGGAGACCTGGGTTCCATACTTGGGTCGGGAAGATCCCCTGGAGGAGGGCATGGCAACCCACTTCAGTATTCTTTCCTGGAGAATCCCCATGGACAGAGGAGCCTGGCAGACTGTGGTCCATGGGGTTACAAAGAGTCAGACACGATAGAGTAACTAAGCACAAATAAGCTTTCACCTGTAGTTTGCATTTCTATTTCCCTTTCTGGAAAAAAGATATAATATTCAGAGAGTCTTGCTTCACATGTGCCTATATAATATTAATTATGAAAGCATCACATATAAGAAAGGACTATTCACCGAACATACTTTTCTAATTAACAGGGTGTTTAAATTTTCTTTTTTCCATAAATAAATAAATTTATTCCATAAGTATTTTTATATGTGCTTTATTCCAAACCAGGCTCAAATAAGGAATCACGTGTTACATTTGATTGTTGTATCTAAATAGTCATGTGTAGGTTTGGAGTATAAAGTGTTAGTTGTGTCTGACTCTTTGCAGCTTCATGGACTGTAGCCCTTCAGGGTCCTCTGTCTATGGAATTCTCCAGGCGAGTATGCTGGAGAGGGTAGCCATTCCCTGCTCCAGGAGATCTTTCTGACCCAGAGATTGAACGCAGGTCTCCTGAATTGCAAGCAGATTTTTTACAATCTGAGCCACCAGGAAAGTCCCAGAAACTGTCTTAAAGTGGCAAGACCAGCACAGTCCTGGCTGTCTGGCTTGGACTATTTCAAATATCACTTGACAGTGGTAGGATTCAAACCTATGCCCTCAAAGAGACCGAAATCTTAATCCAGCACCTTAAACCATTCAGCCATGCTACCCTGTTCTTGGAGTTTTAAGCTACAATCTAATACTAGATCCAAGATTATGAGTATTTATGATTGCCGGTGGCTCTTTGAGTAGATAAATACTGATTTACTGTCCAATTCTATAGATTTCCTTTTTTAATTTCTTTTATTTTATGTTGGAGTATCAGTGATTAACAATGTTGAGTTAGTTTCAGGTATGCAGCAAAGTGATTCAGGTATACATATTGTTACCCATACCTCTAATACAAGGATGCTGCTCTAAAGGATATCAGCATCCCCAGCTCAAAGAAGGAAAGTAGGAATATGAGCAGATTCCTATTGGAATTCTTATTTTGCTTGGATATTGATATTTCTCAATTTGGGTAATTTTTTTGCTAGACATAGGTGGTTTTTGTCTTTTTAAATTCTTACTTGAACTCTTAGTGATTCAATGGAGCTTGTTAATGGCTAGAAAATTTCTAACTACCATAGGCATTTTTCCCTTGGGTTTGTTTGTGTTTCCATCTTTTTCTTCGAAATTTACATGAAATCAAATAGTTTAATTTATTACCATGTGATAACATTAAAAATAAGTTAGTTGCTATAAAATAGAACAAATGAATTTATATTAAATAATTTTTTCATTTTTCTTCATTTCACCTTTTTCCTATCAGAATCCCTTTCCATTATACTTCATCACAGATGTTGTCTACATTTTGAAAAATTTTAGATACTTGTGATACAATGCCTCTATTTGATATCTTTTTTAGCATGTTGCTACAAATGAAATTTTATATCATTACTACTTATTGTATAGGAGGCATTTCAGGATGTTTTTCACAGATGGAGTGAAAAAGTGACTGGCCTTCATGTAATTTCCTCCTTTGAATATGGGTACTACAAACTTCAAAGATAAGCACAGTTCTATTTACATTTGCAAATGGTTTATTTTTCCTTTATAGGAGAGGTTTCTGTGTGGAGGATAAGAGGCATTCTCTTTGATGCAGCTTATTCATTCCTGTGCTAATAATAACCCTTTGCCTTTTATATGTCATATTTCTGTTGGGAACTTCAGCACTTTTCTGTGATTGATGACAGGGAATTATAGCTGTCTCTGTCTGGGAACATTTCAATTACTAAATTATAGATGACTTTGTGTAGGGAGGGCATCAGATATTTTACTGTTGGCATGCTTTAATAAGAATATATTTACTAGAATATGTATTGTTTGTGTGTTGGACATAAATGACTTCAGTGTTGAATCAAACAGGTAGAAGTAAAAAGCCAACATGTGTTAGTTGCTCAGTCATGTCCGACTCTTGGCAGCCTCATGGACTGTAGCTCGCCAGGCTCTCTGTCCGTGGAATGAATTCTCCAGGCAAGAATACTGGAGTGGGTTGCTATTTCTTCTCCAAGAGATCTTCCCTGACCCAGGGATCAAACCCAGGTCTCCTGCATTGCAGATAAATTCTCTACCATTTGAGCTAACTACTACTTATAGATTAGAAATTTAAGTTTGTCATAGTCTTTGAGAACACATGCTAAAAAGCTTTAGCTGAAAGTAGTTTGGGGTCACTGTTGTCTATTTTCTCTGCCAAGTCACTTAAGAATGTGTTCATTTCTTTCATCTTTTACATCTTTCATCCATTTACACCATTTTGCTTCATTTCCTTTTAAAATGACTCCCAACTCAATCATAAGCTTGATTATCAAAAAGAGCCTTAGGGGGCAAAAATAGATTTTGTGCCTGTTGAACTCCGTACAATGCTCATGCTTCTCAGTCTTTTCAGGTCTGCATGGAAAATAAAAGAATTTCATCAAGAGTTTCCTACTTCATAGAAGGACTGATGCCATTTATTTTTAATTTCATGGAAACCTATATTCAGCTGAAAATTTTGTATAAGTTTGGTGCTACATTCTGAAATAAAAAATGTCATGGAAAGCTAAAATACTTTATAGTGACAGAAAAAGTCCTAAGCATATCTTCAAATATCACTAAAGCAACCATTAAAAAAAACCTTGAAAATAGAATTCAAACTGAAGTCATCATCTACATTCAATTGTAAATGTGTAAAAGCTCATTTGCATAATATTCTTTTTCCAATCCCTTCAGAATCCCTAACCCTGGGGTTCTGTATCCTTAACTGAAACCTGATTGCCAGAAGCTTCAGTGGGGAGACACCAATCACTCTTGATCGTTTTAGACTTGTATCACAAGCCAAAAGTTTTCCGATTTTTGCACCTCAAAAGCTTTCATCTGTACACTTAATTTTTAAATAACCACCTTCTTATTTGCAAATGGTAGGTCAGCTAGGACTTCCCTGGTAGCTCAGATGGTAAAGAATCTGCTTGCAATGCGGGAGACCCCAGTTCAATCCCTGGATCAGGGAAGATACCCTGGAGAAGGAAATGGCAACCCACTCCACTCTTCTTGCCTGGAGAATTCATTCTATGGACAGAGGAACCTGGTGAGCTACAGTCCATGGGGTCCCAAAGAACTGGACATGACTGAGTGACTAAGACACACACAGGCCAACCAGATAAACTTGTTTTCTAGTTATGAGCTAGTGTATCTATTCTTGATACCTTTTTTAGATGTTCATTTCTTTCTACATTGTGGTCTGCAGGTAATTCACTTATATTTAAAAGTGATTAGTGTCTGCACAATACATTAACCTAATGGTTTCCAAATTTTTCTTTTAACAAAATACAATTTTTAAATACTTTCAAAGAAAATCCCATGTTTCCTCTGCTATATAAAGCAGGTAAAATTACTCTACTCTGAGGAGTAGAGGGCGGTGACAACTCCTCCCTCTCTGGCTGCCTCTTTGAGATGGCACAGAGGCACGTTTGAGAAGCCGTGGAGCTCTTCAGAAAAGTCTTCAAACCATTTCCTTAATTTAATGCATTGACTAAAATGGGGGGATTTTACAGACAGACTTAGATGGCCTCTTTTTAAGTGCACTTTGAGCACATGTCATGGCTATAAAGATGAAAAAGATGAACGTATATGTAATTATTTCATGAAGAGCTTGAACCGGAATAATCATACACAGATAATTTCTCATTTAAATACTCAAAAAGGTTGTAAATTAGAAAATTCACTGGATTAAAATTTGGTGTAAAAATTATAGTAATAGAGTGCTCATTTATGTATCTTGGAAAATTATAAAACATCTCCTTATTTTCTTTTTTCTCCATCTCTGCACATTGTCCAATGGAATAAAAATTTTAAATCGATTTATTTTTGTTTTATGTACAATTTATCACTTTGAGTTTAAAAGATGGTAAAAAAAATTAGAAAAGGAGTTAGAAGATAAAGCAAAGTTAGAGTATTACTAAAAAATTTAAACTCTCCTTAGGTATTCATGACAGAATATCTGGATTTATTTTTTCTTCTTTGCTTTTATTGTTTACGGTTGAATGTCATCTTTAGAATAACACAGCTGCTGGCTATTTTGCAGAATGAAAAGAGGAAGCAGGACTCATTAGAAAGATGTGTCAACATTGCTGTGAGGCAACAGTGCTGGTGTGTTTATGAAACCAGGTGTCTATAAAAAGTGCTCTAAGTCTACAAGAGTTTTCTAGTTTCTCTTCTATACTTATCCTCCGAAATTTCCCCAAAGATAGTTAACATAAAACTTGGTTCCATTTTAGTTTTACACATGATGGCTTCCAAGAAACTAGCTTTTAAGCTTGCTCTTAAAATCTTCCCGTTATAGCCTTGGCACTAGTGGTAAAGATCCTACCTGCCAATGTAAGAGACATAAGAGAGGCTGCTTCGATCCCTGCGTCAGGGAAAATCCCCTGGAGAAGGAAATGGCAAGTCACTCCAGTATTCTTGCCTGGAAAACTCCATGGACAGAGGAGCCTGGTGGGCTACAGTCCCTGGGGTCGCAGAGTCAGACACAACGGAAGCAACTTAACACACTATTTTTTTATTAAGATTTTTTCAGTTTTGGAAATTAAGTGGAACTTCAAGGGACTTTGAATCAGAAGATACCAATGGCTTAGCACACACTGCCTAGCACCTGGTAGGGTCTGGTGTCTGTAAACTGGTTGAGCAATATGTTAATACGCAAGTTTTCCAAAGATTCGGTCTATGAAAGCAAGTATAGCACAAGGAGGTCACCCAAACATCTTTCAAATTGAGAGTTACAGAGCAATCAGTCATTGTACATTGATAAAAATGAACATAATCATAAAGAAAAAAACATGCTAAAAGAAAAATGCAGTGAGCTTATTACTGGAAGTGCTACAGTTATCTCTCATGAGGATAAAGTTTGACAACTTTTACAATAGGTAGTGTGCATAATCAATATTTGATGAAGATCACAACACAGTGGGAGAAAATAATAGGGGGTGGATCATTATCTGAATTTAATATCTGTTTGGGGAAGACAGAATAAGGACTTGGTGAGCTGAACGGCCATGATGAAGCAAAACTATTGTGAAATATTTTTTTCTTAATATTGATTAGATGGAAAAATAATTGCTTCAAAGACTGGAAGCCTGAAGACATTTAAAAAGAAACCAGATTGTTTTTTCTTACAAGTCTCTTCCCACAACACACACATACACGTACCACCTCCACACATATACCGAGAGGTACAAAAGGGCTCTGAAAATATTTCAGGGTGACAGCAGAATATAAATTTATCTTTTTTAAGATGCAGTGCAGCCTTCCAGCATCATGGTTCCAAAAGCTTCAGGTTGAAAAGTGATTTGTATCAGATCCAGAAAATTAGGGTCAAGGAACATGCTTGAGTAGCTTTTGTATAGTTGTGCCTGTCCTTATTAAATTTCCATCCCAATTATTAATTGTCACCCTCCTTCCTTGAAGTGTTTGTTTCAAGCCACATAACAAGATTATGTACTTGCAGCTTGAATCTTGAGGAGGCGAAAGTCAATTAAATTGGCACATTCCCCAGACACCACTACTGCCGTAGGGGAGGAGCAGGTGCCCGGCTGTCACACAGAACATCTGCCCCTGTAACTACACTGGAAGGAGGACCATGCCCACTGCAGGTACAGCTGCTGCCTGGGATCCTTCTCTTAGCATCTGATGATCATCCCTCTATTGCAGCTGCTTTTCAATTCTGGACAGGAGCATAAGCATCCACATGTTTGTCTCTTCTAATGTGTATAACTCCCTGATGTGCAGACCATGTTCCTAACGCTTCTGTATCCTCTGAAAAGAGTAGCAGATTATGTCCCATTGGGAACAGGCCCAGTGAAAGTGGTGAATGGGTAATGACTGAATGAGAGAAGGAATAACTGAATGACAGTGATTGGATGCATGAATGAATGTGGTGAATGAAGAGTGAAGGGATAAGGGAGGGAGAGGAATGTATTGTGAAAGGAAGGTTACAATTAGAGTATACTTTACTACAGATAGTGTCTTGACCTAGTTAAACATAGAGAGTGTTAACATATGCATTCAGAGCACAGAAAGATAAAGGACATGTGTAAAAATTCTGTGTAGTTTCTGCTGAGAAATCTGCTGATAGCCTTATGGAGATTCCTTTTAGGAAGTCTTTTGGGTTGAGACAGTTTTATGTTCTCTTAGCTTCATGGACTTGTATAACCATTTCTTTCCCTTGATATGGGGAGTTCTCATCTGTTATTTCAATAAATTCTCTGCTCCCTTCTCCCTTTCTTCTCCTTCTGAGATACATATTGTCATTATGTTACTCTTTCTAATGAAGTTTAATACTGGTCATAGAATTTCTTTATTTTTCTTTGTATCCTAGTTTTCTCTCCTCCTTTACCTGTATCATTTCTATATTTCTATCTTTGAGTTCACTAATTCTGTCTTTCAAATGGTCTGATCTATTTCCAATGCTTCCTAATTCATTCTTTATCTTTATTTACTCTTTATTTCTCATGCATTTATTTATTTGTTTTCTTTACATTATTGTGTTGGTTTTGCCATACATTGACATGAATCTGCCATGGGTACACATGTGTTCCCCTTCCAGAACCCCCCTCCCACCTCTCTCCTGATTCCAACTCTCTGGGTCATCCTGGTGCACCAACCCTGAGCACCCTGTATCAAGCATCAAACCTGGGCTGGCGATTGATTTCACATATGATAATTTACATGTTTCAATGCTGTTCTCCCATATCATCCCACCCTTTCCCTCTCCCATACAGTCCAAAAGACTGTTCTATACATCTGTGTCTCTTGCTGTCTCGCATACAGGGTTATTGTTACCATCTTTCTAAATTCCATATATATGCGTTAGTATACTGTATTGTTGTTTTTCCTTCTGGCTTACTTCACTCTGTATAATAGGCTCCAATTTAGTCCACCTCAGTAGAACTGATTCAAATGTATTCTTTTTAATGGCTGAGTAATATTCCATTGTGTATATGTACCACTACTTTCTTATCCATTCGTCTGTTGATGGACATCTAGGTTGCTTCCATGTCCTGGCTATTGTAAACAATGCGGCGATGAACATTGGGGTACACGTGTCTCTTTCAATTCTGGTTTCCTCAGTGTGTATGCCCAGCAGTGGGATTGCTGGGTCATATGGCAGGTCTATTTCCAGTCTTTTAAGGAATCTCCACACTGCTCTCCATAGTGGCTGTACTAGTTTGCATTCCCACCAACAGTGTAAGAAGCTTCTTTTTTCTCCACATCCTCTCCAGCATTTATTGCTTGTAGACTTTTGGATTGCAGCCATTCTGACTGGTGTCAAGTGGTACCACACTGTGGTTTTGATCTGCATTTCTCTGATGATGAGTGATGTTGAGCATCTTTTCATGTGTTTGTTAGCCATTTTTATGTCTTCTTTGGAGAAACGTCTGTTTATGTCTTTGGCCCACTTTTTGATTGGGTTGTTTATTTTTCTAGAATGGAGCTGCAGGAGTTGCTTGTATATTTTTGAAATTAATTCTTTGTCAGTTGCTTTGTTTGCTATTATTTTCTCCCATTCTGAAGGCTGCCTTTTCGCCTTGCTTTTAGTTTCCTTTGTTGTGCAGAAGCTTTTAATTTTAATTAGGTCCAATTTGTTTATTTTTGCTTTTATTTCCAATATTCTGGGAGGTGGGTCATAGAGGATCCTGCTTTGGTTTATGTTGGAGAGTGTTTTGCCTATGTTATCCTCTAGGAGTTTTATAGTTTCTAGTCTTACATTTATATCTTTAATCCATTTTGAGTTTATTTTTGTGTATGGTGTTAGAAAGTGTTCTAGTTTCATTCTTTTACAAGTGGCTGTCCAGTTTTCCCAGCACCACTTGTTAAAGAGATTGTCTTTTCTCCATTGTATATTCATGCCTCCTTTGTCAAAGATAAGGTGTCTATAGGTGCGTGGATTTATCTCTGGGCTTTCTATTTTGTTCCATTGATCTGTATTTCTGTCTTTGTACCAGTATCATACTATCTTGATGACTATGGCTTTGTAGTATAGCCTAAAGTCAGGCAGGTTGATTCTTCCAGTTCCATTCTTCTTCCTCAAGATTGCTTTGGCTATTTGAGGTTTTTTGTATTTCCATACAAATTGTGAAATTATTTGTTCTAGTTCTTTGAAAATTACCATTGGTAGCTTGATAGGAATTGCATTGAATTATCTTTATTTATTGAGTTATTCAGCTCCAGAATTTCTTTTTGGTTTCTTTTTAGAGTTTCAGTCTCTTTGGCAAAGTATTTCTTCTGTTCATTAGTTTTATTCTTGACATCACTGAACGTGAACTGCCTTTCTGAGTTTTCTTGTAGTTCACTGAGTTTCTTCATGACAGCTATTTTGAATTCTCTATATAGCATTGAATTCTCTGTATAGCATTGAATTCTCTGAATAGCAGGGGGAGAAGGGGACGACAAGGGATGACAGAGGACAAGATGTTAGGATGGCATCACTAACTCAGTGAACATGAGTTTGAGCAAACTCTGAGAGTTGGGGAAGGACAGGGAAACCTGGCATACTGTAGTCCGTGGAGTCGAAAAGAGTCAGACATGACTGATGGACCGAACAACAACAACAGTAAGATGACAGTATTCTGTATTTTCTGGAGAACTGTCATTTTCTTTTTGAGATATTACACAAACATCTTTTCTTACAATGTAATGAGTTGTTCCTCTACTGATGCATTTGAAGTAGCAAAAATCTTTATTTTGTAGGTAAATCTTTTTCATTTGACCCTAAAAATTCAGTCATGTCCAACTCTCTGTGACCCCATGGACTGTAGCCCTTCAGGCTCCTCTGTCCATGGATTCTCCAGGCAAGAATACTGGAGTGGGTTGCCATTTTCTTCTCCAGGGGATCCCTCTGACCCAGGGATCAAACCCAGGTCTCCCACATTATAGGCAGATTCCTTAGTGTCTGAGCCACCAGGAAAGGCCCTAACAATTCAGTTCAGTTCAGTTCAATCACTCAGTTGTGTCCGACTCTTTGTGACCCCATGGACTGCAGCACTCCAGGCGTCCCTGTCCATCACCAACTCCTGGAGCTTACTCAAACTCATGTCCATTGAGTTGATGATGCCATCCAATCATCTCATCCTCTGTTGTCCCCTTCTCCTCCCTCCTTCAGCCTTTCCCAGCATCATTTCAACAGGTTGCTAATTAGAGGACTTTCTTTGGTTTTTCAGTAGGTGGCGGTGTAGCACAAGTTTGGGGTTTCCCTTAGAGCTGCCTAGGGCTGTATTTGAGAATTTCCCCCTCTTAAAACTCACCATTCAAAAAACTAAGACAATGGCATCTGAACCCGTCACTTCACGGGAAACAATGGAAACAAGGACAGATTTTATTTGGGGGGGGGGGGGTCCAATAAACACTGCAGATGATGACTGCAGCCATGAAATTAAAAGACACTTGCTCCTGGGAAGAAAAGCTTTAACCAAACTAGACAGCATATTAAAAGGCAGAGACATTATTTTGTTGACAGAAAGCTATGGTTTTTATAGTAGTCATGTATGAATGTGAGAGTTGGACTATAAGGAAAGCTCCCCCACTCCAGTGTTCTTGCCTGGAGAACCCTAGAGATGGGGAGCCTGGTGGGCTGCTATCTATGGGGTCGCATAGAGTCGGACACAACTGAAGCAACTTAGCAGCACTGAAGAATTGATGCTTTTGAACTGTGGTGTTGGAGAAGACTCTTGAGAGTCCCTTGAACTGTAAGGAGATCCAACCAGTCCATCCTAAAGGAAATCAGTCCTGAATATTCTTTGGAAGGATTGATGCTGAAGCTGAAACTCCAATATTTTGGCCACATGATGCAAAGAACTGACTCATTGGAAAAGACCATCAATGCTGGGAAAGACTGAAGGCAGGAGGAAAAGGGGATGACCAAGGATGAGATGCTTGGATGGCATCATTGATTCAATGGACATGAGTTTGAGCAAGCTGCAGGAGTTGGTGATGGACGGGGAAGCCTAGCGTGCTGCAATCCTTGGGGTTGCAAAGTCAGACCCAACTGAGCAACTGAACTGAACTGATTTCCCCCTCTCCACCTTCTCTGCTGGAAAGGGGACCTGGTGCCCTCCTTGTCAGTGCTTATACCTCTGAGGTTGCTGGTGCCTTGTTGCTCCTGTAGTTGGTGTCACTGCTTAGAACATCCTGGGCACCAGGATGGTAGGCATTCTGCTGCATGTGGGGTCACCTCTGTTTGCTGGTACCACCACCATGGGAGGAGGGGGTGGAACTGGGAGGAGTTAGGGTTGCAGGCACTCCCACTGTATTCATGTTTGAGGAGTTCATGGGAGCTGCTGGAGGGGTGGGGCAGGGTAGGGGCTGGAACAGGGACTAGAGTCACACGTACCTCTGCAGCTGGAGGGACCAAGGTAACCCAGGCCCCACTGCCACGGATGCTCATTTCCCAGTGAAACCAGCACCGCCATAGCTGAGAGGCCAGATTCATATGTGCTGCCTCTCCTGTTGCTCCTGGGATTTCTGGGTCTGTGATCTCAGCCATGGAGGCAAAGAGCCCAGATTGCAAACATCTCTGTTATTCCCTCAGTTCAACCACGCTTATGTGTTCCATTCCACCCACCTTTAGATGTTCAGATGTCTGAATTCTCCAACATCCTGGTGTATTGGATGGAGGAACATTTGATGTGTTATGGATGTTTTACTGGTTGTAGGTTGAAGGAGAGAGATGAAGGGAGCAGTTCATGTCTCTGTGTTTCTGATGTCACTCTTCTTTTCATAGCTTTAATCATGTCTACAACTTTGACGTCATAAAAAGTCACACTTATCTGAAACTAGTATGTGGACACTTCCAAAAGATATAAAGTCAGTATTGTACTATGATGACTCAGTTTGCACAGGTTTGATCTAGCCAGTAGACTCTTTGGGATTTTGCTCTGCCATTCAACAAAATATTTTACTAAAAGCTTATGGATACTAATTTTTTTTTAAATTTTGTTCTTGCTAATAGAGGAATTGAATAGCAAAATTAAATAATTGGAATAAAATTAACTAAATTAGTTGACTCTTCAGAAAAGGTGTTCTGAAAAGTAGCATTGCAGATCATCATGTGACATCTTCAGCTTAAATTTAACATAGCAAAAGTGTGTGGTTTGTGGTACACGTATGTCAGTCATGCTGGCTCACAAAATAATGTAAGGGATCATCCTAGGATGACTTTCATTGTTTAAAATAAACTAACTGAATGAACAGCTTTTTAGGTGCTAATTTTTAATTTACTGAAGTATCTGCAAAGGTAGAATGACAGGAATAATAAATATATTCAAGCAAATTGTGTTAACTATTGGTCTGGCTTTACTAAGGATGAATAGTGGTAGATTTACAAACTACTAAGGACAAATAGTAATGATCATTGGCAAATCCATAAATGAATATTCTGAATTACTTGCTCCAAAAATACCATCACTTACTCGGAAAATATCATACCCACTTATCTAGATGATAAGCACCCAATGTTCCAAAATCTTATCTCTTATGCCAAATAAGAAGCTCTGATTAGCAACCTGATGCTTGAAGGACAGTTGAATGGATTGAATAATTGTTGTTTGAACTGAAGTAAACTGAAGGATATCTTAACTATTAGCATAATTATTATTCTACCTTAACATGGTTGTTAATAAAAAAAAATCAAAATTTTGAATGTAGCTGTCAAAAACAAGATATCCAGTTAGAATGTACTTAAGAAATTAAAGAATATATGGTCGATAGAAAAATGGCCACCCAAAGATATTCCCATCCTAATCTCTAAGACTTGTGTATATGTTCCTTTACATGGCAAAAGGGACTTTGAAGATAAGAGGATTAAGCTAAGAATCTTGAGGTGGGGAGATTCTAATGAATTAGAATAGATTAGAATTGGAATTGGGTAGAGTTAATATAATCACGAGTTCTTATATTGGACAGGCAGGAGGATCAGAGAAGAAGATGAGATGAAGGAAGTAAAGTCAGAGTGATGTGAGGAGAGGGCTTCAGACCAAGGAGGCAGTTGTCCTCTACAAACTGGGAAAGACAAGGAAATGAATTCTCCTGCTAGAACCTGGTTTTAGGACCATATCCTCCAGACTATAAAATAATATATTTATGTTTTTTTAAGCCACTGAGTTTGTGGTATTACAACAGCAATAACAAACTAATGCAGTGCTCAAAGAAGAACAAATTAATACAGCATAAGAAAACAAAATCCAGTCCGTTCTTTTCAAATTGATCTTACCCTAAATATTGACCTAAATTGGTTAACAATTAAGGCATAAAGAAGAAAACTGAAAGGAGAATGGATTCACCAGCAGGATCATTATTTGTGTGGGTGTTCTCAGTCACTTCCAACTCTTTGTGACCCCATGGACTGCTGCCCTCCAGGCAGCAAAAATTCCAAGAAATTTTTCAAGCAAGAATACTGGAGTGGGTTGTCATTTCCTACTCCAGGGAATCTTCCCAACCCAGGGAACTCCAACCCACATCTCTCACATCTCCTGCATTGACAAATGGATTCTATACCACCTGGGAAGGCTATTACTTTGTTTACATCCGTCTAATGAAAGTAGTGGAACATCTCTAGACCTGCACTGCCCTCTGTGCACTTGTAGGATCTCCTCAGGCTATGTCATCACACATGCCTGTCCCAGGTCCATCTCATTCATTGGTTTGATGGTTTTTCTGCTTTTGCATTTAATAAAGGAGATAACCAAGTGACTGACATTTGAGGTCCTCCAGCAATATCTAAACTGCAGTTTTGATTGTCTTAAGTCAAACTTTACAATTTTCCCAGTTCATTGAAAATTTAGGTCATGAAGAGCTGGATTGGAAGCCTACCTTTTCTATCCATGGCCATGTATCTTCTTATATTGTTTAATTTCCCCAAACCTTAGCATCTTCATCTGTAATATGGTGAAGGAAAGTTATTGTATAGTTTATGGTTCAGAATATGTGCTCAATAATGTAGAGCCCCAGTCCTCAACCTTTTTGGCACCAGGGACTGGTTTCATTGAAGAAAATTTTCCCATGGACCTGAGGTAGGGATGGTTTCTGATGATTCAAGTGCATTACATTTACTTATTTTTTTTTAAATTTTTTAATTTTTTTAGTGTATTTTATTTTATTTATTTATTTTTATTTCTTATTTTATTTATTTTCTTTACATTATTGTGTTGGTTTTGCCATACATTGACATGAATCCGCCATGGGTATACATGTGTTCCCCTTCCAAAATCCCCCTCCCACCTCCCTCCCGATTCCATCCCTCTGGGTCATCCCAGTGCCCCAGCCCTGAGCACCCTGTATCAAGCATCAAACCTGGGCTGGTGATTGATTTCACATATGATAATTTACATGTTTCAATGTCGTTCTCCCATATCATCCCACCCTTGCCCTCTCCCATAGAGTCCAAAAGACTGTTCTATACATCTGTGTCTCTTGCTGTCTCGCATACAGGGTTATTGTTACCATCTTTCTAAATTCCATATATATGCATTAGTATACTGTATTGCTGTTTTTCCTTCTGGCTTACTTCACTCTGTATAATAGGCTTCAGTTTTGTCCACCTCAGTAGAACTGATTCAAATGTATTCTTTTTAATGGCTGAGTAATATTCCACTGTGTACATGTACCACAGCTTTCCTATCCATTCGTCTGTTGGTGGACATCTAGGTTGCTTCCATGTCCTGGCTATTGTAAACAATGAAGCGCGTTACATTTATAGAGCACTTTACTTCTATTATTATTACATCAGCTCTGCCTCAGACCATTAGGCATTAGATCCCTGAGGCTGCCCTGGTTAGAGAGATTCTTTTTCTTTCATCACCAAAATTAACTTTTCCATTATCCTGTTAACTTAAATCTTTACACTCTACCGTGATTAAAGCATTAGACTATTTAGCTCAGCTTTCTGTAGTGTAAAAAACATTGAATAGACAAACAGATCTCTGTTTAACCTTGATATTTCCTTAAGCATTTTGAGCCGCATTTCTCTCACCAGTAATATGGACATCATGAGAAGTGTGAAAATATGATGAGTATTTTCTGTCATATCATAGGTGCTTAGTAAATGTTATTTTATTTTTATTCTATTTTTTCTTTTTTTAAAAATAGCTTATTTTAAAATTATAGGAAAATGTATTTCTTTGAAAGGACAAATGAATACTAAACACTGGTTGGTTTCACTTAAGGGGCAGCCATCATTATTGAACAAAATAAAGAAAAATATCTTAGAATAGAATTTTGGTTCTTTAAATTCTGATAATAATCATGCCAAATAGGAAGCATTTTGTCCAATGTCTTCCCACTTTAAATCCATAAGCAAGTTATTTCACAGTTTATCAAATATAGTCATAAAAAAATTCCAATATTTTAGGATTCACTTGCAGCATTTACCCTATGCTAGCCCTGTCCTTCTGCCGCTCCCCTACAAATATAGTAAGCAGAACAGGAGCCTTTTCTGAACTGAAATCTAACCTGACCTGAAAAATAACTTCTTGGCTTGATTTATCTGTATGAACTCTACCCAGTCCCATATCATTTCCACACTGAAACTGATCTTAAGCATTAATAGTTGAGAGGGGGGTTCTGGAAGGGGAACACATGCATACCCATGGCGGATTCATGTTAATGTATGGCAAAACCAACACGATAATGTAAAGAAAAGTAAATAAATAAAATAAAAATAAAAGAGAATAGTTGAGCCCAGACATCAAAGCCCCCTAAATATTTACAAGTAAGAGAAACATAATGGGCTGTAGAGATTTTAAGTCAAAAATAACAGATATATTCATACTTAGACTTTTTAAAGCCTGAATCTCAAGCAATCTGATAAAAGGTCCTTATATACAAAGGAAATAGGAAGGAAACATTGAGCTATCTATAAATAGCCTGGTGAACATAGAGTAAAGAAAGTATTAGGCAATCAAATAAAAACACTATGCAGTGATTTGAAATACCAAGACAGAAACGTGATTCAACACAAAAGAACATGTCTGTGTATTTTGATCACATTGCTAAGTCATAAAGAGCTTGTGTTTTTTATTGTTGTTAATCAAACACAATACTTTTCTAGGTAATTACTTTATTCTTTGTTCTCTAATTGCTTCTTAAATTTGATTATTAGATCATGAGACTGAAAAGAAGATCTTCAATACTAATGAATGTAGATACAGAAAATATAAGTGGCTTGCAGGTGGACCACTTGTGGTGAGATGAGAACAAAGTCGGATTTTCTAATTTCCAATGTAGAACTTGTCCCTTAGCAACGCTTCCTTTCTGGGCTCTGGTTCAAATATCTAGTTCCTTTATTGGAAGTAATATTACTTTTAGAAGCACAGCCCTTGATAACAAATTAAGATTAAGCAGAAGTTTTAGAAAATCCCTTTTCCAGATGCTAAAGAGATTAAAAAACAAAAATTGCTTTTGACAGAAGCAAGGATTGATTATCAGTGATTATCAGTCTTTTCTCCTCCCAACCCTCACTGTATTAAAAACATGGAACTGTAAAACCCAAAAAAGCATTTTCCAGGAGTTTGTTCAGCCTCTCAGTCATGTCCAGCTCTTTGTGACCCCATGGATTGCCCTGTTCTTCACCATCAGGAATGGAAATCAATTAAATACATAAGAAATAATGAGAAATTGGCAGAGGAAGACTTAATTAATAAGTTAAGAGCACAGTCCCAACAACTCTGGAGGATTTGGACCTGATGTAGCGATTTAAAAAATAAAGACAGATTTACAATATTGTTTGAAACAATATAAAATCATCAATATATGTATATTAATTTACCTTAATATTTGATTACATATAAATATTTAAATATTTATAGATGCATATTCAGGAAATAGTAATTTTCACATTGTTTTTAATATCTGATGTTCAATAATATTAGAAAAACATATTACCTATGAGTACCCTGGTCTGATCTAATATTGAAATTATTAATCCCTTTCTCTTATTCATTATCTCATTTTAATAGAAATAGTCTGCCCTGACACACTTAAGTTATTTAAAAAAATAATCTTAGAGGCTAGTAATCTAAAATTTCTTTATTTTTAGCATCAGAAAAAATACTATATAGTTTCCTTATTTTTATGCTAGTTGCTCACAGTTTGTTCCCACTAATTTGCCCCCACTCCCAAGTAGAATGCTTCATGAGGCAGGTATTTTATTTTGTTGTTGTTGTTCACTAATCTAATCCAAGGGTTAGTATCTGACAAGAAGAAAAACTCAATGATACTCATTGAATCAGTTAATGAATCACTTATTATAAGAATAAAGTGGCAAAGCAAATCACTCATGATTTTACACTTACACTTTTACTACAGTCAAAATGTGTGCTCTGAGTGATAGTGTGTAAATATCCTGGCACTAGTCACTTAACATGGCAACTCTCTTTCCCAGTGTCTTTTGAATATAGTACATAAAATGTCTCATATAGGCTTATCTAGGAACCAATGTGTTTTTAAATCTTAAAAATCTTTCCCATGGCTCATTTGGTCTTTGTCATCTTTTTCAAAATCATAATATAAACCAAGTAAAATAGAATGGGATGATTCAGCTCCATGATTCATCTATTTTTTTTTCTCTCTGTCAATCTTTCTTTTTCCTTCTTGGGCTTCCTACTCTACCATAATTTATCTTTACTTTTATACTTTTCCTTATTTCTTCTTTGTCTTTTCTTTTTCTCTAATAATCCAAAAATTCTGTCCAGTTTTTAAAAATAAACAAAATGAAGAAACAAATTAACAGAAAACATCATGTATTGTGTTTCATACAAAATTCTTATTATATACAATTATCTTTCAGTGTAAATTATAAATTTTTTGATGGAAACCTCATTTCATATATGTGTGTCTATACACCTTTTTTAAAAACTTAGACAAATTTACTATAAAAATGGAAAAAATATAGAACAGTACTAAAAACTCAAAAATTCCACTACTCAAGAATGACCACTGTTAAAATAGAGATGGAGAGTATGACAGAATTTTAGTTTAGGACATGTTAAACTTAAGATGCCTACTAGATACTTACTAGAGATATAAAATATGTAATTAAATCTATCAATTTGGAGTTCAAGAAATAAGTTTAAGGCGGATATGTATGTTTGAAAATCATTAGCATCTAAATGATACTTTAAACTATGAGACTAGATGAGACCATAAAAGGAGCATAAACAGAAAGACATCAGATGTAAAGACTAAGCCCAGGGGCTTCCCTGGTGGTCCAGTGGTTAAGACTTCAACTTCCGATGCAGGGTATATGGGTTCTATCCCTGGTGGGGAAGATAAGATCCCATATGCCTCAGGCCAAAGAAAAGCAGAACATAAAACAAAAACAATATTTTGACAAAATTCAATAAAGACTTTAAAAATGGTCCACATAACAAAATTTTTAAAAAATTTAAAAAATTAAAATAAAAAAAGATGGCGCTCAGAGACACTTCAGTGTTAAAATATCAGGGAAACAGGAGGAACCAGAAAGGGAGATAGGAGCATGAAAAGAGAACAGAAAGGGAAGCCAGCCAGGAGAAGTGGTGCCCGAGAAATCAAGTGAAGGAAGTCACTTTATGGGGTGGTCAATGGTGTTTTAAGCTGGCTTAAAACTCAACATTCAAAAAACCATTAAGATCATGGCATCTGGTCCCATCACTTCATGGCAAATAGATGGGGAAACAATGGAAACAGTGACAGACTTTATTTTGGGGGGTTCCCAAATCACTGCAGATGATTACAACAGCCATGAAATTAAAAGACACTTGCTCCTTGGAAGAAAAGCTATGACAAACCTAAACAGCGTATTAAAAAATAGAGACATTACTTTGCCAACAAAGGTCTGTCTAGTCAAAGCTATGGTTTTTCCAGTAGTCATGTATGGATGTGAGAGTTGAACTATAAAGAAAGCTGAGGGCCAAAGAATTGATGCTTTTGAACTGTGGTGTTGGAGAAGACTCTAGAGAGTCCCTTGGACGGCAAGGAGATCTCAATGCTAAAAGGAAATCAGCCCTGAATATTCATTGGAAGGACTGATGCTGAAGCTGAAGCTCCAGTTCTTTGGCCATCTGATGCAAAGAAGTGACTCTTTGGTAAAGACACTGATGCTGGGCAAGATTGAAGGCAGGAGAAGGGGATGACAAATGAGATGGTTGGATAGCACCACTGACTCGATAGACGTGAGTTTGAGTGAGCTCTGGGAGTTGGTGATGGACAGGGAGCCCTGGCATGCTGCAGTCCTTGGGGTCACAAAGAGTTGGACATGACTGAGCAACTGAACTGAACTGAAAATGAGTGTTATTGAATACTGCTGTATCCTTTCTGATCTGTAGATACTGTGACCCTCATTACAATCTACCTGAATCGGTAAAATAAGAAATATTATTAATATTACTCAAAATCATATTGAGCACTACTTAGTGTCAGGGATATGGCTGGTGGATGCAAATATATAGTCTGTCCTCAAGGGACCTGCAGCCTGTTGATGATTTCATGTTATTTGGAGTTTCTTTCTCCTCTTGTGTGGAATGAATGAGAGATAAGAACAATGGGCCTCACTGCCAGTAAGGATACCACGCTAAGTATAAGTAGCTTCATTTTCTTCAAAGGAAATTCAATAATTTACATATCTGATATCTGCGATATGTCAAACGGTTGAAGATTTTCAACAGAGGTAATTCTGCTAGATAAAGTTTAAATCTGTATCATCAGGATTATTGTGAGAATAAGGTTATGAAAATCAATAATGCAGAGTCTTTCCTCAAAA
The DNA here is from genome assembly GCA_007570785.1 of Antilocapra americana. NCBI lineage: Eukaryota > Metazoa > Chordata > Mammalia > Artiodactyla > Antilocapridae > Antilocapra > Antilocapra americana. The sequence goes on from ML660197.1 coordinate 33,371,152, forward strand.
AATTCCTTAATATTTAACATCAAGTGAATGTTTGGTTTTCAGTTAGAGGTCAACTTGGTACATGACTTTTTGATAATTTTAGAAGATCTTCAAGCTTTCTATGAAGGTCTTATAGTTCATAATTTTCATACTTTAAACATTCACTTGTTTGCCCAAAGAGGATTTTTACCATATGGATCTCACTTGAACAAATATAATTAGTATCACACAGCAATCAAGTTTATACTTTAAGTACATTTAAAATAATGATTAAAACTTTTGAAATAGTGAAAAAAATTGGATGGATGAGAATTTCTTTTTTTAGGATTCTTTATTGATGTGAACAATTTTTTAAACTCTTTATTAAATTTATTACAATATTATTTGTTCTTTCTTTTTATACTCTAGGCATGTGGGATTGTAGTTCCCTGATAAGGGGTTAAAACCCTCCCTTGCTGCATTGGAAGGTGATGTCCTAATCACTGTACCATCAGGTAAGTCCCTGGACAGAAATTTCTTTAGAGAAGAGATTAACATGTCTCTGCTCCAATTCTAGGAAAAGTGAAAGAAGAAGGAGAGAAGATCATTTGAAAGGGGAAGAGCAAGGAAGAAAAGAAAGAACAGAAAGGGAAAAACATATCTGGAGAATAATTGACAGCTGGAGCTTTGTTCTATTAGTTCTTGCTTCTCTTCTTCCCACAGTTACTCTCATACAGTGCACTTAGAATATTCTAGATGACCCTATCATTCATGATTTTCCATATCCTTGGAGAACAGAAGTAAAATAAATGAAAGGAGATTTCTTCTTTCTTCATAGCTCAATTGTGTTCATTGTTAAGGTTTTTTTTTTTTTCAGAAAACTGCTCCAATTATAATACTGGCACAGTTAAAAAGATTAACACACACGCAAATCACTCAGCATAGAGAAAAAAATGTCAGTCTTCAAGTTTTACAGCTACTCATTAGATTTTTATAATGGTAGGAGCATTTATACTGTACTTGATTCTGTACTTGTAAGTTTGGATTCTTTTTCTTGAAGAAGTTTCCCCTGAGGATATAAATACACCCACAAATAAACACGAATAAACAAATGGGACCTAATTAAAATTAAAAGCTTTTGCACAACAAAGGAAACTATAAGCAAGGTGAAAAGACAGCCTTCAGAATGGGAGAAAATAATAGCCAATGAAGCAACAGACAAACAATTAATCTCAAAAATTTACAAACAACTCCTGCAGCTCCATTCTAGAAAAATAAACAACCCAATTAAAAAGTGGGCCAAAGAACTTAACAGACATTTCTCCAAAGAAGATATAAAAATGGCTAACAAACACATGAAAAGATGCTCAACATCACTCATTATCAGAGAAATGCAAATCAAAACTACAATGAGGTACCACTTTACACCAGTCAGAATGGCTGCCATCCAAAAGTCTACAAGCAATAAATGCTGGAGAGGATGTGGAGAAAAGGGAACCCTCTTACACTGTTGGTGGGAATGCAAACTAGTACAGCCACTATGGAAAACAGTGTGGAGGTTCCTTAAAAAGCTGCAAATAGACCTGCCATATGACCCAGCAATCCCACTGCTGGGCATATACACCGAGGAAACCAGAATTGAAAGAGCCACGTGCACCCCAATGTTCATCGCTGCATTGTTTACAATAGCCAGGACATGGAAGCAACCTAGATGCCCATCAACTGACGAATGGATAAGAAAGCTGTGGTATATATACACAATGGAATATTACTCAGCATTAAAAAAAAATTCATTTGAAGCAATTCTACTCAGATGGACGAAACTGGAGCCCATTATCCAGAGTGAAGTAAGCCAGAAGCAAAAACAACAATACAGTATATTAACACATATATATGGAATTTAGAAAGACAGTAATGAGAACCCAACATGGGAGACAACAAAAGGAACGCAGATGTATAGAATAGACTTGTGGACTTTGTGGATGAGGGTAAGGGTGGGATGATATGGGAGAAGGGCATTGAAGCATGTTAATTGTCATGTGTCTAATCAATCGCCAGCCCAGGATTGATGCTCGGGACTGGTGCAGCGAGATTTCCCGGGGGGGAGGGAGGAGGGAGGGGGGACCCGGAGGGGAAGCATATGTAAACCCATGGTGATATCATGACAATGTATGGCAAAAACAATAATAAAAATAAATAAATAAATAAATACACCCACAAAACCTGGATCTATTCCTCATGGTCTCTTTTAGGGCATTACATTGCTTGCTGATACATAGGATGATAGGATGTGCAAGTCAGAGAATAAACACGTGTTCTAAAGATTACTGTTTCCTAATACCACATATTACAACAGGGATACCCCTTGGGCACATCAGCACACCTTCCCACAGATCTGCTGGTATTGCTAAGGCATTTCATTAGCAGAGTTCTCCCTCCAGGGGGTAGATTATTGATTTCTGCAGGATCTCTACGGTTCTAAGAATGTGTTGTGGGAAAACAACATATTCTCATTCAAATGTGAAAGAATGATGCCTTAGGAACTTTCCATTAAGTACTGAACCAATAAAGATTAAAAATCTAATTTGCAAATACTACTGTACTACTTTTTTCCCTTTAGATCCGTCTTTTGGAATAATGTTGCCCTTTCTTTACTAGAGGGCAAACTTCTGACATAATTAAGAAAACACTGCTTCTTAACCTAGAAAGCCTTTGAACCTAGAGGTCAGAACCCCAGAACCTAAACAGATTGCCTGCTATTTTTTATATTTATTTCAAAGCTTTAGCATCTCAGGAGAGTAAATCAAGTAGCTGGCCTTAATCGTAATATTTAAGGGGTATGCATGTGGAGCATGTATTTACATAGTTGCTAGACACACTTTCAGACATTGATCAGAGTAAATTAACGTGAATTAATCTAAAAGAGATCATTTCTGAAGGGTATTCTGGGATTTGGGAAGAGTTGGTTTATTTCAGATAGTTCATTATTTTCTCATAGAAGAATAAAATAGACATATTACCATTTAGTTTGACCCTTTGCAGCAACTGGCTTCTTATTTGTGAACATTAAAGGGCAGTAGCAAATATTTGCTGAAAACAAGTTTATTAGAGTTTATGTTGATATAGAGATAATGTTGATTATCATTATGATTATTTTCATGCAATAGGATGAATATCTTTTTTTATCCTTTAAAAGTTGATCATAGTAATCAATTAATGAGAAAGAATAAGTACATGCTTCCATCACCATACCATCTTGATGACTAAATACGGAATGTGGTCGGCATTCAGTTGAGTCAGCGTATGGTTGTTTTTCCACTTGAAAAAAGGATTTGTTTCACTAATAAGCCATTTCTCATAACAGATGTCCTTAGTCTAGCTTCTGAATGGTAGGCAAAGTGGAAAAAAATAAAGAAATTCTTAACCAGTTCAGCTGAACACTTTCATTTTCTATTTTATTTTTTCTGCTATATGAACTCCCTCTTCAAGTTTGAATATCCTCCTATAATTATTGGAAATATAGGTGTTGACTGGGTCCTTTCATGCCAGCATATACAAGCAGTCAATCTAATGAAGGCAAAACTCTAGGCTACAGAAGCATCAAGGACTTTTTTCCCTTTTATTAGAGTAGGTGAGTGAAATCTACAACCATCCTGGGTTAGCACTACCCAGGATATCAAAGGACTATATCAAAGGACTACCCAGGAAAGAGCCATATGTTGTTGCAGGAATGAAATTATTTAGACAATTGGAGGCTTTCCTCTGCTTTAGCTTTGGATGTCAGGGTGTAGCACTCATGGTATCAAAGGAAAAGAGCAATAAGAACATCTGAATTCCTGAATCTGTAATAGATATCATAGTCATATCCACATTTTCTATCAAGTCTTTTAAATATGAAAATATTATGATCAAATACCAAGGCAGCATTTGATTCCTTATCAGCTTAGCTTTTGAACTAAAATATTAAAATAGCACTTGCTAAAAATATTGCAGAATGTGCTTGTATTTGAAAAGAATATATTAGACTTTAGTGATTGGTTACACTTTATGTAACAAAGAAGTGTACAGTTTGAGTCCATCAGAGGTAGTTTAGTTGAGGCTAAAAGAGACAAGTCTCTTCTTAAAGTTTGAATATTAATTGCTATTGAAACAATGACTATCTAAAAAAGTTGTTGAACTTCAGAAACAAATAGAATAACCACTTTATATATGGTGGAACACAGAAGGTGGTTTCTAAAGTAAGTACTTACTGAATTCCCATGGAATAAAGATGGTCAAAGATACCTGCTTTGCTACTGGATGGCTCTGAACTTTCTCATCCATAAGATGTGTTAGTGTGTCTGGTTATGGTGATGTTGGTGAAGGGGTGACTGACAACTAATGCTGATACATTAAACAATTTTGTGTTGCAGTTATTTCAAATGTGGAGCAAGGAAATGAACATGGGAGTGATCTACTTTATGTAAGGGTATTATAGTACTCTTGCATAAAAGGTGGCACAGGGGTAAAGAATCCTGTCAATACAGGAGATGAAAATGACACAGGTTTGATCCTTGGATCAAGAAGATCTCCTGAAGTAGGAAATGGCAACCTGCTTCAGTATTCTTGCCTGAGAAGTCTCATGGACAGAGGAGCGTGTGCTCAGACAGTCCATGGGGTCTCAAGGAGTTGGACATGATTGAACAACTGGTCACGCACACTATAGTACTCTAAAGTGAATGCTTGCTGGCAGCTGAAATTTGCATTAAATACCTGTAACACTTAAAATGCTTTTCCCTGGCTGTCCCCTCCCTCCACTTCCTAATACCCTCATCACAGAAATACATTTCTAGTCTGAATTCCCTTGAATGTTGGAAACATCTGTTCTGCTGTGTAGCAATGTCACACATTAGGAACAACATTTTCATCTTTTACAGTTGATCTTTTTTATCTACACACCCACACAAATAATTACAACATGAAACTGAAGTAGAGCCATCGAGTCTGTGAGCTTAGCTCAGACTAGAAGGAGTAAATGTCACAGGTGGGACAGATCCAGAGAAAAGAAGTGTGAGTTTGGACGGATTACTCTCCTTCACTGAGATCTTAAAGGATGTATATTTCCAGTGGGCACCGAGTGAGGTAAGCCTTTTCTCACCAGATCATTTTCTCATGACCTGAACTTATCCAGCCAACTTCACACAGCACTCCTTTATTGTAGAAAATGAGGAGGATGCTTCCACTCTAGTCACTGAGTGAAGCTACAGAATTTAGCAGGCTTGTACATTTTTTACCGAGAACCACTGAGACTAGCAAAACACAAGATTAACAGGAAGACTCAGGAGCTCAGTCCTGAATGTTATAACTGGACATAAAATGTCACAGAACATAGGATCAGGATGAAACCAGTATCGTTCTACACAGAAAACAGATTGTTTCAATAGAAAAAAAAATGGGAGGATCAGAACTTACCTGTGTGTGATGAGGAGAGAGCCCAGCAATGTGCTTCACAAGAAAAAAGATGTGTAATAAGTGCTTTTTGTGAACATTACAAACTAAGTCCCCATTCTTAGAGTCAAAATGTACCTCAAATGTTTGAGAAGCCTTCCTAGTAAAGAAATTTTTAACTTTAATTTTATCATAGATGCAACCTCTTTTTTCCCAAAAACATTTTACATTTTGTGGGACTAGAATTTCGTGAAACATTTTGAGAAAGGCTGTTGTAGACAACTAGAGGTAGAATACAAGGCTGTGCTTGAACTAAGTGAAGATCTCTACAAGAGTAATTTTTTTCAAATATATACTGCATATTTCCTTTGTTCTAGATGTTCTGTACACTCAGACATATCTCTTACAAATCTGTAATTCAGGTATCTAGATACATCAATACTGCTTTAAAACTCTGTTGACATAATTCCCATGTTCAGCATTATTTTGTGGTTAAGATGTTTCCAAGATGAGAGACTGGATGGGTATTATATATTTTATTTATCTGCCAAAATTTCCCAAGTGACTAAAATTATGTATTCTGTTTATGGACTAATTTAGTTATTGAAGATATTTTTATTTTGCCAAACATTCCCTGGAGAAATCAATAACCTCTATTTCAAGCATTCAAGAAACTGAAGGTACATTTACAATCATAATTATAATCAAAATTATCAAATCACTGAAGGGAGATGTAGCTGCAGAAAAATGGAGCATTATGTCAAAAGCCCCATACAAAGGGCTGATACTCCAGAGATGTCTATATATATGTACAGTGTTTCTCACTCAATGGGCAGGGAGACTCAGGACAGTACATAACAAGCATGCGTTGTGTGTTTACATATATATGATATTTATGTCCATGCATAGTATATCAACATAATGGCAAAATACAAGCCCCTCAGTCATTTCTGATATTAAATGACTGATATTAAATGATATTAAATCTTGTTCTCCAATAGAACACTCTATATCAACTGGAAATTAAAATATTTATTTGGCTACTTTTTCCTTTAACAAACAAAAACAAACCTTTTTTGATCAAAATGTCTATTAGGTCTTTTCTTCTGTTGTAGGAAAGGCCATAGAGAAGTTACCACTGATCCATGCACACTAATGAGTTTTTTGAGTCATCAGAGTGGATCCAGAACAGTAGTAGAGATGAGAGGACTAAATATACTGCATAAAAGCAAGCAGAATTATTTGGTGCTGTAATAACATGTATTTTTATTGGCAGGACACTGACACAGATTTAATCAGAGGTGAAGATGTAAATTCTTGAGTTCACACTGGATGTACAATATCTAACAAACAAACTTTTGAACATGGAAATATAGAAATTGAGGTTTGCAGACAAGAATAAAGAGCAACCTGTAAAAAATTTCAGCTTAATTGAAAGAAACTCATTGAGGGTAAGCCTTTGAAGGGCAAGGATATGGAATTTTCATTTAATTGACATTGTTTTTAATCAATCTTCTTCATTCTTTGAATATTTTTTCAGTGTTTTCTATATGCCATTTTTTAAATTTTATTGTCCATAATTTGATATGTTACTTTTTGGAAAAATTCCCAAAACTCTATGCTTCTGTGTTTGAAAAGTTTGACTTTTAGATGCGTTAGCGTCCCTAATCCATCACAAACAAACTAGCAAATAAACAACCAATCTGGCATTTGACAGGATTTCAGCTTTAAACTAGTTTCATTTAGATGGTATAAAATTTGTTTCATTTTGTCAAGTATGCTAGATTTCTCCTTAAAGTAACATTAGAGTACAACATTATGATGTATAGAAAAAATAGTCATACACTGAAAGACTAGCCCTTGCATACATTATTTCTAAGATATTGGAAATAGATTTGACTTTGAAGTAAGCTGTGCACACATAGTTCACTTAAAACAAAAAAAGATATCTCTCAATGTGTTTATTTCCTCTAAAATATACTACAGCCACTTTTCTTACAATATTCTTTAGAAATCAAAATTTTGCATTGGATGATGAATTATTACTATATACTATATGCTCACCATACTAAATTGATGATCACAGTCATAGATTTTTATGAGATTACTATAATAGGAAAAACCACAGTCTCTAAAAATTATACAGGCCAGGGCATTTTTTCTCATTAAGCAGGTCTCTTTTAGAGATATAACTACCTTTCCATCAGAAATAGGGCTAAACAGAGCATACTGCAAGAGGGATATCTGTTTATTTAAGGATAGTCTGTATTCTTCTATCCACCTAAGTAGCTTCATTATCTGAAAGGTGACATCTCTGTGATATTCCCTTTCCACTTCCTTAAAAGTGCTTTTAGTTTCACTGAGTTTAAATACAATCTTGGATAGTCAGAAATTGTTATTCTTTCTGGTTAGCCAAACATCACAGAAGAAGAATTGGGGGAAGGTAAAGTGAAAGAGGAAGATAAATTTAATAGTTGGTTCATTTTCATATGGTTGGGCTGTGATGACCTACAGTTGATCTGTATAATTGATGGTTATACAGTTTTTGAATGGTTTCTAATCCAGCCCAGCCAATATAAAAACTTTATCAGATGGACTTTATTTGCTGTCTGAGCAGGATGACTTAACAGATCATGGTTTACATCTCTCTGGTGACTTCTTTCAGAATCAGGTGGTTTTTGTGCTAAGCATCCTTTATCTTTGGTAGCCCATCTTCCTTCTTGATTTTCATTATCCTCTCCTCTCCTTTACCAGACCCACTCAGCATTGTACATACGTGCTGGAGCCATACTTAAGGCAGTCCACTTGATGAATAAGAAAAGCAGCACTGATGTGATAAGTAAATGAAACACATGTTTTGAGTTTGGGGAAAAAAACCAGATCAAATTATAATCCAATCAAACTTTTTCCAAATCAGTATTTCAAAATGAGGATGACATCGCCACTAGTAGAATGTATGTATCTGTTAGATTGGTCATGATGAAGCTAGTGTAGATGCCTCAAAAGGGCAGAAGTACCAGAAATGTATAAAGACAGAGTTTAAAGTCCCCTCTGTAGAAGTGTGTCCTCATGGCCACTCTATCCGTCAATTCTGGTGCTTATTGTGCTACACTGAGCATCTGAAACATGAACTTCTCCTGAGCCTCAGGTTGCCTCTTATATATCATGGGCAACAGGACACAGTATGGCTGAATGTTGGAGTAAACACACAGATGGCGTAGCTCAGGGCATTGCAATGGAACAGTGAGTGTCTGATATTTCTCACTATGCTTGTGGATTGTGGAGATCACTGAGACTCTGCTAGATGTTGGTCTTCTCAAACCATGGAAGCCTGGATGATGCAGCACATAGCAAGAGCTAAGGAAGTGCTAGCATCAACTTAGAATTGAGAGGATAAAGCTGGGCAAGTATGAGACTAATTTTTCCATTTTTATACTGTTCTTATCTGTGAAGTTTAAATAACTCACAGGATGAGTTGGCAAGTGTTTCAGTTATTTATTACTGCATCCAAAAAACAAATTAAAAGCCCAATGTTTTCTTGCTTGAAACAAGAATAAGAGGATTCTCACTTTCAGGAAGATAAAATAAACATCATTTTCCCATTCCTCCCAGTAAAATGAGCATAAGCTCTTGAAAGGTAAATGTAAAAGGCAGAAAAGCTAGGTATCGGGGGTCCAAAAGAAAGGCATGGCAAGGAGTTCACCAGGTTTTTGTTTTTCTTCTCACGTATCTGAGGGTGAGTCCAGCTGAAGGAGCCAGCCAACTGGAAATGACCAAAAAGCAAAGACAAAAATGCACCCTCCCATACAAATTTTGCTTTCCTAGCCAGAGGATCAGGAAAGGGGGAGCAAAACTCTAGCAGTACTGCCACATAAAAGAGAGGAGACAAAAGTGTCTAATATCAGCAATGAAAGAGGAAACATCACTATCGACTCTCCAGACATCAAAAGGACAATAAGGAAATTGTACAAGCAACTATATACAGTATTTTACAAGTTAAACAAATATATCATTTCTTTGAAGCACAAATTACCACATTCACTCAACGTGAAATCAGTTGAATAGTCCAGTATCTATTGAGAAAATTTATTTATAATTCTTAAAAAGTCTCTCCATAAAAGAAATCTTCAGGTCCAGATGGTTCTGGTAGAAAATTATACCACCAATGTAAAAAGTTAATACTAATTTTACAAAATCTCTTCTAGAAAATATAAGAGGTTATAACCTCTTTCATCTTATGAAACTAGTATTACCATGACATTAAAATCAGATAAAGACAAAACAAAAGAAACTACATCCCAATATTATGCATGAAAATAGATAAAAAATCTTTAAGAAATGTTAGCAAGTTGAATTAGTGTTATATATAATATATATGTATGTATATATATATATATATATATATATATATATATATATTATACATGATGACCTGGTCATGGTCAAATTATACATGATTGTTGAAAGGATGCAAATCTTTCAGTAGAGAGAAATCAATCAATGCAGTACATCATATTGACTAAAGACTAAACAAGAAAAATTACATCATTGTATCAGTTAATATAGAAAAAGGCTTTGATAAAGTTTAACACTCATTTATGATAAAAAAATTTTAGAGAAATAAAAATAGATGAGAGCTTCTTCAATGTGATAAAAAGCCTCTACAAAAAAAAAATGCCTACCCTAATATGTAATAGCAGAACACAATGCTTTATTTAAAGAAGGGGAAAAAGTTAAGGATGTTTATAATCATAGTCTTATTTAGCATAGATTTTCTTGCCAGGGTAATAAGGCAAGAGGAGATAAACAGCATATATATTGGAAAGGAAAAAATGAAACTGTCCCTATTTATATGGACATATACATTATAAAGGACAGAAATGGTATGGAACTAACAGAAGCAGAAGATATTAAAAGAGGTAGCAAGAACACAAAGAAGAACTATATAAAAAAGATCTTCATTACCCAGATAACCACGATGCTGTGATCACTGACCTAGAACCAGACATCCTGGAATGTGAAGTCAAGTGGGCCTGAAGAAGCCTCACTACGAGAAAAGCTAGTGGAGGTGATGGAACTCCAGTTGAGCTATTTCAAATCTTCAAAGATGATGCTGTGAAAGTGCTGCACTCAATATACCAGCAAATTTGTAAAACTTAGCAGTGGCCACAGGACTGGAAAAGGTCAGTTTTCATTCCAGTCCCAAAGAAGGGCAATGCTTAAGAATGCTCAAACTACCGCACAATTGCACATATCTAACACACTAGTTAAGTAATGCTCAAAATTCTCCAAAATTCTTCAACAGTACATGAACCATGAACTTCCAGATGTTCAACCTGGATTTAGAAAAGGCAGAGGAACCAGAAGTCAAATTGCCAACATCCACTGGATCATCGAACAAGTAAGCAAGTTCCAGAAAAAAAAAACATCTATTTCTGCTGTATTGACTACATCAAAGCCTTTGACTGTGTGGATCAAAACAAACTGTGGAAAATTCTTCAAGAGATGGAAATACAAGACCACCTCACCTGCCTCCTGAGAAATCTGTATGCAGGTCAGGAAGCAAAGTTAGAAATGAACATGGAAAAACAGATTGGTTTCAAATCAGGAAAGGAGTACATCAAGACTATATATTTTCACCTTCTTATTTAACTTACATGCAGAGTACATCATGTGAAATGCCAGGCTAGATCAAGATTGCTGGGATAAATATCAATAACCTCAGATATGCAGACAACACCACCCTTATGGCCGAAAGCTGAGAAGAACTAAAGAGCCTCCTGATGAAAGTGAAAGAGGAGAATGAAAAAGCTGGCTTAAAGCTCAACATTCAGAAGACTCAGATCATGGCATCTGGTCCCATCACTTCATGGGAACTAGATGGGGGAATAATGGAAACAGTGAGAGATTTTATTTTCTTGGGCCATGAAATTAAAAGACACTTGCTCCTTGGAAGAAAAGCTATGACCAACCTAGATGGCATAATAAAAAGCAGAGACATCACTTTTCAATAAAGGTCTGTCTAGTCAAAGCTATGGTTTTTCCAGTAGTCATGTATGGATGTGAGAGTTGGACTATAAAGAAAACTGAGCAGTGAAGAATTGATGCTTTTGAACTGTGGTGTTGGAGAAGACTCTTGAGAGTCCCTTGGACTGCAAGGAGATCCAACCTAATGGACTTCCTAATGGAAATCAGTCCTGAATATTCCTTGAAAGGACGGATGCTGAAGCTTCAACTCCAATACTTTGGCCACTTGAGTCAAAGAACCGACTCCTTGTAAAAGACCCTGATTCTAGAAAAGATTGAAGGCAGGAGGAGAAGGGGACGGCAGAGAATGAGATTGTTGGATGGCATCACCAACTTGATGGACCTGATTTGAGTAGGAGCTGGAAGTTGGTAATGGACAGGGAAGTCTGGCATGCTGCAGTCCATGGGGTTGCAAATAATCAGACATGACTGAGTGACTGAACTGAACTGGATGCATAAGAGATAAATGAGTAAACAAATTATGAGATTAATAAATGGATTAAGTTTTTAATTTTGGACCCTTCTTTTCTATTTGTGGAAAATTCTCATCATCTGTTTTAGCTCTTCCATTTTTTGCTTCTCCATCATTTTCTCAATTCTGTTCTTCTCTAATTCCTACTAGAAAGATCTTGGAGTTTCTAAATTTCCTTTATATGCCTGAAAATAGTTCAGACATTTTATCTCATTTCCATAGACCCTTTTTAGTTAATACCTCAATTTTGTTTTCCAACTTAATTATTTCTTGTGCTTATGAAAATTAAAGTTTGTCTTGGTCATGTCTTATTTTCTATATAAATGACTAGACTTTGTATTGCCAAATTTTTTACTATGTTTGTATATACTAGTACTTATTTAAGTTCTGCTCAATGTTTTATTTCTTTTTAAAAAAAGAATTTCTGGCATACAGTGGTTAAGAGCCCAGTTTCTGAAGTCAGATTGCATGGATTTGAATTTGAATTTAAATATTAGACCAGGCAAATCACTTACACTTCCCTCTCTTAGATTTTCCATTTGCAAAATGGAAATCATTCTCCAGGTTTTTGTAAAAAATAGTGAGTTATTAAATGTACAGCTTTCAGAACGATGTCTGACATGTAATGGTCTCCACATAAGTGTTGGTAATTTATACTTTTTTATTAATGTCATTTCTTAATCTATCACTTCCAGACAGAATCTAAAAGAAATTTTCAAACATTCCTCATGCTTTAATTTCAGCCAGACTAAATAAGTATTCTGTATATAAATCTTTTCTTGATGTTATTGTTACCAAGACCTTTTTTACTTACATACTTTGGAATTTCATTTGAAAGCTCATTTTTGTAAGAAATCCTGTATATGTTTCCCTCTCCTTCTTTCCATTTCTTATATCTCATGTTCTTCACTATCCTGCAATCAAGTCCTATTCCAGAGCTTATTTTTCTATATTGTAAATAGCTCACACAAAAAAACATTAAATGGTATTTCCATGTACCTTTGTTCCTTCATTTCCCATTTTAGCTAAATCTTGAAAGTTTTAAAAAAAAAAATCAGTTCTACTGAGTAGGCTTTCTTCCACATTCAACCCCTTTCCACTCCATTTCCAGAGCCAAATGTTTACATTTCCTAAGAGAAAAAATTTGGTTACAGGTTCAGCCCATTATTCTATGCTTCTCTCAGAAGCTCAAAAAGAAATTTAGTATATCCTTGTTTGATTCTTAGAGGAATGCTTGAGGAGGTTTGTTTTCCTTCTAATTAAAAAAGGAATGTGGGAGAAGAACCACGTAGAATTCCCATCTTAGGCAGAGGATGTGCTATTCTGTCCTCAGCTCCAAGCAACTTAGCAAAGAACTTCCCTCGATATGTCAGAACCTGGACAAAAAAATTGGAAGATAGAAAAACAGGGTAAGAAAATATATTTTTGGTTTCTTTGCTATGAAGCAAACATTTTTTTTCTTTAAAGTTACTTTATAAAAGGTAAAACATGGTAAAAAGAATTATTTACTGTACCAATATCATTATAGCATTCTCTAATATGAAATTCATTATTTCATTATTATTGCTATAGTATTCTTTTCAATTCCTTTAAAAATCTACTTATTGTAGTCCTTTCTCTGTAATATGGTACATTACTGCTCAGTAATGGAAGCCACACCCTATAAATTTTGGTTCAGTTAATATTGGCATTGGATTGATATTTTCCTTTTGAAATTAAGCAAAATGTTTCCTTAGCCATTTTGCAAATGTGTATTGTATTTGCAAGCAAAATGTGCATCATTATATAGGAAATTACTCTGATTTTTACTTTGTTTATATAAATCTATAACTATCTGTTCGGGATTACTTAAAGATTTTTAACTCTAATTAAAAAGAACAAAAATTGGTCTTGTAATCAAAGCCAATTTTATAAAAACTGATTTTATAAAAAGCAACATAATCTCCCACCAAGACACAGGAAGAGCTTGAACAATTCCTTTGTAGATGTTCTTCATCTCTAATTCTCAACAGCTGTGAACATTAGCTTTATATTATAATTGGTTTTTAGTTCTTCTGGCCAGGCAGGCCCTGCTGAATGAAATCTAAAAGTGCTTTATTTTATGGGTCATTTGGAAAGTACTATGATCTTGCTGCTTTTTTTCCTGAACAGAAATTGAAGTGGCTCCCCTCCTCTGCAATCACTGCTTTGCCTGGAGAATGGCTTCTGAGAGTATACTGCAAGAGAAAGACCGGCTTCAGTGCTACAGCTTCTGTAAATTCTGAAAAGGACCTATGTGTTCCTCAATTGTCCTGCCACATACTCTTATAATATATACTGATCATCTTATAAATATGATATCTAAGGCTACACTATTTGTTGTAATGCTTCTTGCCAGGTAAATGGCTAGAGAAGAAGGAAAATAGCCTCTTATTAGTGCTGAGAAGTAATGAGATTTACAATGCTCTCTACTGACTTCTGCTAGAAAAGAGCATGATTTATTTCTCAATCATTCTCTAAAGATGAAAAATCTAACCTCAACCCTAGTTTGAAATCAGTGGAAGTGACTTTTCTTTTCAGAGATCCAAATCTAAAGACTTTCATACACCTGACTTCGTTGTCTTTCCCCAGGGTTATAAGTCATTAGCACGGATTCAAAGACACAGACATTTTTCTTCATACAACTCAATTATCTTACAGGCATTCCACCCACCAACATTCACAGACACAAGAGAAAGAACAAGAATGAAAGGAGCTCACTCTAAATTTCTTCCACATGAGCAAGAGGCTTTGGCTACACATGGTGGCTGTCACTGGAATGTGAACTCCATTATGGCAGAACATATTTTCAGTTTGTTTACTGCTGATTCCCCACTGCCCATTAGAGTGTCTTGTGCAGAGTAGGTGTCAATAATGGTTACTGAATAAATGAATAAATTTATCCACCAATTCAATTTTAATTCATTTAATCTCTTTGGATCAGTTCAGTTCAGTCACTCAGTCATGTCCAACTCTTAGTGACCCCATGGACTGCAGCACACCAGTCTTCCCTGTCCATCACCAATTCCCAGAGCTTACTCAAACTCGTGTCCATCAAGTTGGTGATGCCATCAACCATCTCATCCTCCATCTCCCCTTTCTCCTCCCACCTTCAATCTTTCCCAGCATCAGGGTCTTTTCAAATGAGTCAGTTCTTAGCATCAAGTGGCAAAAGTATTGGAGTTTCAGCATCAGCATCAGTCCTTCTGATGAATATTCAGGACTGATTCCCCTTAAGATGGACCAGGTTGGATCTCCTTGCAGTCCAAGGACTCTCAAGAGTCTTCTCTAACACCACAGTTCAAAAGCATCAATTCTTCACTGCTCAGCTTTCTTTATAGTCCAACTCTCACATTCATACATGACTACTGGAAAAATCATAGCTTTGACTAGATGGATCTATTTCGGTTAAGTAATGTCTCTGCTTTTTAAGATGCTGTCTAGGTTGGTCATAGCTTTTCTTCAAAGGAACAAGTGTCTTTTAATTTCATGACTTCAGTCACCATCTGCAGTGATTTTGGAGCCCAAGAAAATAAAGTCTCTCACTGTTTGCATTGTTTCCCCATCTATTTGCCATGAAATGATGGGGCCAGATGCCATGATCTTAGTTTTCTGAATGTTTAGTTTTAAACCAACTTTTCACTCTCCTCTTTCACTTTCATCTTGAGCTCTTCTTCATTTTCTGCCATAAGGGTGGTGTCATTTGCATATCTAGGTTATTGATATTTCTCCTGGCAATCTTTATTCCAGCTTGTGCTTCATTTAGCCTGGCATTTCACATGATGTACTCTGCATATAAGTTAAATAAGCAGGGTGACAATATACAGCCTTACCGTACTCCTTTTCCTATTTGGAACCAGTCTGTTGTTCCATGTCCAGTTCTAACTGTTGCTTCTTGATCTGCATACAGATTTCTCAAGAGGCAGGTCAGGTGGCCTGGTATTTCCATCTCTTGAAGAATTTTCCACAGTTTGTTGTGATCCAGTCAAAGACTTTGGTGTAGTCAATAAAGCAGAAGTAGATGCTTTTTTGGAACTCTCTTGCTTTTTCAATAATCCAACAGATGTTGGCAATTTGACTTCTGGTTCCTCTGCCTTTTCTAAACCCAGGTTGAACATCTGGAAGTTCATGGTTCATGCATCACTGAAGCCTGGCTTGGAGAATTTTGAGCATTACTTTACTAGTGTGTGAGAAGAGTGCAGTTGTGCAGTAATTTGAACATTCTTTGGCATTGCCTTTCTTTGGGATTGGAATGAAAACTGACCTTTTTCATTCCTGTGGCCGCTGCTGGGTTTTCCAAATTTGCTGGCGTGTTGAATGCAGCACTTCACAGCATCATCTTTGAGGATTTGAAATAGCTCAACTGGAATTCCATCACCTCCACTAGATTTTCTCATAGTGATGCTTCCTAAGGCCCACTTGACTTCGTATTCCAGGATGTCTGGCTCTAGGTGAGTGATCATACCATCGTGTTTATCTGAGTCGTGAAGATCTTTTTTGTATAATTCTTCTGTGTATTCTTGCCACCTCCTCTTAATATCTTCTGCTTCTGTTAGGTCCATACCATTTCTGTCCTTAATTGTGCCCATTTTTACATGAAATGTTCCCTATCTCTAATATTCCAGAAGAGATCTCTAGTCTCCCATTCCATTGTTTTCCTCTATTTCTTTGCATCAGTGATTTACTGATTACCGTCATTACTCTGATTTCATAAATGAATTTCATACAGGAAAGTCTTACTCTGGATGACTGAGAAAGTATATCTTGAGAAGGAAGCTTGTTTGATAACACTTGAATGGGAAGAGCTACTCTAGGATGGAAGGGTAAGGGAAAAGGAGGAATGAGTCAAGAAAAGTAAATTTGAGGGCAATCTTACTGAGTAGGTTACATCTTCTTAAGTGCATTTTGTTTCTCAGTGTCAGGGGACATCTTTTGAAGATATCTTTGGGGAAAGAGGAGAAGAATTTTATTCACTGACTTCCTCCTCTCCCCTGTCTCTTATTAGGCCAAGCTAAAACCTTCCACATTTTCTGGTTGAGTTACCTGACCTCTCCAAAGATTTGCTTGAGGAGCAATGATCCTAAAGATCCAATCCAGCCAGTGAGCAGAGACAGTAATTACTCTGCCAGAGGGCAACTATGTGGGTAGCTGTAGTGGAATGCTGGCTCCAGGTCTGAGGCAAAAGGCAAATTATTTCCCAAAGTTTTCCATCCAGAAAACTAGGTAAGTGTACATGTCTAGGTTGGGCACAAATTGCTTTTTCTACAACTAGAATTCCAAATCTCAGTCCAAATATCCTTCAAGGTATGACTGGCTGAATTGGGACTTGAACCTTAGGTGTTTTGACTACATATCTACCTTGTTACACATGAAGTTTTCTCTTCATCTATTTCTAGTTTTAAATATATAAAATTAAGTCAATAGGCAACTGTGCAAAAAACAGGTGGGGAAAAAGTAGGATTGAAGTTCTCTTAAGTACACACACATTTACACACACTTATGTATAGAGAGCAGTATTTTTGAAGTCTGCTTTTTCTCAGAAGTTCTTCTCAGGTTCATTAATTGGTAATGTATCTTCAGACAAATAATTAAATTTTAATCTGAGGAACCGAGTTCATTTGCTTTTATCTGTTTAATGTATTGTTGTGTTTTCTCTTTAAGCATGTTTCATGGCTTAAAAAGATAAAAGTTTGGGAAAGAATAGAAGTGAAGTCACCATCAACCATTAAGTCCCTTATTTACTCACTGAAGTCACTTGTGTGGGTAATTGGCACTTCAGAATAAATAGAAACTTCTCTGCTCATTAAACTATAGGGTGGTTTGAGGAATCAGAAGACTCCTAGAATTTATAGCTAATTTACTCCTTTCAAATTCTGATTGTAGCATTTATATAGCATTAAAGTGAAAGTGAGGTTGCTCAGTCATGTCCAACTCTTTGCAACCCCATGCACTCCTACCAGGCTCCTCTGTCCATGGGATTTTCCAGGCAAGAATCCCGAAGTGGGTTGTGATTTCCTTCTCCAGGAGACCTTCTCGACCCAGGGATTGAACCCAGGTCTCCCACACTGTAGGCAGATGCTTTACTGTCTGAGCTATCAGGGAAGTCATTTGAGCATGAATCATAATGCACCTGGGGACAATTGTGGAAATATTCAGAGCTCTTTGCTACCAGTGGATGGGGTCGATGATAGTTATTACCCCAGGACACTGCCAAGATACAGATCAATAAATCTTAAAATATAGTGATTAAGACCCAGTTTGTAATAGCTACTTCAAAGCTCTTCCTAAGGACCAAAGATGTGTTGGGGCACTAATGTTTGAAGGAGGGCATGGCAACCCACTCCAGTTATTCTTGCCTGGAGAATCCCATGGACATAGGAGCCACAGTCCATGGAGTCACAGAGTCAGACACGACTGAAACGACTAAGCATAGCACAGTACACAGTGATGCTTACTCATTTACATAACAGGAGCTCATCTAATCAGACTGATAACTAACTCTAGAGTCTCTCTTTGTGATATAGGACTGCACAGAGCAACCAAGAGGAAATGCTTGACTTTTACTGTCTTGAAGTCACCCTGTGGAGCTGCTGTTTAATTTCTGATTCTACTTATTCTCATTCCAGTGACAGGGCATATAAGAATTCCTTAGCCTTTCTCTCTTAGCTTCTTTCTTCCTTCATCTAAAAGACTTTATCTTTACTTGCAAAGTTTTACATCCAAAACTTACTTTTTTTCTAAAAATGTTATCATTTTAGTTTTTATATATAGGTCTATGATCTTTTTGAATTAATTTTTGTCAATGATGAGAGGTAACATGGAGATATCTAGTTTTTCCATTACCAGTTATTGAAAGATTATCAATATGTCAAAATTATTTTAGCAAATTTGTGGAAAATAAACTGACCATGTATAAGTGGCCTGGGTCTAAATTTGAAGTTCTCTTCCATTAATCAATATATTTATGCCATTACACTGTACCTTTGAAATCAAACAATGCAAATTCTCCAACATTTTTTTTTTGTCTTTTAACAATTATTTTGCTTAATCTAAGTCCTTGGCACTGTGATACAAATTTTACAATTGGCTGACCACATTCACAAAAAATAAACAAAAAAATGTCCTGGGAGTCCCAATTTTTGTAAGATGATGTAGGCTCATCTTTCTCTAAGTATAACTAAAAACCTTGGGTATAATACAACAGATAATCATAAAATTATTCTGAAAGGTAGAAAGACATACTAGCTAGGGACCTTAGGACTTCAGGTGGAGCTGCCTCGTTGACTGGGCAAGGCATTTAATAAGGTCTATTCATGTCCACAATCCCTGTAGATGTCTGACAATCATTAGATTGAAGCCAGTCCATCACGTACAGGAAGAATGGAGCCACCCAGTTTCTGAGACTCCCTCCAGCCAGGAGACAGAGCTGTGTTCATAGAGGCCCAGTGTCTGTAGCCACCTGCAATAAGGTGTTGGGAGGGTGTAATTTTTTCCTGTGGTGTTCAGCCAGACCAAAGTTTGTATCTTCAAACTGTCTATGCTGTAGGGCCTCCTTCCCTCCTGATACTCTGCCCAGAAACAGCAGGCTCATTCTGCTTTATCTTTTTTTTTTTTTCCTGTCTGTGCCTGTTGGTGTTTTAGGATTGCAAACTTCTTCTATGCCCAGGGCAAGACATATAGAAGAAAAAACAGCAATAAAAAACAGGGGGCTCATCACCAAGTTTCTTTTTGAATGCCTGTTTCTTGATAGTATACTTTCTTATCGCTCCCTTTTAGAGACATCTGCAGTTTGTCCAATTCATCTTTACCATGATTTTTTGAGTATTATAAGACCTCTACAGTTGATTTCTAGTAATTCAACTGAATAAATCTGATTTGAGATTCTTTATGCACAGAAAAAAAGCTTTTTCTTGGTTGTAATCATAATTTAAATATGTATGAATATATTCAAATTTAAAGTTTGAAATCAGGAAGACAAACCTGGTTTATTATAAGGATGTAAAAGTCAAAGTGTTAGTTACTCAGTTGTGTCCAACTCCTTATGAACCCTCTCTTCTGTCCATGGAATTCTCCAGGCATGAATACTGTAGTGGGTAACCATTCCCTTCTCCAGGGGATCTTCCCAACCCCAGAATCAAACCCAGGTCACCTGTACTGCAAGAAGATTCTTTACTGTCTTGTCCTTTTATATTCATCGAGATTTTTCTCTCTCTCATTTCCCAGGGATAAATTATTTCTCAGGTTTCTAGGTTCTAATGACTTAGCTATGCTATGATCGATTTTTCCCTTAGATAAAATGTGAAGAATTTTTTTCAATGTAATGACTACACACAAAATGATAAGTAAGCTATATAGTTTTATTTTGAACTCTTTAGTTAAATATTTTGGCTATATATTATCTCAGCTATTAAAAATTTTAAATTTACAACAACTATTGAGGAACAATTCTTTTGGGGGGGGAGAATTCTAATTTTTAAGCTAGTCATTACATGATTTTTGTTTTGTTTACTTTTCTTTAAGTTTTCATGTATTTATTATTTTATCATATTAATTTGTCTCAGTGATGAGACCAGACCAGTATCTATATATATTTTAATGGGTTGAAAAATCTGTGTATAAAAGTCTATGCCTTTTTCATAATTTTTTTAATATAATCAATTTAGCTATTTAACCTGTAGTAGCAATCTTAAATAATCACAGTTAAACTATACTGCATGATTTTATTTAGCGGAGCATGTCCCTGTAAAAATAATTATCCCATGTTTATTATTTTTTCACTCAAAATATCTTGCATTTTTGTTAATTATACCTTAATAAAGCTGAAAAAGTTAACAGTAGCACTAAAAAAAATCATAAAATACTTTCAGTTCTATAGGAAAGTATTACAGATAAACAAGCAGTTGACATCCGATTTTAAGAGTGTCACTATTTCTTCAAATGTGCTTTAGATCTGTTTTTTTTTTATTTATTTTTTTTATTATTGTTTTTGCCATACATTGTCATGATATCACCATGGGTTTACATATGCTTCCCCTCCGGGTCCCCCCTCCCTCCTCCCTCCCCCCCGGGAAATCTCGCTGCACCAGTCCCGAGTAGATCTGTTTTAAAAGTAAACAAAACTTATATATATACAGCTAAAGCCTGCATTTGCACCTCTCTCATCACATTTGTTCCCTCTCCACTGAAGATGACATGGGTCCTCCATGCACAAACATTGCTCTTGTGTTTTTTTTATTAATTTATTTTTTGTTGAAGGATAACTGCTTTACAGAACTGTGCTGTTTTCTGTCAAACTTCAGCATGAATCAGCCATAGGTATACATATATCCCCTCTCTTTTGAAACTTCGTCCCATCTCCCTCCCCATCCATCCCCCTCTTCCAATACTAATAGTAAACTCAATTTCAGCTGAGTTTACTATTATCAACGATACTCTCATTATGATTCATATAGCTCTAATAAGGTATATTAGCTGAGATTTAAGTTCCAACTCGTCTCCAAATCTGCCAGACTCCTGGTATACACCTCAGCTTATGTTCTTGAAGGAGCACTCCCCATGCAGTACAGCAGATGCCTTGAAGAGGAGCAGGGTGACCTGCGGTGACAATACAAGCATGGCCTCCTGGAACTGCCCTGAGACCCAACTGCTCCCTCTCCTTTTTCCTGCCATTGATCATTATAAGAGACCCCAGCTCCTTTATCCTCCTGTCATCATGGTTACCATGTCCTTATAGCTCTCAGGATGAAAGTCGCAGATAAAAACATGCAGACACAGTTCACAGTGCAATATAAGTAAAGTGTTCCTACATGCTCAGTCCTGTCCAACTCTTTGTGACCCCATGAACTGTAGTCTACCAGGCTCCTTTGTCCATGGGATTTTCCAGGCAATAATCTTGGAGTGAAGAATACTGGAGAGAGTTGCCATTTCCTTCTCCAGGGAATCTTCCTGACCAAGAGATCGAACCTGCATCTCCTGCATTGACATACAGATTCTTTCAACACTGAGCCACCTGGGAAGCCCAATGTAAATGAAGAAAACATTAAATTAATAGTTTCAGGTAAAATTATTCATGGGAAGGCTTGCGCATGCGTCAGTCACTCTGGGAAGTCCTGAGCGTGCCCCCAGGCAGCTTCCGAAGGCAGGTGAGCTCAGGAAAAGACGCTGAAGCCAGGTGGAGGATAAGCAACAGGGCTATAAGGAGGCTGCCGCTGATCATGATGAAAGTGAGGATTTGCCCGTTATGATGTCGGCAATGACATGGCTTATTTAACTTATGCAAAGTACATCATGAGAAATGACAGGCTGGGCAAAGCACAAGCTGGAATCAAGATTGCCAGGAGAAATATCAATGGCCTCATATACACAGATGACACCATCCGTATGACAGAAAGTGGGAAAGAACTAAAAAGCCTCTTGATGAAAGTGAAAGAGGAGACTGAAAAAGTTGGCTTAAAACTCAACATTCAGAAAACTAAGATCATGGCATCCAGTCCCATCACTTCATGTCAAATAGATGGGGAAACAATGCAAACAGTGACAGACTTTATTTTCTTGCGCTCCAGGATCACAGCAGATGGTGACTGAAGCCAAGAAATTAAAAGACGCTTGCTCCTTCGAAGAAAAGCTATGACCGATCTAGACAGCATATTAAAAAGCAGAGACGTTATTTTTCCAACAGAGGTCTGTCTAGTCAAAGCTGTGGTTTTTCCAGTAGTCATGCATGGATGTGAGTCATGTATAGTCATGTTAGACTATAAAGAAAGCTGAACTCTGAAGAACTGATTCTTTTGAACTGTGGTGTTGGGGAAGACTCTTGAGAGTCCCTTGGACTGCAAGGAGATCCAACCAGTCCATCCTAATGGGAATCAGTCCTGAATATTCATTGGAAGGACTGATGCTGATGCTGAAATTCCTATACTTTGGTCACCTGATGTGAAGAACTGACTCATTGGAAAAGACCCCGAGGCTGGAAAAGATTGAATGTGGCAGGAAAAGGAGACAACAGAGGATGAAATGGTTGGATGGTGCCACCGACTGGATGGACATGAGTTTGAGAGAGCTCCAAGAGTTGGTGATGGACAGGGAAGCTTGGCGTGCTGTAGTCCACGGAGTCGAAAAGAGTCAGACTTGACTGAGTGACTGAACTGACTGACTGATTCATGGGAAGATAAAAGGTACAAACGAGACTTCCACTTCCCTAAAAGAGTAGAAATTTAGTAAACTTGATTAAAGGGAAAAGAAAAGCATACTTCTGTATTTCCAAAGAAAACAACGCGGCTAAAAACTACAATGTGATTATTTGCAGCTTAATTTCAACTTGATCCTACTCTATTTTTATTTTGACTCTAAAATAAAGCAGTATAAAATCCCTCATAATTGTTCAATTTCAATTAACAATAATCAAAAAGAACCATCATGGGAGGGAGCTAAATATCATTAAACCTGCTGCTGCTGCTACTGCTGCTGCTGCTGCTTCTAAGTTGCTTCAGTCGTGTCTGACTCTGTGCAACCCCATAGACGGCAGTCCACCAGGCTCCTCTGTCCCTGGGATTCAACAAGCAAGAATACTGGAGTGGGTTGCCATTTCCTTCTCCAATGCATGAAAGTGAAAGTGAAGTCACTCAGTCGTATCCGACTCCTAGTGACCCCATGGGCTGTAGCCTACCAGGCTCTTCTGTCCATGGGATTTTCCAAGCAAGCATACTGGAGTGGGTTGCCATTTCTCCATCATTAAACCTAGGATCTTTCGTATCTCCTATCCTTGCTCCTTAAGGAAAAATGAGATGTTTCATTGATTTCTCTTTTGCCACAGTGTTGAAATGTATTTCCTGGGTATGTTCAAGAGCAAAGAGAGTCAAGAAAAAAAGCTTCAAGTTAACATAAGTATCTTTGGAATTTAAGGGATTTTACACAAGTTAGGCATTAGCAAAGTCAAGAGTTGGTTTAGAGCTACTAATTTCTAGTGTAGAGATTTAACTTTGTAAAAAAGTGAGAATTCATTTTCATGGGTTTTTTTTTTTACAAAAAGCAAATACTATGGAAAATTTCTGGTAACCTAGCAGATAGGTCTAACTCTTTCAATGCTTGACTGTGAGAAAACCAGAGCTTATCTACATTCCATTTCTGTTCAGTGAACTCACTGAGGTGACTTTCCATTCCCACTATTGGAAGGACAAAGAACTCAAGTGTTTAGAAAGATAAGATTTTAAAACAAAGATGGTTTATTTTGTACTTCTAATAAAGAAGACCTGCAATAGTCATAGACATTCATTCATACCTTTCCCAAATTTTCTTCTGTATTGTTATAAACTGATGTGTGTACTCAGTTACTAAGTTGTCTTTGACTCCTTGAAACCCCCTGAACTGTAGCCCACCACACTCCTTTGTTTATAGAATTTTCCAGGCAGGAATACTGGAGCGGGTTGCCATTTCCTACTCCAGGGGATTAACCCAGGGATTGACCCCACGTTGCTTGTGCCTCCTGAATTAGTAGGGAGATTCTTTATCTGTACGCCACCTGTGAAGCCCAATTCTACCATACTGTCATGTAAAAAGATCTCCAAAAATATTGTTTTATTTTTTAATATTTTATATAATTTTATATTTAATATTTTAAAATATACACATCTTCACAGTTTTAAGTACCTGGTTTATTTATTATTTTGTGTCCACTCAGCATGAAAAGTGAAAGTGAATTCGCTCAGTCATGTCCAACTCTTTCCAACCACATGGACTATAGCCTACCAGGCTCTTCCATCCATGGGATTTTCCAGGCCATTTCCTTCTCCAGGGAATCTTCCCAACCCAGGGATTGAACCCGGATCTCCCGCATTGTAGGCAGATGCTTTACCATCTGAGCCACTCAGTATGGTGTATAGCTAATTCCTCTTTTGTCCATAATGTTTTCTGTGATTGGAATGCTTTTTACCTCCCTGTTTATCTGGCTCAGTTTTACCCACCCTTGCTCAAGACTAGGTAATTCTTTCTACAGAAAGCCATTGATGATCCACAGGACAAATTAAGATTCCTTATCACTGGTTTTATAATATATAGTAAATACTTCAGTTGCCTGTCTTACAGAATACAGTGAAATATGTCTACATCCTTTACTAGGGCATAGGATCCACCAAGTGAAGACTGGATCTTCATTTTTTGCATGGCCTACTATTATGTCAAATGCACTGTAGACATATAATAAATACTGTTGAACTTTTAAAGGGACGCAGAAGGGACAATGTTGAAGTAGATAATCTTTGAAGTCTCTTTCAGTTCAAAATGCTATGAATCCAACCATGAAACAAATTTTTCTCATCATGAGTTTTCTTTTTTTATTAGTTGACCTCATATCTTCAGTATCATTAGAGTTCTTATAGAAGAGCACATGGCTGAGGAGTTCCTCTTTTCACAAATATGTGAGACCAGCCCTGAACAGAGTATCTTTCCTAAATAGAGGATGGAATAATAGAGGCTTTTTAAAAAAAGTTTGACATAGCTGGCTCTAAAATAAACAATGTGAGGCCAGAAATGTTTCCTCAAGATTTTCTTAGAAAATTTCCTCAGCTATTTCTTACAATTTTTCCTCAGAAAAATTCCTTAAAAATGATTCCTGAGTGTCTCTGCTGCTGCTGCTAACCCAAAGCCTACTTTAGCCTACATTATCAGAATTCTGACAATGTAAAGTAACACTGGAGGAAACCAAGGGCCTAAGAAAGATGGAGAATTATGCTGGACACCTCTGGTCCATGTAAGGTGAGGTCACCAAAATAGTAGCACGCTTAGTGAGTTAGTGTGTGAATTATCCATTGGAAAGTGAATTATTGTCTCATTCTTGGCTCTGTGTGGAGTGTGTGTGGGAGTGTGTGGAATGGAGGAAAGGATAAAACTGTTCATGCCATTTCTAGCCACATGTTTATATGTGCCTCTGGTTTAATTTAAAGTAAACTTGGCATGTAATTCTCTCTAAGCACCTTGTAGAGCTGAATGCATATGTTCTCTGGAGGAATGCACTTTAAATCCAAGCTTCTTAAGCTCTCAATGAAAAGTCAGTGAACATACAAGAATATAAGGCATTATATGTCATAGCAGCACTGGCCCAACTAAGTAAATATTGCAATTTCATAAAAGGTTTTGAGAAAATAGTTGTTCAGTTTCTCAGCCATGTCCAGCTCTTTGTGACCCCATGGACTGCAGCATACCAGGATTCCCTGTCCTTCACCATCTCCCAGAGTTTGCTCAAACTCATGTCCATTGAGTCAGTGATGCCATCCAACTATCTCATCCTCTGTGGCCCTTTTCTCCTCCTGCCTTCAATCTTTCCCAGTATCAGGGTCCTTTCCAATGTATCAACTCTTTCAACAGGTGGCCAAAGTATTGGAGCTTCAGCATCAGTTCTTCTAGTGAATATTTAGGGTTGGTTTCCTTTAGGATTGACTGGTTTGATCTCCTTGTTGTCCGAGGGACTCTTGAGAGTCTTCTCCAACACCACAATTCAAATTCAATTCGGTGCTCACCATTTTTTATGGTCCAGCTCTCACATCCATACATGTCTAACTGGAAAAACCACAGCTTTGACTATACGGAATTTTGTTGGCAAATTGATGTCTCTGCTTTTTAACACACTGTCTAGGTTTGTCTTAGCTATTCTTACAAGGAGTAAGCATCTTTTAATTTGAAACATAATAATTGAACTTGATTTAATAGATGCCTGAAACAAACCATCAGCCACAGGTGAAGTGAGAATTAGTAAGCTGGTATGCCCAGTAAGCTGGTAAAGGTCTGAAGACATCACCAAAATTACAATTGAAAGACAAAGAGATGAGAAATAATAAGCAGATAAGAGACAGGAAGTGTAAAAAGTTGTCACATTCACTACTGGAGCTCCAAAAGGGGAGAAGGGAGAGAGATGAAGAATACATTTTCAAAGACATGATAGCTGATAAATTTCTGGTTTGACTAATATACAAATCCTCAGATGATGAGAACCCAATGAATCCAAATGACACATCATGAAATCACACAATTCCAAAGTGAAGGACAACATCTTTAAAACCAGCCAGAGAGAAAAGATTAATTACTGACATGCCTATGATCTGACTTACTAGCAATATCAATGGGAGCTAGACTAAAATGGAATAAAATCCTCAAGGTAGTAAAATATTTTTTCATCTACAAGTTACATATCCATGAAAAGCATCCTTTAACATTATTTTAAGATGAAAGACTATCACTTTACTTTGTTGACCTTGCTCTTCATCCCTACTCCTGCATCATTGTGCTTGAAATGAAAGTGTTTAATAAAAAATAAATACATTCAGATGTAATTATTTAGTCTTCAGCTTTAATAGCACCAGTTATCAGAAGAAAACTCTAATATTGAAATACTTTACATTCAGCTAAAAACATTTTAAATGATAATACATAAGTAATGTTTTCTCAGTGTGCTATTTATCAGAATAATATGGGCCACCTGGTGAAACCAAGCTGAGGATTAGACAGAGTGAGTCAGAATTTCTGGAGGTGGAGACTGACAGTACCAAATTCTGGAATGACAGATTAAAAAGAAGCTTGAGGCTAGTCAACAGAAATATTTCAATTCTCAGTTTATAGTATTCCCTTGAATACATTCTAGTTCAAGTATTTACTGGAACACATTCATTTTTGTTTTCTTGAACACAGATGTAGTCATTTCATTGGAATAAATTTTTTCAGGAACAAATGCATCCTGTTAAAAACAGCTTTAAATTTATATTTTTCCTAAAGTATATGGTGATTAGTCATAAGGGAGTTTAATCTGCCTGTGATACTTATATTAATTAATTTTTCAAAACTATTTTATAATGTTTTATATATCTGTAAAGTAACATTAAAGTAAAAGTTTACTTAAAACAGGACACTTTCATATTTGGCAGCAGTTACAAATAAAGTGATAGAAATACATAGTACACATCTACAAAGATGTGAATATAGAATTGACAGAGTACATGAAAATAATGGACAGATTTGACCAAATCAGGACAAGTAAAATCTTTTAAACTTAGTAATACCTTAGATTTTGTACAAGGGAAATAAAAATGATAAATTATGAGGATCTGTCCTGTGCAGAAAATTTCAGTTTTCACTGAAATCAGTATACATCCTCAGGAAAAGTGTCTAATGATTGACCTCAGTTCAAAAAGATTCTCCCCTCTCAGGAATTTTAGTTTATTTAGTCTTCACCACTTCTGCTTTATTCTGTGTGTGCTTAGTTGCTCAGTCGTGTCTGACTCTTTGTGACCCCAGGGATAGAGGCCCACCAGGTACTCTATCCATGGACTTCTCCAGGCAAGAATACTGGAATGGGTAGCCATTTCCTTCTCCAGGGGATCTTCCTGACCCAGAGATTGAACCTGTGTCTCCTGCACTGCAGGCAGATTCTTTATCATCTGAGTCACCAGGGAAGCCCCACTTTATGCTAATGCCTTTCAAAATATTTCTGCAATTCATCCAGTTTACTTTTAGTTGTTGCATTGGGAACTTTGGCTGGTTGAAGCCTATTATATCCTGCCTGGAAACAAAAAATTCTGTCCTTCTTTTAAGCTCAAAACAAAGAAGCAAGAAGAGTAAAAAAAAAATTATTATTATTATTATTATTTTTAATATCCTACTTGGCTGTAAGTCCTAAAATTCTATGGCCCACTCAAGGAGAGGAAACACTGTAGAAACTTTAGAAGAACAACTAGACTGAATTAGACCTCATTCACAGTATGGAGTGTGGCTCATACAGTTTTGCTGACTTCCTTGGAAAAGGACAACACAGACCTGCCATTCTTCTATTAGGCAGTTTTTTCTCTTCTGTTTTAGCTACACATCAGTTTACTGAGAGTATTGATAGAGGTTTGATTACTACATAGAAACAAAAGCCAGTATCACATAGATTTCATGAAAGCTGATCATTGTAATGACTATAACTATGGGGGGAAATGGCAACCGAATTAAAAAAAAAATAAACACAATGTACTATATCCAATATTTTTATATTATTTATATAATAAATGTTTTATATCAGCAGTCCTCAACCTTTTTGGCAGTAGGGACTCGTTTCATGGAAGATAAACACTCACCTTCTAGTGTACACCCCAGTTCCTAACAGGCCATGGACTAGCCGGTCTGTGGCCTGGGGTTTGGGGACCCCTGTTAGATATGGTAAAGATTTTGAAAGTTTGGGTTAGATAGTAGCCATATAATTTATAAGGTTTTATAAATAACATGGGCTTCCCTCATAGCTCAGTTGGTAAAGAATCTGCCTGCAATGCAGGAGACCCAGGTTTGATTCCTGGTTTGGGAAGATCCCCTGGAGAAGGAAATGGCAACCCACTCCAGTATTATTGCCTGGAGATTCCCATGGACAGAGGAGCCTGGCAGGCTACAGTCCATGGGGTCTCAAGAGTTGGGCATGACTTAGTGACTAAAGAAAGAGAGAGAGAGAGAGAAATAATGTGAGACATTCTTGTTATATTCAAAAAGTTAAAGAGTTGTTTCTAAAGTGAGTAAGTTCTAAGTATATAAACACTGTAGTACTGAATACATCAAAATTCCATGGAATGGTACTTTGATTTCTCAGCATTATATTGTTTCTCTATTCTGTTGTTATTGTTGCTGTTTAGTCACTAAATCATGTCCAGCTCTTTCCAACCCTATGGTCTACAGCCTGCCAGGCTCCCCTGTCTATGGGATTTCCCCGGCAAGCATACTGAACTGGGTTGCCATTTCCTCCTCCACGGGATCTTACAACCCAGGGATTTAACCCAAGTCTCCTGCATTGACAGATAGACTCTTTACCACTGAACCATCAAGGAGGTCCTTTCTCCATCCTACCAGTCATTGATTCTCAGTGATTACAGAACCTAGGTAAGGACAAAATTCTAAACCATTTATTTCTACCAGTCTTATGTGACACTGGGTTAAAGTCTGTGATATCAAATTTGTTCTCTATATAGAAAACACCATACACAATATCTTTAGAAAAAACTAGCAATACATTACTAGATTATTTTAGGTATGGTTTCATTACCCAGCTTAGCTCAGCTCAGTGCTCAGAAAAAGAAAGCTGAGCACCAAAGAATTGATGCTTTTGAACTGTGGTGTTGGAGAAGACTCTTGAGAGTCTCTTGGACTGCAAGGAGATCCAACCAGTCCATCCTAAAAGAAATCAGTCCTGAATATTCATTGGAAGGACTAATGCTGATGCTGAAACTCCAATACTTTGGCCACCTGATGTGAAGAACTGACTCATTTGAAAAGACCCTGATGCTGGGAAAGATTGAAGGCAGGAGGAGAAGAGGACAACATAGGATGAGGTGGTTGAATGGCATCACCAACTTGATGGACATGAGCCTGAGCAAGCTCCAGGAGTTGGTGATGGACAGGGAAGAGCTGGCATGTTGCAGTCCATGGGGTTGCAAAGAATCGGACACGACTGAGTGACTGAACTGAACTTACCCAAATACTCTAGAATTTCTCTCTGCATTCTTCTCTTTGATATTCTTATCCCTCTGAAAGAACAGAGTGCCAGGTAACCTTGCTCCTTGAATTTGTTACTTTACAGTTTCTCTTATCTGTAAACTAAAATTATTAGGGAACTTTATTCAAAAGCCCTGAGCACTTTATTGAATTACTGCTGCACCATAGTCACTGAGCTCTAATTGCTGAGTGGTTCAGGACAAGGCCTCCCCTGGTGTCTCAGACAGTAAAGTGTCTGTCTACAATGCGGGAGACCTGGGTCCGATTCCTGGGTCAGGAAGATTCCCTGGAGAAGGAAATGGCAACACACTGCAGTACTCTTGCCTGGAAAATCCCATGAACAGAGAATCCTGGTAGGCTACAGTCCATGGGGTCTTAAAGAGTCAGACACGATTGAACGACTTCACTTTCTTTCCTTTTCTTTCTTTCAGTACAAGGCCATTTCTAGCACTAGCTACAGAACCATGGAAAAATCATTGAGAATATATTAATACCTGCCTAGATTATTCACGGTATTGCATATTTACAAATGAAAGCATTTTATGTGTTAATCAAGAATCTTTCATCCATCTGGACCCATGACTTTCTTTTTCTTTCTCTTTGACAATTTTGTCTTTAACAATTTCCTTATACTGGGTTGGGGTTCAACCAAGGCTTATTGACTCATGACTGATCCCCTTTGAGAAATAGCATTAATTATTGCAAAGTACAAAATTTCCAGTTAATCTTATAATTAACTTTTTTATGCCCTCATTTCATTGTCAGCTCTTCTAGATCAATTTCAGAGTGTTCTCTTCCAAGCTTTTCTTTCTGAGAGGACATGAAGGTAGGTAACCTGAGGAAGTAATTCACATTTCTGCACTATTACAGCCCTATCTGCACATGTCAAGAAGATTTGGTGAAACACGTCCTTCTGCCCAGACTCAGTGCATCTGTGAAGGGAAGCGAAAATTGCTCAGCAGTGTCCAACTCTTTGCCATGCCATGGACTCTAGCCCACCAGGCTCTTCTGTCCATAGAATTCTCTAGGCAAGAATACTGGAGTGGGTTGCCATTCCCTTCTCCAAGGGATCTTCCTGACTCAGGGATCAAACCCAGGTCTCTCATATTGCCAGCAGATTCTTTACTGTCTGAACCATCAGGGAAGCATCTGTAGGTGGAGTCAAAACATCTCTTAATGTCACACAGCCAGTTGTCTCACTTCTCACTTCTCACTTCTCACACTTTCACTAGTATTTTTCATTGAAACTCATGTGTTTTCACCTCCATATAATGCACCTCAGTTTTTAATGTCTTAAGTTCAAATGGATAAAACTAATGAAGTGCCGAAATAATCAGTATGCAAAGCTTTTGATAAATTTCAAATTTCCTCAAAGGTTGTGATTCAACCTCATATGTGAAGGGTGCTAATTTATATAATCATAGGTTAGTGGAACATGGTTATAGAAATAGTTGCATAGAAACCTGAGTGTTATAATGGGACATTTTGAAGCCCTTTGTTGAACTATCACTGAACTATAGCCATTCAGCTTTAAATTGCTGAGCTGTTAAGAACAAGGCAGTTTCCATCAGTGGCTACAGCAGCATGGATATATCATTAAAAATACATTAGTATCTGCATAGATTACTCATACTACCATATTATCATCATTTAGGGATGAGAACACTCTATGTGCTAATCAACAGCCATTCGGCCACCTGGACCCATGCTTTCATGCCTTCTTTGATCTACTGTGCTTGTTGTTTTTGGATAGATTTTCATGTAACATTTACTCAGGATGCAGAAGAGCACTTGCTGCAGAACAAAAGCAACAGCTGCCTAAGTAATCATACCTAGACCCCGGATGCCCTCTGGAAGTCCTCTGTGTGGCATCAGGGGCTACCCTGTTATCCAAAAACCTATTCCTGGTGCTCTTAGGAACTGGTGTCTCATTATATGAATATTCACACTAGGACAGTAGTTAATAGTAGTAATTTTTTATTTCTGGCTTAAGTATATAATCTACATATAAACTGAATAATTAGAGAAGCTATCTTGAATTAACATATTGAAAGACAGGATGTAACAAACAGCAGCAGTTGGTCAGTCAGTTCAGTCACTCAGTCATGTCTGACTCTTTGTGACCCCATGGACTGCAGCACGCCAAACTTCCCTGTCCATCACCAACTCTGGGAGCTTACTCAAACTCATATCCATTGAGTCAGTGATGCCATCCAACCATCTCATCCTCTGTCTTCCCCTTCTCCTCCTGCCTTCAATCTTTCCCAGCATCAGGGTCTTTTCAAATGAGTCAGTTCTTCACATCAGGTGGCCAAAATATTGGAGTTTCAGCTACAGCATCGGTCCTTCCAATGAATATTCAAGACTGATTACCTTAGGATAGACTGGTTGGATCTCCTTGCAGTCCAAGAGACTCTCGAGAGTCTTCCCCAACACCACAGTTCAAAAGTATCAATTCTTCGGTGCTCAGCTTTCTTTATAGTCCAACTCTCACATTCATGCATGACTACTGGAAAAACCATAGCTTTGACTAGATGGACCTTTGTTAATGGACCTAGATGTCCATTACTAGATGGGCTAAGTAATGACTCTGCTTTTAAATATGCTGTTTAGGTTGGTCATCACTTTTCTTCCAAGGAGCAAGCGTCTTTTAATTTCATGGCTGCAGTCACCATCTGCAGTGATTTTGGAGCTCAAAATAATAAAATCTCTCACTGTTTGCATTGTTTTCCCATCTATTTGCCATGAAGTGGTGGGACCAGATGCCATGATCCCAGTTTTCTGAATGTTGAGTTTTAAGCCAACTTTTTCACTCTCCTCTTTCACTTTCATCAAGAGGCTTTTTAGTTCTTCTTCACTTTCTGCCATAAGGGTTACTGAGGTTACTAATATTTCTCCCAGCAGTCTTAATTCCAGCTTGTGCTTCATCCAACCCAGCGTTTCTCATAATGTACTGTGCATATAAGTTAAATAAGCAGGGTGAAAATATACAGCCTTGATGTACTCCTTTCCCAATTTGGAACCATCTCTTGTGTCTCCTGCATTGACCGGTGGATTCTTTATGACTGAGCCACTAGGGGAGCCCGACTGCTGAACAATCATCAATGAAAAACACTAGAACCTTCCAAGAAAGATATTATATATTCAAACACAAAGAAGAAGCCACAGTGAGATGGTAGGAGGGTGTAACTGCAATAAATTCAAATCCCATACCCACCAGGTGGGCAACCCACAAACTGGAAAACAATTATATCACAGGGGTTTTCCCACAGGAATTAGAATTCTGAGCCCTAGGTGAAGCTCCTCAGCCTGAGGGTCTGGCGTCAGGAAGAGAAGCCCCCAGGGTGTTTGGCTTTGAAGGCCAGTGGGATTTGATCACAGGAAATCCATAGGACTAGGAGAAGCAGAAACTCCATTCTTAGAAGGTATACATTTTTTCCTCATGCATACTGCAACCCAGGGAAAAAGCAGTGACTTCATAAAAGCTTGGACCAGACCTAACTTCTGGTCTTGGGGGTCTCCTGGAGAGGCAGGGGACAGCTGTGGCTTATGTGAGGGCAAAGACACTGGTGGGGAATACTCATTTGTGTGAACTCTCCTGAAGGCCACCAGTGTTCATATACTTTCTAAAAAAGAATACTTTGACTTAAATCTGTATCTCCTGGTCCTCTTTCTGGAAGACTAAAACAAAGACAAATAATAAAACCTTATGTGAAATCTTTGTTCTTGAAAATATTGAAGAAAATTAGGAAGCCAGTCTCAATTACATAAATTTAGATTTGCATTAATAAAATACACAAAAGTGAATAATTTATCAATAAATATATCCATAAAGCTATCAGTAGTTTCTGTGTAACTTTATTATGCAAATAAAATTTTACTATGACATTTTAAAATTTTAATTCTTTTTTTTTTATTAGTTTTGCCATACAGTGACATAATATCACCATGGGTTTACATATGCTCCCCCTCCAGAATCCCCCTCCCTCCTCCCTACCTCCTCTCTCCCCCCGGGAAATCCCAATGCACCAGCCCTGAGCATCAATCCTGGGCTGGCGATTGATTACACATATGATAATTAACATGTTCCAATGCCATTCTCCCATATCATCCCACCCTTGCCCTCATCCACAGAGTCCACGAGTCTGTTCTATACATCTGCGTTCCTTTTGCTATCTTGCATGCAGGGTTCTCATTACCGTCTTTCTAAATTCCATATATATGCGTTAGTATACTGTATTGTTGTTTTTCCTTCTGACTTACTTCACTCTGGATAATGGGCTCCAGTTCCGTCCACCTGAGTAGAACTGATTCAAATTAATTTTTTTCAATGCTGAGTAATATTCCATTGTGTATATGTACCACAGCTTTCTTATCCATTCGTCAGTTGATGGGCATCTAGGCTGCTTCCATGTCCTGGCTATTGTAAACAAGGCAGTGATGAACATTGGGGTACACGTGGCTCCTTCAATTCTGGTTTCCTCGGTGTATATGCCCAGCAGTGGGATTGCTGGGTCATATGGCAGGACTATTTGCAGCTTTTTAAGGAACCTCCACACTGTTTTCCATAGTGGCTGTACTAGTTTGCATTCCCACCAACAGTGTAAGAGAGTTCCCTTTTCTCCACATCCTCTCCAGCATTTATTGCTTGTAGATTTTTGGATTGCAGCCATTCTGACTGGGGTAAAGTGATACCTCATTGTGGTTTTGATTTGCATTTCTTTGATAATTAGTGATGTTGAGCATCTCTTCATTTGTTTGTTAGCCACTTTTATGTCTTCTTTGGAGAAATGTCTCTTAAGTTCTTTGGCCCACTTTTTGATTGGGTTGTTTATTTTTCTAGAATGGAGCTGCAGGTGTTACTTGTATATTTTTGAGATTAATTGTTTGTCCGTTGCTTCATTGGCTATTATTTTCTCCCATTCTGAAGGGTGTCTTTTCACCTTGCTTATAGTTTCCTTTGTTGTGCAGAAGCTTTTAATTTTAGTTAGGTCCCATTTGTTTATTCGTGCTTTTATTTCCAATATTCTGGGAGGTGGGTCATGTAGGATCCCGCTTTGGTTTATGTCAGAGAGTGTTTTGCCTATGTTATCCTCTAGGAGTTTTATAGTTTCTGGTCTTATGCTTAGATCTTTGATCCATTTTGAGTTTATCTTTGTGTATAGTGTTAAAAAGTGTTCTAGTTTCATTCTTTTACAAGCGGCTGTCCAGTTTTCCCAGCACCACTTGTTAAAGAGGTTGTCTTTTCTCCATTGTATATTCTTGCCTCCTTTGTCAAAGATAGGTGTCCATAGATGCGTGGATTTATCACTGGGCTTTCTATTTTGTTCCATTGATCTATATTTCTGTCTTTATGCCAGTACCATACTGTCTTAATGACTGTGGATTTGTAGTATAGCCTAAAGTCAGGTAGGTTGATTCCTCCCGTTCCATTTTTCTTTCTCAAGATTGCTTTGGCTATACGAGGTGTTTTGTATTTCCATACAAATTGAGAAATTATTTGTTCTAATTCTCTGAAAAAGACCTCTGGTAGCTTGATAGGAATTGCATTGAATCTATAGATCGCTTTGGGTAGTATACTCATTTTCACTATATTGATTCTTCCAATCCATGAACACGGCACATTTCTCTATCTGTTTGTGTCCTCTTTGATTTCTTTCATCAGTGTTTTATAGTTTTCTATATACAAGTCTTTTGTTTCTTTAGGTAGAAATACTCCTAAGTATTTTATTCTTTTTGTTTCGATGGTGAATGGAATTGTTTCCTTAATTTCTCTTTCTGTTTTCTCATTGTTAGTGTATAGGAATGCCAGGGATTTCTGTGTGTTGATTTTGTATCCTGAAACTTTACTATATTCACTGATTAGCTCTAGTAATTTTCTCGTAGAGTCTTTAGTGTTTTCTCTGTAGAGGATTATGTCGTCTGCAAAGAGTGAGAGTTTTACTTCTTCATTTCCAATCTGGATTCCTTTTATTTCTCTTTTTTTTTTTTCTTTTTGTCTGAAGTCATATCTTTATTTTTATTTTTTATTTTTTTTCCCTTTTATTGTTTTTGCCATACAATGCCATGATATCACCATGGGTTTACATATGCTCCCCCTCCAGAACCCCCCTCCCTCCTCCCTCCTTCCTCCCTCCCCCCCCGAGAAATCTCGATGCACCAGCCCTGTCAAAGGCTTTCTCTGTATCTATTGAGATAATTATGTGGGGTTTTTTTTCCTCTTTTATTTTATTTTTTTTTTTTACTGACATGAGATTTTATGCCTGTTGAATCTAAGAATATAACTTTGGGCTTGTATTTTCATGCCTTTATGCTGTATTTAATTTCTTAGCAATTTATCTTTTTTGCTAAGTACAATACATACTCGATTGGGGCTTTAAAAAAGGAAGAGTTTGAGAGGCACTGTTCTAGATCTCTTTATCCTTTATGCTTTGGAAATTGTTAAGATAACAATTGTTTGCTATTACAACAGTTCCAAAAAAGGACACCTCAGAAACTCCATCTCAATACTTATGAATGAAGCCATGACTATCGGTAGAGTCTTTTCATTTTGTTGGGAAGCTTGTAAAATTCTACAGAATGAAACGACAACTCTTTGCTCTCTGTTTTAAATCCCTGGCAGTGTTATCGCTGCTGAATCTTTCTTTTTCAGGCTCCTATGCTGTTTGAGTGAGAGGCTTCAGTTTCCCAGATAATTGTTAAGAACTAACTAAAAGGAGGCAAGAGATTTAGAAAAAGAATGCAGTAAGGAGGCAGACTGATTCTGATTAGAGCATAAACCAGATTCCTGCACTCCTCTGCTTACAGCATAATTATGTGGTTTTTATTTTTCAATTTTTTAATGTGGTGTATTATATTGATCGATTTGTGAATATTGAAGAATCCTTGTATCCTTGGGATAGTCTACTTGGTCATGATGTATGATCTTTTTAATGTGTTGTTGGATTCTGTTTGCTAGAATTTTGTAAGGATTTTTGCATCTATGTTCATCAGTGATATTGGCCTGTAGTTTTTGTGTGTGTGTGTGTGTGTGTGTGTGTGTGGCATCTTTGTCAGGTTTTGGTATTAGGGTGATGGTGGCCTCATAGAATGAGCTTGGAAGTTTACCTTCCTCTGCAATTTTCTGGAAGAGTTTGAGTAGAATAGGTGTTAGCTCTTCTCTAAATTTTTGGTAGAATTCTGATGTCAAGCCATCTGGTCCTGGGCTTTTGTTTGTTGGAAGATTTCTGATTACAGTTTCAATTTCTGTGCTTGTGATGGGTCGGTTAAGATTATCTATCTCTTCCTGGTTTAGTTTCGGAAAGTTGTACTTTTCTAAGAATTTGTCCATTTCTTCCAAGTTGTCCAGTTTATTTGCATATAGTTGCTGATAATAGTCTCTTATGAGCCTTTGTATTTGTGTGTTGTCTGTTGTGATTTCTCCTTTTTCGTTTCTAATTTTGTTGATTTGGTTTTTCTCCCTTTGTTTCTTAATGACTCTGGCTAATGGTTTGTCAATTTTATTTATCTTCTCAAAGAACCAGCTTTTGGCTTTGTTGATTTTTGGTATGGTCTCTTTTGTTTCTTTTGCATTTATTTCTTCCCTGATCTTTAAGATTTCTTTCCTTCTACTAACCCTTGGGTTCTGCATTTCTTCATTTTCTAGTTGCTTTAGGTGTAAAGTTAGGTTATTTATTTGACTTTTTTCTTGTTTCTTGAGGTAAGCCTGTATTGTTATAAGCCTTCCCCTTA
Source organism: Antilocapra americana (assembly GCA_007570785.1). NCBI lineage: Eukaryota > Metazoa > Chordata > Mammalia > Artiodactyla > Antilocapridae > Antilocapra > Antilocapra americana. The sequence goes on from ML660197.1 coordinate 33,409,283, forward strand.
GCACTGCTTTTACAGTGTCCCGTAGTTTTTGGGTTGTTGTGTTTTCATTTTCATTCATTTCTATGCATATTTTGATATCTTTTTTTGATTTCTTCTGTGATTTGTTGGTTATTCAGCAGCGTGTTGTTGAGCCTCCATATGTTGGAATTTTTAAAGGTTTCTCTCCTGTAATTCACATCTAATCTCACTGCATTGTGGTCAGAAAAGATGCTTGGAATGATTTCAATTTTTTTGAATTTACCATGGCTAGATTTATGGCCCAGGATGTGATCTCTTCTGGAGAAGGTCCCATGTGCGTGTGAGAAAAAGGTAAAATTCATTGTTTTGGGGTGAAATGTCCTATAGATATCAATTAGGTCTAACTGGTCTATTGTGTCTTTTAAAGTTTGTGTTTCCTTCTTAATATTCTGTTTAGTTGATCTATTCATCGGTGTGAGTTGGGTGTTAAAGTCTCCCACTATTATTGTCTTATTGTTAATTTCCCCTTTCATACTTGTTAGCATTTGCCTTACATATTGCAGTGCTCCTGTGTTGGGTGCATATACATTTATAATTGTTATATCTTCTTCTTGGATTTATCCTTTGATCATTATTTGATTTCCATTTTTCTTTTCACAGCCTTTATTTTAAAGTCTAATTTATCTGATATGAGTATTGCCACTCCTGCTTTCTTTTGGTCTCTATTTGCATGGAATAATTATTTTAAAGTCCTCAAAATTTCCATGCATTGAGACAGGTTGCTCAGGGTTTGTGCTCTGGGATGGCCCTAAGGGATGGGATGGGGAAGGAGGTGGGAGTGGAGTTCAGGATGGGGAACACATGTACACCCATGACTGATTCATGTCAATGTATGGCAAAGACCACTATAATATTGTAATTAGCCTCCAATTAAAATAAATAAATTTTTTTTTAAAAAGAATGAACTCTTCTGATTATCCACAATTTCACTTGCACATGGTAACACTGAAGGTACATTTCAGAATCCTGGAAGGAATTTCATTACTAAGTAAGCTGCTGTGTTCTGAGGACCTGTAGAGAGAATTGAGAGTGGCTCCTGGAAAACAGAAAGGAAAATGGGGGCTCTTATTCCTAGAGCTGCAAAGAGATGAATTCTGCCAACCGTCTGAAGAAGGATGGAGGTAGATATTTTTCAGCAGTGGCCAGATGAGAATGCAGCCCTGGTTAACACCTGGACTGAATTCAGGTAGACCCTGAGGCAGAGAAACAGCTAATGGAACTCAGATTCCTCACCCAAGGAAAGCTAGTAAATAATAAATGTATGTTGTTTTAAGCCATTAAACTTGCGGGAATTTGCTACACAAAAATAGAAAACTAACCTTCTCCCCCAGTTCGGTTCAGTTCAGTCACTCAGTCTTGTCTGACTCTTTACGACCCCATGACTTGCAGCACACAAGGCCTCCCTGTCCATAACCAACTACTGGAGTCTACCCAAACCCATGTCCATTGAGTCGGTGATGTCATCCAGCCATCTTATCCTGTTATCCCCTTCACCTCCTGCCCTCAACCCTTCCCAGCATTAGGGTCGTTTCCAATGAGTCAACTCTTCGCATGAGGTGGACAAAGTACTGGAGTTTCAGCTTCATCAGTCCTTCCAATGAACACCCAGGACTGATCTCCTTTAGGATGGACTAGTTGGATCTTCTTGCAGTCCATGGGACTCTCAAGAGTCTCCCTCAACACCACAGTTCAAAAGCATCAATTCTTCAGTGCTCAGCTTTCTTCACAGTCTGACTCTCACATCCATATGTGACCACTGGAAAAACATAGCCTTGACTAGATGGACTTTAGTTGGTAAAGTCATGTCTCTGCTTTTCAATATGCTATCTAGGTTGGTCATAACTTTCCTTTCAAGGAGTAAGCATCTTTTAATTTCATGGGTGCAATCACCATCTGCAATGATTTTGAAACCCCAAAAAATAAACTTTGACACTATTTCCACTGTTTCCCCATCTAGTTCCCATGAAGTGATGGGACCACATGCCATGATCTTAGTTTTCTGAATGTTGAGCTTTAAGCCAAAGTTTTCACTCTCTTCTTTCATTTTCAACAAGACACTTTTTAGTTCCTCTTCACTTCCCGCCATAAGGGTGGTGTCGTATGCATATCTGAGGTTATTAATATTTCTCCTGGCAATCTTGATTCCAACTTATGCTTTTTCCAGCCCAGCGTTTCTCATGATGTACTCTGCATACAAGTTAAATAAGCAGGGTGACAATATACAGCCTTGATGTACTCCTTTTCCTATTTGGAACCAGTTTGTTGTTCCATGTCCAGTTCTAACTGTTGCTTCCTGACTTGCATACAGTTTTCTCAAGAGACAGGTCAGATGGTCTGGTATTGCTATCTCTTTCAGAATTTTCCACAGTTTGCTGTGATCCACACAGTCAAAGGCTTTGGCATAGTCAATAAAGCAGAAATAGATGTTTTTCTGGAACTCTCTTGCTTTTTTGATGATCCAGCGAATGTTGGCAATTTGATATCTGGTTCCTCCACCTTTTCTAAAACCAGCTTGAACATCTGGAAGTTCATGGTTCATGTATTGCTGAAGCCTGGCTTGGAGAATTTTGAGCATCACTTTACTAGCGTGTGAGATGAATGCAGTTGTGTGGTAGTATGAGCATTCTTTGGCATTGCCTTTCTTTGGGATTGGGATTGAGGTGCCATTTCTTTCTCCAGGGAATCTTTTCAACTCAGAGGTTGAACTCAGGTCTCCTGCATTGCAGGCAGATTCTTTACTGTCTGAGCCACCAGGGAAGCCCACCTTCTCCCCCACACCCTTCCAAATCCTTATATTATCATGAAATACTTTACCTTACTTCGGTAGACAGCCAAAAACGTGTTCTTCAAAGAGGCATGGAGTGCTTCCTGGTGGTACTTTGTTTTTGTGTTTCCACATAGACAGGAAGGGTAGGTGTTACATTGTAAATTTTGACCTAATTTTACACCAACAACTGCACATTCTTGAGCACTAAAAATCATATTTTCATTCACTGACATTAGAATATTGTTGTTCAGTCACTAAGTTGTGTCCAGCTCTTTTGTGACCACATGGACTTTAGCCCACCAGGTTTCTCTGCCCATAGGATTTTCCAGGCAAGAATACTGGAGTGGGTTGCCATTTCCATCTAGTGGGGATCTTCCTTACTCAGGGATGGAACCCATGTCTCTTGTATTGGCAGGTGGATTCTCTACCACTGAGCCAAACTTCCTGTGGCAAAAATTAGTCCTGCTCACCAAATACAAAAAGTGTTTCTCTAGATTTCTCACCTCCTCCCAGAGGCCCTGTGACTATTCTTCTCCATCCACATGTGAGGAGAAATTTTGTGTTCACTTCCAAATTGGAATAGTGGAAAGCTTTTGAACGATGTCAATTCCTTTTATCCTTGTGATGACAACTGGTGTGACCACATGTTCCAGATGGCATGGCTAAAAACGATAAAAGCCTCTTTCAGCCATGTCTTGGAGATGCCTTTGGAAAAGAGCCTTTGCTGACCAGTGTGATGGATCTAGTATAATGGAGAAATAAAGATTTATTGTCATAAATCACTGGGATCGGAGGTTGTTTGCACAGCACAATCTAGCCTATCTTTATTAATCCCACACCACAATAAAATAGAATAAAAGTTTGATGTTACAATTAATGTCAAATATTTGTCAATGTTTGAGGCTTTTAAAGGAATAAATTGGTTCCAAATAGGAAAAGCGTACATCAAGGCTGTATATTGTCACCCTGCTTATTTAACTTATATGCAGAGTACATCATGAGAAATGCTGGGCTGGATGAAGCACAAGCTGGAATCAAGATTGCCAGGAGAAATATCAATAACCTCAGATATGCAGATGACACCACCCTTATGGCAGAAAGTGAAGAAGAACTAAAAAGCCTCTTGCTGAAAGTGAAAGAGGAGAGTGAAAAAGTTGGCTTAAAGCTCAACAATCAGAAAACTAAGATCATGGCATCTGATCCCATCACTTTATGGCAGATAGATGGGGAAACAGTGGAAACAGTGGCTGACTTTATTTTTCTGGGCTCCAAAATCACTGCAGATGGTGACTGCAGCCATGAAATTAAAAGATGTTTACTCTTTGGAGGGAAAGTTATGACCAACCTAGACAGCATATTCAAAAGCAGAGACATTACTTTGCCAACAAAGGTCAGTCTAGTCAAGGCTATGGTTTTTCCAGTAGTCATGTATGGTTGTGAGAGTTGGACAGTGAAAAAGGCTGAGCGCCAAAGAATTGATGCATTTGAACTGTGGTATTGCGGAAGACTCTTGAGAGTCCCTTGGACTGCAAGAAGATCCAACCAGTCCATCCTAAAGGAGATCAGTCCTGGGTGTCCATTGGAAGGACTGATGTTGAAGCTGAAACTCCAATACTTTGGCCACCTGATGCGAAGAGCTGACTCATTGGATAAGACCCTGATGCTGGGAAATATTGAAGGCAGGAAGAGAAGGGGACAACTGAGGATGAGATGACTGGATGGCATTATCAACTCAATGGCCATGGGTTTGGATGGACACCAGGAGTCAGTTATGGACAGGGAGGCCTGGTGTGCTGCAATTCATGGGGTCACAAAAAGTCAGACATGACTGAGCGACTGAAGTGAACTGAAAGGAATAAATAATAATGATAATAAGAGAATAATTCTAATAATAAGGGAATAATAGAGAAGAATATCAGTATGATAAGATTGTGTCACTTATGAAAATGAAGATGTAAGTTTTTATTTTCTTCTAAATGTGCAAGGCTCTAAAACACCGAAGGTTAAAGAAATATAAAAAAGAATGTAGTAACTAAAGAATTGTTGCTTTTGAACTGTAGTGTTGGAGAAGACTCTTGAGAGTCTTGAGAGTCCCTTGGACTTCAAGGAGATCCAACCAGTCCATCTTAAAGGAGATCAATCCTGGATATTCATTGGAAGGACTGATGTTGAAGCTGAAGTTCCAATACTTTGTCCACATGATGCAAAAAGCTAGCTCATTGGAAAAGATTTTGATGCTGGGAAAGATTGAGGCTAGAAAAAGAAGGGGATAAAAGAGGATGAGATGGATGGATGGTATCACTGAGTCAATGAACATGAGTTTGAACAAACTCCAGGAAATGTTAAAAAAAAACAGGGAAGTCTGGCATGGTGCAGTCCATGGGGTTGCAAAGAGTTGGACATGACTGAGTGAGAGAAAAGCAACAACAAACTAAAAAGAGCTATAGTTTCTAATAGTTCACGTGTACCCCAATGTTCATCGCCACATTGTTAACAATAGTCAGGACATGGAAGCAACCTAGATGTCCATCAACAGATGAATGGATAAGAAAGCTGTGGTACATATATATACACAATGGAATATTAGTCAGCCATTAAAAGAATTCATTTGAATCAGTTCTACTCAGGTGGACGGAACTGGAGCCTATTATACAGAGTGAAGCAAGCCAGAAGGAAAAACAAAAACACAATCAATCTCCAGCCCAGGTTTGATGCTCAGGGCTGGTGCACTGAGATGACCCAGAGAGAAGGAATCAGAAGGGAGGAGGGAGGGGGGTTCTGGAAGGGGGACATATGTATATCCATGGCAGATTCATGTCAATGTATGGCAAAACCAATGCAATAAAATAAAGAAAATTTTAAAAAAATTCTGAAGTCTACATATTTTACCACAAATGAATAAAATCTGAAAGGCACATTTAAAGTATTTGAAAGAGCTAAATTTGGTTCATTCTAGATACAATTAATATTTTCTGTCCAGATTCTCTGCAATCAGAAGGTCTTTATCACAGAAGAAACCAAATGACAGGGAGTAATGAGTCCTGAACTTGGGCAGCATCTCATCTATCAAGCTGTCAGTTTTAATTACTGGGCATTTTTTGCCACATTTTAAAAACAATTCTTGTCCTTAGCTTAAAATTGGAGAAATTCCAGGTAGTACAATATAGAATGCTTATAAAAAGTAAATTATCTAATAGAATACTCTAACTATTCTAAAAATTGCCCATGTCCAGACAATGGGACAGACAAGTATGAGTCTTCTGGGGCCTTCTCAAATGCATAAGCCAAATGAGTTTTGTCTTAAATCTGTGCTTCCAGACTTGTCTTTACACACATACACACACACACATACACACATACACACATTCAGTCACTCACTTATTCATTTATACATTGTATGGATAAGAATATCTAGATCTCAAGAGTGGGAAAAGATGTCCAAGAAATTGAACTTGCTTTACAGCCAATTGTGCTGGACTGAATCGTGTATATAATGGATGATTCAGATTAGGGATTTTGCTGGCAATTTAGGACATTCTGTGCCTCAATGCTAGTTAACAGTCCAGTCATAAAAATATTTTTGGGTTTCCCATGTGGCACAGTGGTGAAGAATCCATCTGTCAATGGAAGAGACATAAGACATTAGGTTCAATCCCTGGGTCAGGAATTTCCCCTTGGAGTAGGAAATGGCAACTCACTTCAACATTCTTGCCTGGAGAATTCCACGGACAGAGGAATCTGGCGGTCTACAGTCCATAGGATCACAACAAAGTCAAACATAACCTAGAGACTGAACAACAACAGGAGATTTCTTATCGAGTAAAGAAATCAAGCACTCATTATATTCTACTGTTGCTATGCCCTTCAAGAAACATTAATGCACAGGAAGCATACTGATTATCTGAAGTAGCTAATGACTAACACAGCACCTAGATTGTCTCCTGGGAGGAAGTCTAAGTGTGTTTATTTTCTGCCTAGTCCGATGTGAGCTCTGCCATGGGCTTATCCACATAAATGGCCCAATTTACCCATCCTCCTCTTCTCTCCACCCTAGAATTCCAATTTCCTGATCAATCCTTTGTGTCCTACTGCTGAGAGAACCAAGTTACTCTCTTAACTGTTCAACGTTTACTAGAAAATATCCAATCTTTAACAGAAGGTCTATGTTGTGGAATAAATAAAAAATGGCACTGTTTAGCAGAACTTGAAATTACTTTTTTACTTATATTCTATATAAACGTGTAGTTAAGAGGCAAAAATTGATGGAAATTCTGATACCATGGACTGCTGTCTTCTGTTCTATATTTCAATAGCTAAAATGGGATGAAGAACATGGTACAAGTTATTCGTTCCTAATCGGTTACTGATTTTATTTTGTTACTATAAAAGAAACAACATAAAGATCCAATGCTATTCCATTATAAGTGTGTTTTGCTTCTTCTGTGAGAAGATGAGTCTCTGTGAAACAATTGCTTTCCTTCAAAAACCTCACTTGTTTTCTTTTTATTTGCATTGAGGGCACTATTTATCCACAAAGTCATGAGCTCAGGAGATTCTGTCAACATGAAAGTTCTATAATCTGAGGAGAGAGAGCTCTGCCAGTTACACACCTTAGAAATATCATGAGGTCTATGGGTAGTTGGATCTACTGTGCTCATGCTGTTTTTGATGTAGGATCACTAGTGTTAAGCTGCCGAGCATGAATTTGTTCTCAGATTGATGTATCCTTTCTTACAAATAGGCAGCAATACAACGTCTCATAAGTGAGATACTTTATTCAGTGAATGCTTTTCACTCAGAGACAGATTCAGGGTTTATGAGATCTGAGGCTGATACATCCTTTTTATTGAAATCCCTGTTGTACAATGTGAAGGAAGGCAGAATTATTTTTGTAGCCTTCTAACTCAAGAGATTCTTCAAACGCAGACTCACCTGGGACCTGCGCGTGTTACTCTAGTAACTCAAGGCACATTTCAAATATTTACATTTTCCCGTGTGTTTCAGGTAATTCTAATGTCAGGCAGCGTTGGGAACATACAATGGGCAACAGGAGACAAAATTTCAACTTAATATGTCTTTCCTAAGGTTAAACGATTATTTTCCTATGACTAATAGCATTTCTGGGCTACAGATGGCTCAGTGCTAAATAATCCTCCTACCAAGGTAGGAGATGCAGGTTTGATTCCTGGGTCAGGAAGATCCCCTGAAGAAGGAAATGGCAACCCACTCCAGTATTCTTGCTTGGGAAATCTCATGGACAGAGGAGTCTGGAGGGCACAGTCCACGGGATTGCAAGAATCAGACACAACTTAACAAGTAAACAACAACAAATAGCATTTGTACTATATAAAAAAGCAGTTTGCACCTTCACTTATAGTTTAATGAGCAGTTAAAAAAATTTATAATGGTCAATATTTTATGCTTTTTTCTATTGAAAACTCTAAACGGGCCTTTGTAGCTTAAGTGTGACTGTATACTCATATGACTAATTTTGTTCCTTAAGACTCAGACCACAGTCTTAGGGAAAATGTTTGTAAAGTATCATACTAACCTTTGTTTCCATTTGATGTCATCAATTTAAATCTTGCAATTAATTTTCTTCTAATTGAGCTATATGTTGTATCTAGCTCTAAAATTTAGTTTCCATTCCATTTTCAGATATATAAATTATTCCTCAAATTTTTAAAAACATAATTGCAACATGTAATTTTTAAATATATCATTAACCTATTTTTCCTCTCTCCTATTTCTCTAATTTTCCTGTCTTTGTCTATTTCTTTTGCTGAATATCCCCCTCATTTTTACTTCAAAGATATTTTATGACTTTTTGAAGCTAGCAAGTCAGAAATGCTTTCTGCTATACTTACCTGCCAAGGATTTTGTATGTAGCAATTTCTTAAGAGAGTTTTAATGTCATACTTTTCATTTTAAAATGGTTGCGTAAGAACTCTTAAGGTGTTTAATTCAAATCTCAAGTGCAGAATTATCATTTTGAATAATAAAAATGTGACTGAAAAACCGATGAAAGAAATTGCATGTTCTACTATTAACAATCAGGAAGAGAAATGATGATTTTCCTAACAGAGTTAATGGTGAGAATCAAGTAACACTCCAGACAAAATCACACGTGGAAACATGTTTCATTCAACTGATTGAAAGGTGCAAACTGAAATTTTTCCCCAAGGGGTTATACAAATATAGGAAGAAAAAGGAAATAGAAACAAGATTTTCAAAGGGCCTACTAGGTGTTAAAGATGGGGATAAGCATCACACATATGTTAGTTTATGAGTCCTAGCAAAAACCCAGTGAAGTAATTATTACACCTCTGCTTTAAAGATGAATAAATAAGGGTTCAGAAATTTCAGTAACTTTTGCAAATCACAGGAATAGTATTTAGTATCTACTTGTATAAACATTTGATTTTATTGTTCTGCATTTTTAATGATTTTCAATATAATAAATATCTCCTCATTGGGCAAAAGATAATGCCATTTTTATTTTTTGATCTATTAAGCTGATGAACTTGAGAAAAGCATAGTCTGAAGGATAATTAATGATATTATCTCTCTTACTTCAGGATGTCTTAGATCATTTCAAACATGCCAACAGCCCTTTGGGTCTCTACTACATATGTTTGTCTTTCCCTGGACTTCTTTGCTTCTATACAATAACTGACTATCATTCTAGGAGGAATAGAAACCCTTTAATACTGCCCTTGGTTTTGTGTGAATTTTAACTATTAAAGATCCCAGAAGGAAGCTGCTGCTTCAACAAATGGTGTCAGACATACTTATAGAAACGTTAAGTGATAATGATGGCACTGAGCTGCAATGATCATACTTGGGAAAACTTCAGAGGAATTTTATAATGTGTAGAAAGATTCAATGTGCTTCACTACTTTTCTTTCTAAAAAAAATTGTCTATAGTTACATCACTTGAATCATTATGCAGTAATATACTAAGCACACAGGTAGTCGGTTTGCATATATTATCTATACTCCTAATAAAACCACCATGAAATGTCAGCTGTTATCCCCATTTCCTACTTTCATAGTCAACTGAAATATTTTGCTACTTAATATGCCTATCCTTTCCATATTGTGCTGAATTCATAAAACAAAAACTTTGCTTCTTTACTGAAAATCTTTTGCTAGAAATATCAAAGGGCAAACAATGCTCATTAAGTCTTTCCAAAGGGCCTCCCTGGTAGCTCAGATGGTAAAAGAATCTGCCTGCAATGCAGAAGACCTGAGACAATCTCTCAGTTGGGAAGATCCCCTGGATAAGGGACTGGCCACCCACTCCAGTATTCTTGCCTGGGAAATCCAATGGATAAAGTCTGAAGGGCTACAGTCCATGGGGTTGTTAAGAGTTGGACATGTTGTTTATAGTTTCCTGTGTTGTGCAGCAGCTTTTAATTTTAATTAGGTCCCATTTGTTTATTTTTCCTTTTATTTCCAATATTCTGGGAGGTGGGTCATAGAGGATCCTGCTTTGGTTTAAGTCGGAGAGTGTTTTGCCTATGTTTTCTTCTAGGACTTTTATAGTTTCTAGTCTTACATTTAGATCTTTAATCTATTTTGAGTTTATTTTGGTATATGGTTTTAGAAAAGGTTCTAGTTTTGTTCTTTTACAAGTGGTTGACGAGTTTTCCCAGCACCACTTATTAAAGAGATTGTCTTTTCTCCATTGTATATTCTTGCCTCCTTTGTCAAAGATAAGGTGTCCATATGTGCATGGATTTATCTCTGGGCTTTCTATTTTGTTCCATTGATCTGTATTTCTGTCTTTATGCCAATACCATACTGTCTTGATGACTGTGGCTTTGTAGTATAGCCTAAATTCAGGCAGGTTGATGCCTCCAGTTCCATTCTTCTCTCTCAAAATTGCTTTGGCTATTCGAGGTTTTTGGTATTTCCATAAAAATTGTGAGATTATTTGTTCTAGTTCTCTGAAAAAGACCACTGGTAGCTTGATAGGAATTGCATTGAATCTATAGATTGCTTTGGGCAGTGTACTCATTTTCACTATATTGATTCTTCTGATCCATGAACACGGTATATTTCTCCATCTATTTGTGTCCTCTTTGATTTCTTTCATCAGAGTTTTATAGTTTTCTATATATAGGTCTTTTGTTTCATTAGGTAGATATATTCCTAAGTATTTTATTTTTTTCATTGCAATGGTAAATGTAATTGTTTCCTTAATTTCTCTTTCTGTTTTCTCATTGTTAGTGTATAGGAATGCAAGGGATTTCTGTGTGTTGATTTTATATCCTGTAACTCTACTATATTCATTGATTAGCTCTAATAATTCTCTGGTGGAGTCATTAGGGTTTTCTATGTAGAGGATCATATCATCTGCAAACAGTGAGAATTTTACTTCTTCTTTTCCAATCTGGATTTCTTTTATTTCTTCTTCTGCTCTGATTACTGTGGCCAAAACTTCCAAAACTATGTTGACTAGTAGTGGTGAGAGTGGGCACCCTGGTCTTGTTCCTGACTTAGGGGATATACTTTCAGTTTTTCACCATTGAGGATAATGTTTGCTGTGGGTTTGTCATATACAGCCTTTGTTATGTTGAGGTATGTTGCTTCTATTCCTGCTTTTTGGAGGGTTGTTTTTTTTTTCATAAATCGATGTTAAATTTTGTCAAATGCTTTCTTTGCATCAATTTAAATAATCATGTGGTTTTTATTTTTCAATTTGTTAATGTGATGTATTACATTAAAAGACAGCCTTCAGAATGGGAGAAAATAATAGCAAATGAAGCAATGGGCAAACAATTAATCTCAAAAATATACAAGCAACTCCTGCAACTCAATTTCAGAAAAATAAACCACCCAATCAAAAAGTGGGCCAAAGACCTAAACAGATATTTCTCCAAAGAAGACATGCAAATGGCTAACAAACACATGAAAAGATGCTCAACATTACTTGTTATCAGAGAAAGGCAAATCAAACCACAATGAGGTACCATTTCATATCAGTCAGAATGGCTGCCATCCAAAAGTCTAAAGCAATAAGAGCTGGTAAGGATGTGGATAAAAGGGAAACCTCTTACACTCTTTATGGAATGTAAACTAGTATAGCCACTACGGATAACAGTGAAGAGATTCCTTAAAAAACTGGAAATAGAACTACCATATGATCCAGCAATCCCACTGCTGGGCATACACACCGAGGAAACCAGAATTGAAAGAGACACATGTGCACCAACATTCATCGCATCACTGGTTAAAATAGCCAGGACATGGAAGCAACCTAGATGTTCATCAGTAGATGAATGGACAAGGAAGCTATGGTACATATCAATTCAGTTCAGTCGCTCAGTCGTGTCCAACCCTTTGCGACCCCATGAATTGCAGCATGCCAGGCCTCGCTGTCCATCACCAACTCCCAGAGTCCACCCAAACCCATGTCCATTGAGTCAGTGATGTCATCCAGCCATCTCATCCTCTGTCATCATCCCCTTCTTCTCCTGCCTCCAATCCTTCCCAGCATCAGGGTCTTTTCCAGTGAGTCAACTCTTCTCATGAGGTGGCCAAAGTATTGGAGTTTCAGTTTCTACATCAATCTTTCCAGTGAACACCCAGGACTGATCTCCTTTAGGATGGACTGGTTGGATTCCCTTGTAGTCCAAGGGACTCTCAAGAGTCTTCTCCAACACCACAGTTCAAAAGTATCAATTCTTTGGTGCTCAGCCTTTTTCAGTGTTCAACTCTCACATCCATACATAACTACTGGGGGAAAAAAAATAACCTTGACTAGACGGACCTTTGTTGGCAAAGTAATGTCCCTGCTTTTCAATATGCTATCTAGGTTGGCCATAACTTTGCATCCAAGCAGTAAGCGTCTTTTAATTTCATGGCTGCAATCACCATATACAGTGATTTTGGAGCCCAAAAATATGAAGTCTGACACTGTTTCCACTGTTTCTGCATCTATTTCCCATGAAGTGATTGGACCAGATGCCATGATCTTAGGTTTCTGAATGTTGAGCTCTAAGCCAACTTTTTCACTCTCCTCTTTCACTTTCATCAAAAGACTTTTTAGTTCCTCTTCACTTCTTGCCATAAGGATGGTGTCATCTGCATATCTGAGGTTATTGATATTATTTCTCCTGGCAATCCTGATTGCAGCTTGTGCTTCTTCTCGCCCAGAGTTTCTCATGATGTATACTGCATATGAGTTAAATAAGCAGGGTGACAATATACAGCCTTAACGTACTTCTTTTCTTATTTGGAACCTGTGTTTTTTCATGTCCAGTTCTAACTGTTGCTTCCTGACCTGCATACAGGTTTCTCAAGAGACAGGTCAGATGGTCTGGTAATCCCATCTCTTTCAGAATTCTCCACAGTTTATTGTGATCCACACAATCAAAGACTTGGGCATAGTCAATAAACCAGAAGTAGATATTTTTCTGGAACTCTCTTGCTTTTTCAATAATCCAGCGGATGTTGGCAATTTGATCTCTGGTTTCTCTGCCTTTTCTAAAAACAGTTTGAACATCTGGATGGTCACAGTTCACGTATTACTGAAGCCTGGCTTGGAGAATTTTGAGCATTACTTTACTAGCGTGTGATATGAGTGCAACTGTGCAGTAGTTTGATCAATCTTTGGCATTGCCTTCTTTGGGATAAGGATGAAAACTCACCTTTTTCAGTCCTTGGTCATTGCTGAGTTTTCCAAATTTGCTGGCATATTGAGTGCAGCATTTTCACAGTATCATCTCTTAGGATTTGAAGTAGCTCAACTGCAATTCCATCATCTCCACTAGCTTTGCTTGTATTGATGCTTTTTAAGGCCCACTTGACTTCACATTATAGGATGTCTGGCTCTAAGCAAGTGATCACACCATCGTGATTATCTGGGTTATAAAGATCTTTTTTGTATATTTCTTCTGTGTATTCCTATCACCTCTTCTTAATATCTTTTGCTTCTGTTAGGTCCGTACCATTTCTGTCCTTAATTGTGTCCATCTTTGCATGAAATGTTCCATTGATATCTCTAATTTCCTTGAGGGCATCTCTAGTCTTTCCCATTCTATTATTTTCCTCCATTTCATTCCATTGATCTCTGAGGAAAGTTTTCTTATCTCTCCTTGCTATTCTTTGGAACTCTGCATTCAAATGGGTATATCTTTCCTTTTCGCCTTTGCCTTTAACTTCTCTTCTTTTCTCAGCTATTTGTAAGGCCTCCTCAGAGAACCATTTTGCTTTTTTGCATTGCTTTTCTTTGGGGATGGTCTTGATCCCTGCCTCCTGTACAATGTCACGAATCTCCATTCATCGTTCTTCAGGCACTCTGTCTCTCAGATCTAAGCCTTTGAATCTATTTCTCACTTCCATTGTATAATCGTAAGGGATTTGATAGGTCATACCTGAATGGTCTAGTGGTTTTCCTTACTTTCTTCAATTTCAGTCTGAATTTGGCAATAAGGAGTTCATGATCTGAGCCACAGTATGCAACCAGTCTTGTTTTTGCTGACTGTATCAAGCTTCTCCATCTTTGGCTGCAAAGAATATAATCAACCTGATTTTGGTATTGACCATCTGGTGATGTTCATGTGTAGAGTCTTCTCTTGTGCTGTTGGAAGAGGGTGTTTGCTATGACCAGTACATTCCTTTGGCAAAACTGTTAGCCTTTAACCTGCTTTCTTTTGTATTCCAAGGCCAAATTTTCCTATTACTTCAGATATCTCTTGACTTCCTACTTTTGCATTCCAGTCCCCTATAATGAAAAGGATATCTTTTTTGGATATTAGTTCTTCAAGGTCTTGTAGGTCTTCATAGAACTGTTCAACTTCAGCCTCTTTAGCATTACTGAAGAAGGATATCTAGACATGTAAAAAATGTCTGTTTGCTAAATCATTGGGTTGTATCCTTAGAAACCAAAACACTGACAAAATTCTTGGTAGATTATAAGAACTGTTTGTTATTGTTGTTCAGTCATGGGCTTGTCTCTTGTTATGCAAGGGTATATATAGTAAGGAAAACTCTGTTCTTTAAGGAGGTTTCAATCTGAACTCAGTTTTTAGTGGTTTTTAGGTACAACATTGTTTAACTGTCATCTTAAGCATTCTAGATTATCCTTTCTCTGTGTGTTTATGATAGATTCAGGTTTGGATCTATCATAGGTCATAAGAAATTATTTGAAAATGGGTGATCAACTTACTTCTTAAAAAAGTGTACTACTTTACTGAAGAAACTATGTCTTATCTATCAATCTACCTATTTATTATTTATCTATCTATCTATATCTATACATAAACATAATATATATTAAGCACTAAAGAATCCTAGACTATATATGTATTTAAATGGTGTAAAAATAATAATCAACTTTTTTATAAAATACAAGAGAATTCTAGAAGGTATGACTAAAGGCATTTCTTTAGCACTTAAAAGCAGATATCTGGGGAATTAAATCACGTTTCTTACATTTTCAGAAGTGCTATATTCTTTATTTGCCTATGTTAAATACTATTACTGAATTGAAAAATTCTTGATTTACCTCTGAGAAATCAAAGATCTTTGTAAGAAATATTATTCTCTAAATACAACAAATCCTTTATTAAGTTCTGATAAATCATGAAACTTTAAATTAGTAAATCATACATGTTTCTAGATAAATATACATTCTTGATCAGCATATACTGAATATTCACATCTCTATGAAGAAAAGAAACCTTTATAAGCTGTCCCCTTACATTTTATGGTCACGTCCATCATCCTCATTGAACTATATGTCCCTTGAGATTTTATCTTTTATCTTTATAGCACCAGTACATGGAAAACTTAATTACTACATGCTCTTTTCTGAATTTAGCTGCTTGGAAAAATAAATGACATCATTAATAAGCAGAGTTCATAAATTTTTCGATTATTAGGCCCAATTGCTTTAAGTGAAAAATTATAGATGATCTTAGAAAAAACAATTGAGGGCATCAGAAACCAGAATGCAGTGGGTGAAGCAAGGTTAGTGAAAGTACTTCAGACCTTCACCAAGTTCTCTGAGAGAAGAAAAAAGAGCTGGTTTAGTTCAAGAGCGGAAGGAGACTTTGATTGTTTGAGGATAATGAAACTGAAATCAGTGTACTAAGAAAGTTAAAACAGAAGAATTTGAAGTTGAGAGAAATAGGACCTATTCTTGTGGGAAAAAGTAAATAAACGCAGCAGGAGACAGAAGAGAAAAGGGTTAGAGCAAAAGAGAACAAAAGAAAGGATTCTTCCCACTTTGTACTTGGGTTGAAGATAATAAGGATATATTGTGAATAATGCACATAGTTAGCCTACTGAATAAAATTTTATATACATATAATTTCTGAATTATATGCTGTCTTGCTGCATTTGCCAATGTGAAAAGTAGGAATAAAAGATCATTTTGAAAGTATTTGATTTTTCTCCCTGACATCCATCAGATTCTTAATTCTTACATATATACATACAATACAGGTACAAACATATATGTTTTACATATATATTTATATACATATATACACGGAACTTTCCAGATGGTGCTAGTGGTAAAGAACCCACCTGCCAATGCAGGAGATGTTAGAGACATGAGTTTGATCCCTGGATCAGAAGATACCCTGGAGGAGGGTATGGCAACCCATTCCAGTATTCTTGCCTGGAGAATCCCATGGACAACGGACCCCTACAGTCCATAGGGTCTCAAAGAGTCAGACATGACTGAAGTGACTTAGCATGCATGCACATGTATACACATATACATACATATCTATTTATATATAAATTATTGTATTTTATGTATGTACACATTATATATAGCTTATATTTGTAATATATAAACATTTTCTCTGTAAAATATTATGTAAATTGTGAGTTTTAGTGTGTTGTTTTAAAAGTCAATGAATGTGGCAGCTAATACAATTAGAATTAAACATTGTAAATCTTTCTGTAAGATCATTTAAGCATGAAAGCTTCTGAGTCAGCAATCCACTCATACTTCTACATAAATTAATAAGCTCATAAACAGAAATAGCTTTGTTTATACACAATTTTAGCTTCCTTTTTCCCTTAAGGGATCTTGCTTAAAACAGACAAACAAATAAAAAAGCATTTCAGTATGAATCACCCAGAATATACTGATGAATATACACATGTGTATTCATATAAACACACACACACACACACACAGCCATTAAGATAATTTTGAAGACTTTGTCTTCAAAACATGTGGAAAGGCTTTGATACTAAGCAGATAAGCCATACTTGATTCATTCCAGAAGAACACTATATCCTCTCAGTGGTTTTCACTGACAAGCCAAATATAAAGCTGAAATATAATGAAAAGTACACGCTATACTAAAGAGAAGCAGTAAACAAAACTTTATTCCTGTGGGGAGACAAGGCATATGACAAAAAGAAGAAGTCAACCCTTGATTAGCTTAGAGAGCTTTGAGCATGTCCATTGTGGCTGTAAAGCTCAGATTCCTCAGAAATATTTCATCTACCTCCTTCATATCACCTATACTTGTATTAAACTTCACATGCATGAAGAAATATAGTGACCATGAGATCTTGCTCCATAGCAAATTCATTAGTATTAGAATAGAATTCATGTAATTTTTGCCTACAGAGCTTAAACAGGAGCTTAGCAGAGCTCCAACCTAACAGTGGTGGTGGAATCCAAAGAAAGATGTGAATGCCCATGTTATCAAGAGACTGACAAGTTGTGCCCTTCTTTCAGTCCTATGCCATAGAGACTCTTAAGAAGAAGACCTTTGGCAGCAACCTGCTATTATCTTTGGCAGGTGAGGTAATATTACTGGAGATGATGATGACTTCAGATTGTGTGGGAAAAGAAGTCAATGTCAGCAAACAAAGGGGCCAAATGTGCTTCTTCTCAAAGGGGTTGCATAGTGAAACCAGATCTCCCATATTCTTTGTGTTCAAAAACCTGAAAAGACTCCCACATACTCCAACCAATAATAAAAGAGCAATCAATTAGAGTTGGACCCAATATGGAACAACTCTGAGTTTCCAGACATACCTTCAACAGCACTTTCATCAATTTGTGAGACTAATATTGAAAGACTGTAGAAAATCCAGGACTTTGCCTCAGATTTCTGAGCCCCCAAGAATATTTATTTATTTATTTTCCAGTAGTCATGTACGAATGTGAGAGCTGGACCATAAGGAAGGCTGGAGTGCCAAGGAAATGATGCTTTTGAACTATGGTGCTGGAGTAGATTGTTGAGAGTCCTTTGGACAGCAAGGAGATCAAATTAGTCAATCCTAAAGAAAATCAACCCTAAACGTTCATTGGAAGGACTGATGCTGAAGTTGAAATTCCAACACTTTGTCCACTGGATGGGAAGAGCAAACTCATTGGAAAATACCCTCATGCTGGGAAAGTTTGAGGGCAGGAGAAGGGGCTGACAGAATGAGTTGGTTATATGGCATCATCGACTCAATGGACATAAGTTTGAGCAAACGCCAGGAGATGATGAAGGACAGGGAAGCTTGGCATGTTGCAGTCCATGGGGTCACAAAGAGTCAGACACAACTTAGCAACTGAACAACAACAATATTTACTGTTCCAAAAGATGACACTTCATATGGGCCTAGAGGGTCATCATTTTTTGAAGATCCATTAAAGGATGATTTTGCATTGAACTTACTAAAACCTAGGAAATATGTATCTGATCATATTACCATCAATTCTGTTTATGGCACTTAATGGAACTTCCATTTGGAGTGGAAACTTAGCTATTTGCTCTAAATCCTTTTAAAGGACAAATGAAAAAAAAAGACTGGCTTTTATTTCCATGGAGAAACTTTTTTATTAAATATTCAACATATACATTTAGCTATAAATAAATGGAATGGTGCGATTCTGTTTAATTTGGTTACAAATGCTATTCATCCAAAGGAAGATATAAACTTACGACTTTTTTCAAAACCGAACTAGAGAAGTTAATTAAAGTTTAGGCAGATTTTATTAGTTGCATTTTGTATATTTGATAGTGTTTATTTAACTCAAGTATTTGTTTTATAATATTTAGATGCAGATACTATTGGCTATCTCTGTGCATAATTGTAAATTATAATTAATTGAAGTCTTTTTTAGTATTGCTCCATTCAGTTTCACTTGACAGTGTTGATGAAGATTATGGTGATTCTACAAGGTCTCCAGAGCAATGTACAGTGTTAATAGAAGGATTTTAGAGAAATAAATTTTCTAGAAATGTTTATGCCACATATGAGTGCTAGTAATGAAAAATAAATGCTGCCAGTAGTACCCAAGATGACAGAGCATAAGAAAGACTTAACTCAGGGTGTATTTCACTGTCTTCAATAGGCAGAAAATGATTTGCCTAATTCTGTCAGAGATACAGAATGTGTAGCATTAGGAACTGAGAAAAAGAGTTAAATTATGCCACACAGATGGCTTCCCTAGTGGCTCCAATGATAAAGAATATGCCTGGAATGCAGGAGACCCAGGTTCAATCCCTAAGTCAGGAAGATGCCCTGGAGAAGGAAATAGCAACCCACTCCAGTATTCTTACCTGGAGAATCCCATGGACAGAGGAATCTGGTGGGCTAACATCCACAGAGTTGCAAAGAGTCAGAGACAACTGAGCAACTAACTTTCACTTTCATGCCACATAGAAACTTTTATAACTGCTTATACAAAACAAGAACATCTTTGCAATTTGTGAGTTTTACACAAAATAAGCAACCAACAATGAATGATATTCATTAAAGTCATGCATGGCTCTATATAATTAAAGACAGCAATTTTTAAATTCAAACATCTTTTTTTTATACTTGCAAAATGATAAATGAGTCCCATCATAGCTATAAATGGAAGTCCCTAGACTCTTTCCCTTAGTCATATATAAATTTCTTTGAGCTTATGCTTTGACCCACTTAGATCCTTCTTTTCACATAGTAATGCTTGATTTTTGTATTTGAGACAGAACTATCACTTGCTGAAATGCTGAGTAAAGACAGTAAGTACTATTTATGAGGAATATTATTATTCAAAAGAAGTAAAGGGATGTTTTAGTGTTCTGTACTATGTAAATAGCTCATCTTAGAGGACATGGCAATCTCAAGTACTGAGGCTCTGCCGAGGAAGGGGAACTGATACTTAAACCCACTTATAAAGGCAGGTTTACTCAAAAATACTGCAGGAAACAAAAAGTACAGTGTAAGAAAAAAGACTTATGAATGCAAAGAGAAACTGTCAACTGGGTGGTGAGAGGAGGAAAAAATGTCACAAAGGTGTTATCTAAAGGAGATCCTCAAGAATGAGCTTTAGAATTCTTTGAGGAAATTGAAGTCCATGAGCTAAAATTAAATCTCTTCAGTACATGCTTTCAAAAATAACAAAGCTGACCTGCTATTAGGAAGACACGATCTTTGAATACATTATTCAGGAATGACAATTACTTTTGCACCAAAGTATTTATTATTTTCATCCCTAGTGTAGTCCGTGATTTCACACTTGCAAGACTCTTGTCTGTCTCTTTTCATCACAATTTCCCCCTTTCTCAGCATACTGAACCCACTCCAGCAGACCAAGGCCGCCTCTGTTCAGATTAAGTTTCTACATTGACAGGAATAACATAAGGAGCAGCCATCCTAGATAGGCTCCTGTGACCCAATTTTTGAGCCTGACCTAATGGTCTGCTTGCAGATAGTTCTGATACCAACTTACCTTGTATAATAATCCCTGTGATTGATTACATTTGGTCCACCAGATAATTCAGGAAAGTGTACCTCTCCATCTGAAGACTCTTAACTAAACCATATCTGTAACCTTACTTCTGCTGTGTAAAGGAACATGATATCAGGTTCCATGGATTAGGACATGGATATCTTTCTGAGAACAACTGTTTTTTTCTACTGCAATCCTGCACCTCGAGTCACTAATGTTTAATATTTCATCATTCTTCTTTATAATTTCTCTTTCTTTCTCTTTCCTCACACACACTCTCTCTCCCTTTTGGTATTTATCATATCATTTATCAAATTTACCTCATAATAATTTATTACATATTTGTTTCCTAAGAATAAGGACACAAATCTACAATTAATTAAAATATTCAAAAAATCAAACATGGATACCATATATTATGATATCTAGACTATAGCCCATATTCTAATTTGGTCAACTATCCTAATAATATCCTAGTTTGTTGTGGTACTTTTCTCCCTCTAACACAGGAGCATACATTGTGTCTTGTGGTCACATGTCTTTAATATCCTTTAATCTGACATAGATCCTCAGCTGTTTCCTGCCTTGTGCAGTACTGAGTAACAAAGATGACATTTTATGGATCACGGATCACTCTGGATTATTATGAGATTTCCTCATGTTTGGATGCATAGTAGGCATCCCCAGACAAAAGATGACAAACTGACCTGTCCTCAGAATATCATATCCTAATCAGAAAGTCTATGTGTTCTTCACTCATAGTTGTAAATCATTACCAGGATTTGGGTGTGTTATTTACACACAATCATATTCACGTTTAGGTGTGAAATAGGATGAGTTTGACAAAAGTACACAACTGCATGAACTGCCTCCTAACAAAAAACAGAATGTCTCCATCACCCTCCAAAATTGCTTCACATCCCCTGCCAGACAATTATCTTCCTCACCCCTTGACCCTGACAAACTTTGACTGGTTTTCTCACTATAGTTTTGTCTTTTCTAGAACCTCATAAAGATGAAGTTATACAGTGCATGACTTTTTCCCTGGTTTAACATAATGCTCTTGAGGTTTCATCCATATTTCTGCTTCTTTTAGTAGGAGGTCCTTTTCTTTCTTCTAAGTAAGATTTCATTTTATCAATATGCCACAATCTGCGTTAATCAGTTAAACACTGAATTTCATATATATTTTGGCTATAATGTATAAAGCACCTATAAACATTTAAATGCAAATCTTTTCATGGAAATACCATTTCTGTAAGGTAAATATCTGAGAATGGGAATTCAGGTTGTATGGTAAGTGAACATTTACCTTTATCTGAATATGCCAAACTGTTTTCCAAACTGTATGTCATATTTTGCATTTCCACCAGCTAGCCATGAGTTTATGACAGTGCCAATCATTCCAATCATCCAGTACCAGAAATTGATGTTGATATTACAAATCTATTATATTTTAGCCAAAATAATCAGTGTATAATGATATCTCATTGTGCCTCTGAGACTGAAAAAGATTCATAATAAAACTTCAGAACACAAATTCTAAAATTATATGGCTTCAAATGATGGAGAGAATAAATACCAAAGGAAAGCCAAAGCTTCAGTGAAATCAAGAAGGCTGAGATTAAAAGGGAGAAAACTGAAATAAGGTAGGAGAAGGAAAAAAACTCCAAAATCAAGAGTAGAAATATAAACTTCTTTATCCAAAACAAGTAAGCCAAAGAGATGGAGTAGAAAACCAGATGAGATCAGAGATAGGAAGGACAAACAGCAAACTTGCAAGAAAAGAGAAGGAAAGATAAAGGAATAAAAAATGACTAAAGATAAGATTAGCAATATAGAGAGCATAAACATATTTTGGAAAGGAAAGAAAGAGAATGAATAGATTAGTAAATTTGAAATATCTCCAAAGTTGAAGCAGTGAATCCAAAATGAGTTCATTTATATTTCTTTACCGTTTCATGGATCACAGCCCTGTTGTGGTGAAGGGGCTTGAACAACTCAATGAAGCTATGAGCCATGCCATGTGGGGCTACTCAAAACTAATGGGTCACAGTGAAGAGTTCTGACAAAACATGGTCACTGGAAGAGGGAATGGCAAACCACTCCAGTATTCTTGCAAGATTTTATTTTCTTGGCCTCCACAATCACTGCAGATAGTGACTACAGCCATGAAATTTAAAGACACTTGCTCCTTGGAAGGGGCTTCCCAGGTGGTGCTGGTGGTAAAGAATCCACCTGCCAGTGCAGGAGACATAAGAGATGTGGGTTCGATCCTTGGATTGGGAAGATCCACTGGAAGAAGGCATGGTAACCCACTCCATTATTCTTGCCTATAGAATCCCATGAACAGAGGAACCTGGCAGGCTACAGTCCATAGGGTTGCACAGTCATACATGACTGAGCAACTTAGCAGGCATGTACACTCTTTGGAAGGAAAGCTATAATAAAACTAGAAAGCATATTAAAAAGCTAAGACATCACTTTGTAGACAAAGGTCCATATAGTCAAAGCAATGGTTTTTCTAGTAGTTATGTACATCTGTGAGAGTTGGACCATAAAGCAGGCTGAGAACCTAAGAATTAATATTTTTTAATTGTGTTGCTGGAGAAGACTCTTGAGAGTCCCTGGACAGCAAGGAGATCAAACCAGTCAATCCTAAAGGAAATCAATCCTGAATATTCACTGGAAGGACTGATGCTGAAGCTGAAGCTCCAATATTTTGGCCACCTAATGCGAAGAGCCGACTCACTGGAAAAGACCCTGATGCTGGGAAAGATTAAGTGCAGGAGAAGAAGAAGGCAGCAGAGGATAAGATAATCAGATAGTATCACTGACTCAATGGACATGAATTTGAACAAACTCAGGGGGATTATGAAGGACAGGGAAGTCTTACATGCTGTAGGCCATGGGGTCACAAACAGTCTGATGCAACTAAGTGACTGAATGACAACAACAACAACAACAATATCTCTTTACAAGAGAAAAAATTGCTGAAATAAATTCATACTTAGACAGAAGTTTGACAGCATATTTGAGCTACAAATATTAAAAGTACCACTAAACCAAAAGTATGAATTATAAAAAGAAATTAATCACAAAATACAAACATCAAAATATACTCAGATATTTTTTTCCTACAAATCCAGATGCTAAAATACAATGAGAAAATTATTACTAAATTTTGAATTTAAAAAGCTGCAACTAAGGAATTTTGTAAATAAATTCCAATCATAACAAAACATTTAATTATTCATAGATTTACACAAGATAATTATTATTTTTTTTGAAAGTTAAGCATCTGAAGATGTTGTTTAACTGTTCAGAATTCCTTAGCAACTTCACAAATATCACAAGATAACAAGCAAGGTGGAAAGAACAATAAACAACTGGATAAATAGGAAAAAAATAAACAACTATGTAGTTATGTGAAGGTAGAAGGAATAATGTAAAATTGAGAAAAGTTGTATTTCAAAGGAGCCATGAACTTTGAGTTGATATACAAGTCAAGCAAAGACTATGAAATACTGTGTCAGAAAAATAAAATGTGGAATGACACAGCTAAGTTATATAAATTCATAATAAGAACTGATGTAAAGATGAATAAATTGTATACACAAGATCCAATAATCAAATATTATGTAATATGTAAAATACTATAGAATTGACTCAAAACTACAGGCTAAATGTCCATATATACCTCCCTCTTATATGTATTTCCCAACTGATTTAAATTTGCTATCTTATGTGTTTCTATTGCAAATAGTACATTGCATGTTCTAACTGATGATTGTCAAAATACATAAAGGTTATTGATTTTTGCTATTGATTTTTAATCTGGTTAAATTACTGAATTATTTTTTTCATTATATAATGAGAGTAGATTCTGTTTGAACATATTTTCACATGCTTATCAGCCATTTGCATATCTTCCTTAAAGAAATATCTATTCTAGTCTAGTCATTTGGCCATGTTTTATTGTTTCCTTTTGACTGGGAAATACTAGAGATTCTAAAGCAAGTTTCTAGTAATAAAAAAAAGCCGCTTAAATGAAATTTGGGTATTTTATCCTTGCTGTAATTTGAATAAGTTACTTATCCTCTGTAGTGACACCATCTCTTTTTTTCCAAGCTTAGTTTTCTGACCTACTATTAAGATGCAGTTACACAAAGCTTTTTTGCCTTTTCACACTCTTCATGGGATTCTCAAGGCAAGAATACTGAAGTGGTTTGCCATTTCCTTCTCCAGTGGACTGCATTTTGTCAGAACTCCCCACCATGACCCATCAGTCTTGGGTGGCTCTACACAGCACGGCTCATAGTTTCGTTGAGCTAGACAAGGCTGTGGTCCATGTGATCAGTTTGATTAGTTTTCTATGATTGTGGTTTTCATTCTGTCTGCCCTCTGATGAAGAAGGATAAGAGGCTTATGAAAGTTTCCTGATGGGAGAGACTTACTGAGGGAGAAACTGGGTCTTGTTCTGATGGGGTGGTCATGCTTAGTAAATCTTCAATCCAATTTTCTGTTGATGGGTGGGGCTGTGTTCCCTCCCTGTTGTTTGACCTGCGACCAAACTATGGTGGAGGTGATGGAGATAATGGCGACCTCCTTCAAAAGGTCCTATGCATACACTGCCCACATTCAATGTCCCCGATGCTGCAGCAGGCCACTGCTGACCCACGCCTCCTCTGGAGACCCCTGGACACTCAAGGCAAGTCTGGGTCAGACTATTACAGACTATTAATGCAGCACATGTGGCAGGCTTTATTTTTATTTTTGGTGGTGGTGGTGGTTTAATTGCTAAGTCGGGTCAAACCCTTGCAACCCCATGGACTGTGGTTCGCCAGGCTCCTCTGTCCATTTGATTTTCCAGGCAAGAATACTGGAGTGGGTTACCACTTACTTCTCCAGGGGATCTTCCTGACCCAGGGATTGAACCCACACCTCCTATGTTTCCTGCATTGGCAGGCAGATTTTTTACCACTGAGCCACCTGGGAAGCTCTAAAGAGTTCAGAGTTAACTATATGATAGACTGTTTTCCAACTTTGCACAAAAGACTTTCATTTCCAGGTAAGACAGCTGCTAAAGTAATTCTACCAGAAGTGGGGTTCAAACCCAGGTGGACACATGTCCTTTTGATCTTAAGTCCAACACCATAACCACTCAGCCATCCTGGTGGTATTTTTAGTGTATACAGCTTCAAATTCTTGATTTCATTACAGGGAGAAAATATTAAAAGAAAGATTCATATCTCATTTTTAGCAAATGCAATTGTTGTTCTCATTCTGTTTAACTGAGCATTGCTTCCCAAAGTAGTTTTCTTAGATGAACTTCCCTTCTTCAGAACAGAGATATTTAATAATTTGTTTTTAGCAGCTGTCTCCTCATTTCCAACATTGACCCCACAGTTGTATTACTTTGCCTATCCTGTCTGCATAATAATTTTCTGAGATATCTGCCTTCTCTTCATATTTTAAATTTTACAAAGGTGCCACATCTATGTTCACTTGTTAATGTTACCCAAAAAAACCTTTAAATAACAAAATACTTTATACATGTGATTCAGAACACTTTTTCTTTCACCTTTTGCATAGCACTGACACTAAATAATAGTATCCACAAATGAAAATTAAGGCTTTCCACAGCTTAAAGAATGTTTCATGAAAATTAATTCTATTCTTCCATTGATATCGTGGATACCAGTGATTTGGGGCAAATAAACAACTTGTTCTTGCATAATGATCCTATATTTGAAGTTTATATTTTGCATAAAAGAGTTAATCAGGTTTTACAGAAATATATACAGTTTTGTTTTGCATCAACTTGAGAATGACTTACAAGAAACAAACTCTGTCGATAGCATTATGGAAGGTTTAGAAATTGCAATTTACATAAAAATTCCAAAAAAGGGAATATAAGTGTCAGAAAGTCTAAAGTACAAAGCAAAGAGAAATAAAGACAATCTACAGTGTTTCCCTGGTGGTCCAGGAGTTAAGAATCTGTCTGCCAATGCAGGGGACAGAGCTTCAATCCCTGATCCAGAAAGATTCCACATGCCTCAGAGCAACTAAGCTCATGCACCACAACTCCTGAAGCCCACACACCCTAGAGCTATGCTCCACAACCAGAGAAGCCACCGCAATGAGAAGCCTACATACCAAGCTAGAGAGGTGCCCCTGCTCACCGCAACTAGAGAAATCCCTCATGCAGCAATGAAGGCACAGCACAACCAAAAATAAATATTAAAAAAAGACAACATACATGTAAACATAACTCTGCCTCATTTCCCTCATCAGTAAAAGGGAATAAAATTATTCACTAACCATTACTAGTGCTCCCTGTGCATGAGACATAGCCGTCAGGGCTGTACATGGAATCATACAACCCCTGACATAAACCCTGAGATGTCCACAGGGCAGCTCAGTACCCCTGTGCAGATGAGGACAGCTCAGCATTTCGTTCTAAAAGCAGAGTCGGGGATTTTAACTTATTTGGTAGAGAGAAGGGATTGTAACAGAGTATCAGAGGGTAAAAAGTAGGAAGCCCAACCTAGATGAGTTATTTTAGGTATAAAAGGATTATTGTGGAGAGACTGAGGAATAAACACTGACCCAAAATTATCACAGAAAAATATTCATGATCAAAGCCTGAAAGCAAAAGAAAAAGTAAAGGAAAAATCAAAGTTAAGGTATATAGATGTAGACATACCACTGCCAATAGCAGAATTTATACTCTCAAACTGCCTCCTTCTCCAAAACCACTTTTCCAAGGTCCTAAATGCAAGAATTTGTACTTCGATTCAGATAAATATATATATATATATATATATAAAATATATATATTTAATTCATATATGGTCAATTTCTACAAACCCTAGTACTTTATTAACCAAATATTTCATGCTCTAACTATAGAGAACAGTTAGCAAATAACAAAACAAGCATGATTCTCTTTTCAGAGACAAGTTCTTGATACTCCAAGCTTTCTGATAAACTATATACAGTGCTCCTAAAGATAGAAAACTATTTCAACTTTGTAAAATATTGATGTACAACCGAGAGGTATATGTGTGTATAAATTAACATTGCAATACTACTAGTCAAAAGAAATTCTTCTGTTTCATGGAGGATTTTCCTTGGAAGATATGAGTGGTAGAATCACACATGAGTGATCTTGTCTAGGAAAACCTTTCTTGCTTTATTAAAGAAATAGAAATAATAATTCAAATAAACTTTCCACTTGCTTCTGGATCCAAAGACAATCTGGCAAAAACTAAATATAAAAATTTCTCTTAATTAAATTGAAAAAAACTAAACGCATTTGTTTAGTTTGGCTGTTGTCAAAACTTCTCAAGTTATGTTAGTATATATAGAATCTAGAAAAATGGTACCGATGAACCTAGCAGAGAATGGACTTGTGGACACAGTCGGGGAAGGTGAGGGAGGGATGAATTAAGAAAGTAGCATTGACATATATACACTAGCATGTGTAAGATAGATGGTTAGTGGGAATTTGGTATACAACACAGGCAGCCAAGCCTGGCACTCTGTAATGACACAGCGGGGTGGGATGGGGAGAGGGGAGGGAGGCGCAAGAGAGAAGGGATTATATGTATAAAATTATGACTGATTCACACTGTACTTCAGAAATCAACACAACATTGTAAGCAATTTTCCACCAATTAAAACAAACTTTCCAAGTATATTGGCATATCAAAGTGAATCTCTTCTCCCCCTTAGCAAAGTCAAATGTAATAATTATGGACTACGTAAGAAAAACTTCAGTTAGGGCCAAATGATCATAACACTGATAATTTTCTTAAAGTCACTGATGCTTATTGATTCTCATTCATTGTTTTAAAAAATATATCCCCTTTTTAGATTCAAAGTGGAAAGATGAAAATTTTTATGGAAAGATTTATCTATCTACCTATCTAGTCTCAACTTTTCAGACCCAACTCCCCTGAAAGCCATGATTGCTGCTAATCTAGCTCTCTTGGGGAAGAAATAAGTAATGTGAAGAAATAATGCTGATCATTGCTTAGTGATTTTCAACAAGATGAAAGCTGGATTTGCCTGGGAATAACTAAGCAAGGCCTTCTTCCTGCGGATTCCAAATACAGTCAGTTTAATGAACCAAATCAGTGATTTATCTAAGGAAACTTATAAACATTGATTTGATTGTGATAGCAGAGGTAGTTTGCTTTTTAAAACTTCGAGTCAGGAAACTTGCTGACCAAATTATTCTGGATAAGCCTTTCCAAAGCCCAGAGCTTTAAAATGACCCATTTTCTCATACACATTAGGCAATATAATTTTAAATTAAATTGCTGCCTTTTGTGTCTACCTTTCAGTGAAAAAAGAAAACCATCCGTCCTTAATGGATTTTCTGTGAGCCGCAAAGCAATGCCAAGAAAGTCCTTAGGAGTTTTCTCCAAACAACATAGCAAATGCCAAAACAAAACTGTGATTGAGTGACTTCTCTAAGTGCTTATGACATTTGCTTTTCTTAGACTGCACCCTTTCTTTAAGGAAGCGAGAATTCACTGTTATTTTGTGATGGCCAGAGGAGCTGGAAAACAGATCATTGATTTGACACACTGTTTCCTAGACTATGCCCGACATTTAGACAATAAGGCAGCTTGATTCTGCAGATGGTATGTGACCTCTGTGGCTAGAGTTCAAATGAGGATCAATAAATGCAGTTCTCCTTCTTAGCTCATGAAGATGCAATGATTTCTGTTGCAGGCAGAATAGAGGATTCATGGTAACTGGAATGCTTTACTTGGTTTTAGTCTCTTGTTATTTTGAAAAAGCATAAGTTCTTCCATGCCATCTCCCACATCATCTTGTCATCATTGTTGTTCAGTTGCTAAGTCATGTTTGATTCTTTGTGACGCCATGGACTGCAGCACATCAGGCTCCTCTGTCCTCCACTATCTCTAACAGTCTGCTCAAATTCATTTCCATTGAGTGGGTGATGCTATCTAACCATCTCATCCTCTGCCACCCTCTTCTCCTGCCTTCAATCTTCCCCAGGGTCTTTTCCAGTGAGTTGGCTCTTCTCATCAGGTGGTCAGAGTATTGAAGCCTTAGCTTCAGCACCATTTCTCCCAATTAAAATTCAGGGTTGTTTTCCTCTAGGATTGACTTGGTTTGATCTCCTGCCACATATAGCTTCTCTCAATTCCATGAAGATATGTCACCCCAGTGATCAAAAGAAAAAGTAATATTTGGCCCAAATCATGAGGAAATTCTTAGATTCCTGCAACACTACATAGATGTAAATGAAGAATACACAAGAAGTGTTGGAATCTAGAAAATTTTGCTCTGAAAATCACATAGCAGAGAACAAAGCAGCTCACATGAGTTTATGAGGTCAGTGGTCAGAGAGAGAGAGGACTGCACAGATGATGACAGAAAAGCCTGGGAGCAGCACAGTCCAGGTCAGAGTGTCTGGCTCAGTCCATGGATCCATTCTTGTGGCCAAAAGGACCCAGGCATTTAACAAAATTCAAAAACAGAAATAACAAACATTTTCTTCTCAGCATCACTTTACTTTCTGATTCTTTCAGTTTATGTAAGAGGAATCCATAAAATGATTTCTCTAATTTATGCAGAGAGGAATCAAGAAAATGACTTTTTTTTCTAACCAAGACATGATTTTGAGAAACCTTGCCATATGCCAGCCAGGTTGTTGGTGTTCATTATGGACGTGGCAGTGTAGTCAGAACCTCAGAGTCACACTGGCATTTGAGAAAGATGTGTAGATCTTAGAGGAAGCCAGCTCTCCCTCAATGTTACCCGTCCTTGGTGTTTGAGGCAGTAAACCACTGTATGCCTTTCATCTCATTGATAGATCGGAAAACACATCATCTTCACATAAAGGAATTAAAAAAGGAGCAAAAGTAAAGTTACCCTTGGAGAAGGCCTACTTCTGTAGCCGCAGATCCCAAAGACTTCCACAGGAATTGTCGGTTTGGTGAAGAATTTCTAGAACATGGTGCACAAAAAGAAGGGGTTGTTACAAATATGTATAATGTGCCTTAGTGCTCAAGACCTCCAAATATTGACCCATCACATAAAACTATTTTGAAGAGTTTAAGTACCTCAAAGAAAGAGTGGAAAGTTTGTACTATCTGTGTCTTTATTAAAGATATTTGAGATATTTCTCCTTAGAACATTGCTTCATACTGCAGTTAAGAGTGTGCAAGTGAGAAAAAAAAAATGAGAGAATCAATGAGGGAAAGAGAGAGACAAATCTTGGTGGGTAAAATGGCAAAGAGTTGTCTGACATTTTCATCCGATGAAAATCTTCCTTTTTTTCTTTTTCTGACTTACTCTCCTTTTGAACATGAAATTAAAAAATGAAAACTTTTGAGGCGAAACTAAGATGGTGGAGGAATAGGACGGGGAGAACACTCTCTCCCCAATAAATATACCAAAAGAACTTTAAAGGCCGAGCAAACTCCAAAAAACAGGAACTGAATGCTGGCAGAGGACATCGGGCATCTGGAGAGGCGACCCATTGCCGACGTGAGGAGTAACAGTGAGGAAACCTAGACTCACCCACCAGAAAACCACACAAGCCTTTCCATCCAGGAAACTTCGACAAACCACGCATCCAACCCCTCCCATAGAGAGGAATCCCCACAATAAAGGGACAACACAGCAAGATAAACAAGATGAAAAGGCAGAGAAATACCCAGCAAGTAAAGGAACAGGATAAATACCCCCTAGACCAAACAAAAGACGAAGAGATAGGAAGTCTACCTGACAAAGAATTCCGAATAATGATAGTGAAAATGATCCAAAACCTGGAAAATAAGTTGGAGTTGCAGCTCAATAACCTGCAGGCAAGGATTGAGAAGATGCGGGTAAGCTTTAACAAGGACTTAGAAGAAATGAAAAAGAGACAAAATACAATGAATAATGCAATAAATGAGATCAAAAACACCCTGGAGGGAACCAACAGTAGAATAACAGAGATAGAAGACAGAATAAGTGAGGTAGAAGACAGAATGACAGAAATAAATGAAACAGAAAGGAAAAATGAAAAAAGAATTAAAAGAAATGAAGACAACCTTAGAGACCTCTGGGACAATATTAAACGCACCAATATTCGAATCATAGGAGTCCCAGAAGAAGAAGACAAAAAGAAAGACCATCAGAAAATTCTTGAAGAGATAATTGTAGAAAACTTCCCTAAATTGGGGAAGCAAATAGCCACTCAGGTCCAAGAAACACAGAGAATCCCAAATAGAATGAACCCCAAGCGGGACACCCCAAGACACATATTAATCAAATTGGCAAATATCAAATACAAAGACCAAATATTAAAAGCAGCAAGGGAGTAGCAAAAGATAACTCACAAGGGGAATCCCATAAGGATAACAGCTGATCTCTCAACAGAAACGCTTCAGGCCAGAAGGGAATGGCAAAACATACTTAAAGTCATGGAAAAAAACAATCTACAACCCCGACTACTGTACCCAGCAAGGATCTCATTCAAATTTGAAGGAGAATTCAAAATTTTCTCAGACAAGCAGAAACTGAGAGAATTCAGCAACACCAAACCAGCCCTCCAACGAATGCTAAAGGATCTTTCCTAGATAGGAAACACCGATGGGATAGATAATCTGGAACCCAAAACAATAAAATAAATGGCAGCGGGATCATACTTATCAATAATTACCTTAAATGTAAACGGGCTGAATGCCCCAACCAAAAGACAAAGATTGGCCGATTGGATACAGAAACAAGACCCCTATATATGTTGTCTACAAGAGACCCAC